>JAJLRJ010000001.1:39101585-39236585 GCA_024195265.1 Dendrophyllia cribrosa
GAGGACTAAAAATTAGCTTAAAGGGAAAAAATTGTTTAATTGAAAATATGCCAAAATGCTGTTTTGAGAAATCGCTCTATAAAGGAAGCCCTTTAATCGATGGTGAAGGAAATTGAATTGGTGGAGAGGTGGTCCCTACGCATCAGGATTATTATCTTACCTTTGCAAGCCAAGAGTTGTTATTCGTGCAGCTTGAAAGTTTGCGTTTGAAGCGTCTGAACCTCGAACACGATAGTTGCCAGCTTCACAGTTGTGCAAGACAGACTTCATGCTCTGTTCATTTGCGTCATCGTGGCTGAGGAAAGAATGGAAGTTTTTAGCACACGTGGAAACAGGAACTATTAACTGTTTAATTATCAGGAGGCTTGCTATTTTTAACAACACGTGTTTTTTGAAATCACGTATTTAACTTTAGAATCTTTTAACACGAATGTGAATCCGCGAAGCAAGTCATTTTTTTTTTTAAGCTTCTTAATCTTGGCTAGAAATAACGGTAAATTCATTATCATAACGTGTATCATTTGGAAACCGCCAGTAACAAAGTGGCAGGTGTTTCGTGTGAATCGTTTCCGATATGAATGTTCCGGTAGTTTGCGCAACCTCAAATGCATAAATTGGTGGTTTGCACGTCTGGCGGTCAGCCATATGGGGGGTCAAAAACAGTAGAAATCGTTTGCATAAATATAGACCAGAGATTTTACACTCAAAGGATAATAATTTAATTGCCCACTCCAGAAACTATTCAAAATACCACAATACTCTTTAAAGTGCAGGTTTGGGTGGTGCTTGACGTAAGCCTCATTTTTTCAATTTCTTTTGTTTTCAGCACGAACTGCACGTGCTATGCTTCAACTTCGTGGCAATTTACGTGCGGTGCACATTTGTATGCGAAAACATAATGCTACGTCCTATCGTTCCTACATGTACTCTGAATTCCATTGTGCCATTCTAACAAAGGAGACTTGAATAATTACACCCAGGTGAGACTAAGCCTGCGCATAAAAGAGTATTATGGTATTTTTCGAAGTGGCCAATTGTTCTGACCCCCAACATGGCTGGCGTGCAAACCAACAATTATGGTTGTGCAAACTGCCGGAACATTCATATCAGACGCAAAACGTCTGCCTCTGCCGTCCATTGAAAGTTGTTTAATGAATAGCTGGCAAAAACCGAGGGATGGTCAATCCGAATTCAGGCAAAAACAAAATTCTAGAAAAATTTCAAATTTCATTTTGTAAAATACTGAAAATTGAAAATTACTGCTGAAGAACTAATCCATTCGAATGGTGGCACGGTAGAATTCATCCACAGACAAATGTAAGAAAAGGTGACGGGTAGTGTAAGAAAATTTAATACGAAATGGAGACCAGTTTTACATCTATTAGGCAATTAGCTTTACAGTTGTACTTTTTATCTCTGTTGTTCGATTTTTGAGGCAAATTATATTTAAAGGACGCGCAAGTTAACCACGTTTTGTGACTGAAAAACGCCTTTATTTGCATTTCACACCCAAAAGGTGTGAAATGGGGGAGGAGCTTTTATACCGGAACTTCGTGTTTTAGAATAGGAGCATTACTTTTGTGTTCCGTTAATGGCAGTTTGTCTTTCGTCTAACTAAAAATAGGTGACTTTGGCAGCTAACAGTTCCACAGGAACTGAGTTTGTATACGTGAAGTGCCAAGTTCCTCTGTCCAAATTGAGATGACGCAAAAGCTGAGGCCGAATCATTGCGCTGCCCAGATTTATTGATGCGACAATCTATAAAGCTGGAAGCTCGACCATTCCATCTTTAGAAGCTGCAAACATAGCTAAATCGACTCCACAAACTGCAAGAATTACAAGCAACTGACCTTTAAGGTAAGACATGCACTGCAGCGGTTACTTATCGAACACTTATCGCCTGGAGTTTTTTTTTTTTGAAAACAGGATTTGTGACCATATGATTAACACCGTTAAACTTATTAAAGTTTTTTGTGCTTTATAAATAATTTTATATAGTTCGGAAGAGTTATTTCACTTTTTTTGTCAAAAATGGATAACAGCGTGTATATTGAACAAACAAGGAATCAGAGAATTAACTCTGTGTACTCCCTGTACTGAGCGTTAGTCCTAGTAAGGCATGACGGACCAAAGGAGGGAAAGAAAAAAACTTTGACCTAGGTGGGATTCGAATCCACGACCTCCGGATTCAGAGATCTTCCGTCGCTCTACCGCTTGAGCCACGAGGCCGTACGGGAGCAGATGATCGTGGGTAATAAGGTGGTAAGCTTCGAACAATCATTAGTCAGTTTGATGTTTGGTTTTCAAAAGTTTTCAAAATGAAGTTTGAAATTTCTTTGTAGTTTTGAACTATGGAAGTTCTTTTGAATAACAAAGTTACACAAATTACGAGCAATCTGGTGGCCTTAATACAGGATAGCGTCTGAATTGAAACCAGCTCAGAACCTTATACAAAGATACCGTATTTTCTAGATTAAATACCTCGGCGTTTAAGGCCCATTTTCACTCTGAATGGTTTATTTTTTATATATGAAAAATTGATCTTTTTTATAAAGACGATGAATGAAGAGACTTCTTGGCACCCACGTGCACTGATTACACAGTGATTAGTCTGGAACATTTTTTTTTCTGAATGCACAGCTTTTATAATGTTACATTTTTTTTATAAATAAATATAAGTAGAAGTTACAAAAGGTATTTTGGAAGTTAAAGGTTAAGGATATTCGTTTTGTAAGGATTCCATTTCTTAAGAAAAGTTTGATATTTATTTCAGGCTTGATTTCTCTACGTCTGCAGTTCCAAATAAAAATTTTACCGATAATTCAAATATAATTAACCAGATCCATCTCCTCTCTCAAGAAACCTATAATAATATCTTGCAGTAGAAGGCATCTGCAGCTGCTGAGTTTACTTAAAATGTTTTTAATAACTTCATTCTAAAAAGATTGTGAAAAAGGGCAATAGAAGAAAATATGTTGAAGAGTCTCCGGTGTTTCTTTACAAAAAGTACAATTGGAATTTGTTAGATATCCTATTTTACAAAGGAGTACGTTAGTATAAAAGATGTGGTTTAACACCTTATACTGAAAAGAACGTACATATGGCTCAGAAGCAGCTTTTAATGGTAATAGAAATGCCTCAGAAAGTTGTTCATCTGTTACGTTAAACTCATCTGCTAACTTGGCCCATTTTTTAGGATAGGCTATAATAGTTACGGCATCTATCATTTTCTAAGTCAAAGACAGCTTTTTTGCACTGCTTTCTGGTACGTAAATGCGGTGGAACTGATTTTCTCAAACTAGTCCACGTCAAAAAGTTGAAATTTACAAGTCCTTTTTGCTTAACAATGTTAAAAGATTCTATATTATTTTTCTCTAATAATAGATCATCTATACATCTATAAATTTAATTCCCTTGACATGGTAGTTTCTATAAAAGACACTTTTGCCATCAATCAAAATTTTCTTGTTGTTCCAAATGACATAATTATGTTCTTTATCAGGGTCAAAATTTTCTCATATTTGTTCCCACCATAACAAAAGTTCATAATAGAAAGGTGATGTAATATTTATCTGGTCAGAGCTATAATTACACTTCAATAGAAAAAGTCCTCCATAACTATATAAAAAGTAGGACAAGTAGGATTTCCAACCGTTGCAGTTAACATCAAAAATACGTTTGAGCCAGCTTAAACGTATCGCTTTTACCATGCTTTCGTAATTAATCATTTTGAGACCCCCAAGTTCATAAGGCGCATATGTTGAGCGACGAGTAACCTTGTCTTTTCCATTCCGTAAAAAATTGAACATTAAAGTTTTAAATTCCTTTATAATTTGAATAGGCATACATAGAAAGGAGCTCGGATAAACCATTTTTGGTAACAAAAGAGATTTAATGATATCCACTTTGCCATGTATGGAGAGACCTCTTGTTTTCCATAAATTTATTATATTTTTAACTTTTTTCAATCTCTGTTTAAAGTTTTTTTCAACCAAAAGGTGCACATCATAAGTTATGTAGATTCCTAAGAATTTTATACATTTTTGCCACCTAACACCAAAGGGTTTATCTTCACGGTTAACATCCGGTCCAATCCACATTGCTTCAGTTTTTTGGACGTTTAATTTTAGACCCGAAGCTTTCTCAAATTTATACAACAATTAAAATAGTATTTTCGCAGAATTTAAACCAGAGAGAACAGCAGTAGTATCGTCGGCAAATTGAAGAAGTTTTGTTTCCATACCATCAATTTTTATCCCTTGTATTTGATCTTCAGTTCTTATAGCAATGGCTAGGATTTCTACTGCGATTAAAAAAAGGTATGGGGAGAGTGGATCACCTTGTCGTACTCCTCTTTCAACTGTAAAATATTGTGAGCATAAGCCATTATTAATTATACAACTTTTAATATTTTTATAAAAAACGTTAATCCATCTTATAAAACTGGGTCCAAAGTTAAAAAGTTCCAAACATTTGTTAAGAAAAGACCACTCCAAACCATCAAAGCCTTTTTAAAATCGATAAATAAAAGGAAGCCTGAAAGATTTTTTGTTCTGCTATTTAACTATTATAGCGCGAAAGCGCGCGTGATATCGCCTAATACTTAGGGACGGACCATTAGAAAAGTGATTTGGGGGGGGGGGGGGGGGGGGGGGATTTTCAGCTTGCACGAATTTTTCTCTTTCGCCCATTGCTTGTGCAGGATTTTTTTTTTGCAGGTGAAACCCTCTGCACGAATTTTTTTTTTCAGACAAATATTGCTTTGTTTGTCATTTAGTAATTAAAAAAAAGGTGTAATACTTAAAAACCATTTTTGACCATTACGTATATTTGAAAAATATATATTAGTTAACATCAAAATGTTATGTACTGTTTGTTATTTACTGATTGTTTTCTTTTCATTATACACTTTTTAACAGCAATTCATATCAAATGTTTTACAAATGTTGGCATCAAGAAGCTGTTATATTAAAATATCCAGTAGGCAACACTTGAAATTCTATTTTTTATATCACAATGTATTTAGCATGTACTTTAAATTTAAAAGTGAATTTAATGGTGAAATTCTTCTTCATCTTATTTAATACTATGTGCACTCTTTTACTGGATACTTCCGCCCTTCATTTTACTCACGAGTTTCATTTGAACAGCGAGATCTTGATTCATTATCTATGCTTTTGTGCTTTATACATACTAAACTTACAACAGATCAAAAGATACAGTCCACCTTTGAATGCAAAAGCTTTTCGTAAATGTATACACAGTGAGAGAGGAGGAAGCCATTTGGAGTGGATGGCTTCCCCGTACATTTTTTCAGTCCCTGTCCTCTGGAATTCCTCTCCCACAGCCCATCATAATGATGCCATACTCCTCCTTTTTATCAAGGGGACCCCTCTAATTTTATTGTGGGCACAAATAATTTTTTAAATTAAACAAATAGTAATATGTTAAAAAGTTATTTAATATTGAAACTGTTTATGGATAATTACATGTATTTATCATATTTATTATAGATAGATAGATAGTTTATTGAAGTTAAAACTTACAGCCCCAGAGCCAGCTGAATTTAATATGCTAACTTTCACAAAATATTTTAAAAAATAATTAAAAATGTTTATACTACAATTATAAGAATACCTAAAATACTATGGATGGACTATAATACAGCTAAAAAAATCTATCATTTGTAACTATTATGTGGAATAAAACTTTTTTTGAATCTACTGGTTTTGCATGTTGGCAACTGAAATTTGCGCTTTCCGGCTATTGAATTGAAAATATGAATTCATTATATCACCTTATAGTTGTCATTTCATGCAGTGTGAGGTAAACACTTCAATGAACACTATCAAATGTCTTTAGTATAGGAAGGCCCCAAGAATGTTTTGAAATTTTGAAACGCCAAGAGCGCTATTTTCAATAGGCACTTTGGCCGCTTTTATATATTAAATAACAACCACAATAGGACTTCTCCTTCTGCATGAATTTTTTTTTCTTTGCCTTGAACTTTGCACGAATTTTTTTCCTGGCATTTTCCCTTGCACGAATTTTTTTTTGTTTTTTAGATCACAGCGATCTTGATCTTTTTTTTTCAATAAGTGTAATTACCGCCTGTTTTTGTGATGTGCTCATTTCTCCTTTTTCAAAAGATTCGTTATAACATTTTACCAGTAGGTGACTTACAGCACTCCAAAATTTTTTATAAAATTCTATAGGCAATCCGCCATTTCCAGGTACTTTATTCAATAGAAAAGATTTTATAGCTTCAGTGCATTCTTCTAAACTAATGAGTCCTTCTCCAAGTTCTCTAAAATCATGTGAAAGTGTTGGTATCGATAAATCATCATAATAAGATAAGGGAGCCTGTTCTGGAGTTCTCTGTCTACTTTCATATAGATTCTCGTAATATTTTTTTCCAGCAGTTAGGATATCAAATGGGTTAGTTGTAATCACACCGCTCAAACAAAGTTTTTGAATATGTTTCTTAACATGGTTTCGCTTTTCTAAATTAAAAAAATATCTCGAATTTTTTTCACCATGCTCATGCCATCTAGCTCGAGATCTAATAAATGATTATTCCTTCGACTTTCGTTTCATAAAGTTTCCCCATTCTTTCCTTCAAAACATCAACCTTTACTAAATTTTCTTGTGAAGGGTTACTTTGAAATATAAAATTAGCTTCTTGAAATTCTCGTTGAAGTCTCCTTTGCTTACATTTCTCTGTCGAATATTTTCTGGAAAATTTTTGGATATTATATTTTACCCAGTCCCAGACAGAGCGAGAATCATTAAGGTCCTGTATCCCTTGCTGAATCCATGTAGGTATCAATCGATTTATTTCATTTACATATATATTATCATTTAACAGAGAACAGTTTAATTTCCAAAGTCCGGGTCCCTTGGCTGCATGATCAAAACTTTGGAATTCAATAACTATTGCCGAATGATCAGTCTTAATAGATGTTATTATATCTCTCAGTTAGTACGCGCGCTATGATTGGTCAATTTTCCGGTCCGTATTTTACAGTACGGACCGCAAAATTTGAGAGTCCCAGCATCAGTCTAGTATCCGCTAACAAAAGTTGTTTTCTACATTAAAAATTATTCAGAGAAAACGTTTGGAGCTAAATGGATTAACATGTCAGGTTACAAAAACTCTCTTCGATGAAATTAGCTATAACTTTAGCAACAAACTGATTAGCCGCAAATCAAAAAGCATTGACAATAGACTTCTTGAGTATAAAGCTTACATGCTTAAGCTTATTGTTTTGGTATTTAGCTTTTAGGGTGTAAGTTGTAAAAACTCGAGTAACTTGGCAAATTCGTTTAACTTTAACAATTTAATTCGGCATTGAAAAAAGAGTACCTTTCTTTGTAAGAAAACTTCTCTATGAAAAACATAAAGCTGCAAAACAACTTAAAACGGCTTCCATCGGTAAACTGTTCAGCTAGCTTAGTTTCATCAAGTTCTTGTCTAGTAAAACTTAAGCTTAAGTTCGGAGTTATCGTTTATGGCAGTGGCTCTAAGAAGAACAAACTTGAGGCTACAGAATTACGCTAAAAGTGTACCTTGATTCCTCAGCGAAATTTTTGTCCTACTTGCAGTGGATTCCCTGAAAACAATTTTACGCTCAGCTCTTGCTGCAGCTCACGTTGAAAATTTGTCAGGTGCGATTGAAATTCAAACTCATCCATGAGTTTCGGCATGAAGCCACTAAAGCACAACGAAAAGCCAAAAACAGCTTGCAGTATTTGATGAGGAGATACTTTCAGTATCCTTTTTGAAGTTTGAGCGTTTCTTCGTTCACCGCTGTAGACCGAAATGCTGCCACAGCAACATTTTCCAGTTTGACAAACACGTTTGTTTTGGCGATTTTATCGCGGCGTTTTCATTCTTCTTTTCCTCACTTGTCTTCGCCAGTAACTAAGAATTTTTTCAAAGAAAACTACCTTGTGTCAGGTTTCTGTCGTCCTATCGAACACATGGAAGGATAAATTAATTCGTTTTCATAGTTTTCATTCAAGAGCCATGCAAGTTCACGCCGAATCGAGGACCGATCACACTATTTTTGAAAGCCAATAAAATTTGCTCTTTGCTTTCTTGTGACGTACGTCAGTCAAAGCCCTCCATCTTTTGACTTGAAAGGTTTTCCTTTATCTCCGATTTAAAGATATAATAAATATCTTATTAGCCTCGTTTTTCTCGGTCCGTACCGTAAGTTACGGAAAAAAACTCGGTCCGTAACTTACGGTACGGACCTCGAACTCGGCTAATAAGAGGTATTTATTAGCCGAGTTCGAGGGCCGTACCTAAGTTACGGACCGAGTTTTTTCTCCTCGCCAAAACAAACGCGTTTGTCAAACTGGAAAATGTGGCAGCATTTTGGTCTACAGCGGTGAAGGAAGAAACTCTCAAACTTCAAAAGGACACTGAAAATATCTCCTCATCAAACACTGCAAGTTATTTTTGGCGTTTTGTTGTGCTTTAGTGGATTCATGCCGAACTTTGTGCATGGATGAGTTTGAATTTCAATCGCACCTGACAAATTTTGAGCGTGAGGTGCAGCAAGAGCGTATTTGCGAATGTATGTAAAAATTGTTTTCATGGAATCCACGGCAAGGACAAAAATTTCGCTGAGAAATCAAGGTACACTTTTAGCGTAATTCTGTAGCTTTAAGTTTGTTCTTACTAGTATAGAGCCACTGCCTCAAACGATAACTCTGAACTTACGTTTTATGAAGCTTAACTAGACAAGAACTTTATCAAACTAATGCCCCATTCACACCAACGGTTAAACATGTTTAAATGTTGTTTAGTTTAATTAGGTTTTTAGCCTCTATCTTGAAAAGTTTTAAATGTATATGACTCAAACTACCTGGAATGGTTGTAAAGTCAATAAAGTTTCTTTTAGTAAAGATTTCACTCCAAATATTACCGGAGGTTAGGAGATATTTTTCTAAACCTGTTTTAAACTAAACAACATTTAAACATGTTTAAGCGTTGGTGTGAATGGGGTATTAGCTAGCTATGGAAGCCGTTTCAAGTTGTATTGCAGCTTTATGTTTTTCATAGAGACGTTTTTTTACGAAGAAATGTACTCTTTTGTCAATGCTGAATTAAATTGTTAGAGTTAACTAATTTGCCGAGTTACTCGAGTTTTTACAACTTACAGCCTAAAAGCTAAATACCAAAACAATAAGCATGTAAGCTTTATACTCGAGAAAATTGTCAATAATGCTTTTTGATTCGCGGCTAATCAGTTTTTTGCTTAGGTCAAAGAGAATTTTTGTAACCTGACATGTTAACCCATTTAGCTCCAAACGTTTCCTCTGGATAATTTTTAATGTAGAAAACAACTTTTGTAAGCGTATGCAAGGCCAATGCTGGGACTCTCAAATTTTGCGGGCCGTACTGTAAAATACGGACCGGAAAATTGACCAATCATAACGCGCGTACTCACTGAGAGACATAATAATGTCTGTTCTGTAGAAATGTACGTAGAATGTAAATCGAATGCAACGCCTCCAGAGGGTCTGAATGGGGTTTAGTGTTTAGTGTTATTTACCCATAATTTTTAGTGTTTGCTGTTTAATTGGCAATATTTTAATGTTTACTGTTTCCGGAGAAAATACTTTTAAGTGTTTGGAGGGTTTGTAAAAAACCATAGTCTTTTAGCACTGTAAGTTATCTGCTCTGCTGAAATCGCTTAATATAATAAAATCAATCAATCGCCATGCCTGAACTTTGAGCTTGTGCTCAAAGGGGCAGTAGACTCTTTTTTCTAACGATGCGCAAGAGTATTCTGGAAAACCTGGGGACCAATCTCGTAAATTCCTCCAATAAGTCTCACAGACTTATTCCTACGATCAAAGAATCGACAACATTGAGTACAACAGGCCTGTTATATCTCAATTTTGAATTAAAAGGAAAAAATCTCTCAGACGCTTTTAGCGACGAGCCACAAGCAGTATTTGTGTTAGGCCTATCACCTTTTATAACGATGAGTAAATGGCATTTAATTCAAAGTCAGCCACTGCTAAGAGAAATTTACATAGATCCTCCCCCAATCTCTTACAAAAGGGGATATACAACTATTCGGTCACGATCCACATTATCGCGAGCTTAGGAGCTGTGTTTAGTCTATAAACACTTTATTCCATACTCTCCAAACTCACGGAACTGCGATGGGCACAAAGATGTCTGTTGCCTTTGCAAACATCTTTATGTCGGTGGTTGAAACTGAAATAATTGGGCTTAGCAATACAAAACCACGTGAGTCATTGTGTAATGTCGATAAAAAGGACATGATCAAAAAAGAGTTAATTGTCCTTGCAAACAGACACCACTGCTGAATCTCAGACAAAGATATAAACTTTCTGGATACAACTGTCTTCAAAGGCGAGAGATTTAACAAAGAAGCAATCCTCGATATCCGCACACACTTTAAACGACAGAGACTTTCCAGTATACCGAAATATCTTCCTGTCACCTACCAGGGATCAGAAAAGGATTCACAGAAGGTTAAGCACTATTGAGACTTCCAAGAACTATCTCTTCAGCAAAATCGTTCAACGAGTCAGAGGTTAGAGGCTACCCTAACAATACCGCATGTTACAATTGTTTAACGGACAAGACAAAACATTTCCACTCGCAAAACAAAACAAAACTGTTCCACTCGCCTGTTATGACAATGATACCAACAAAATCGGAAAAATAGGGTAAATGTGTGAATGTTAATTGCTGTTAATCAATCAATTTATTTTTTCACTTACACCATAAAAAATTATACCAGTTTCCTAACATTGATAATAATCAGAGTAAGGCGCGAAGTGACTGGAGTCCAAAGGAAGCAGAGCTTGTAACGTAAACCCCGCAGTGCAATTGTGTTCGCGAAGAGTTGTGATGATTGATTCAATTCTTAGCCTGATAACAGCATAATTTGGGCTGGTGACAGGGGTGGAAGGATGTAAAATGTGTTTAGAAACTTTGTGGCAGATAAATGTCGTCTTGTTCGGAATTTGCGCGGTTTAAATATACAGTTTGTATCCAGTGTTTTGTCTTATTACCACAACTATAAGTAAAGTAAGTGGAAGCTACCATTATGGTCGTTAATCTCGATCAGATTCTAGAAAATAGGAATAGTAAAAAACTCAAATGGGACTGTATAAGACTTTGTGTAAGCCACTAATCATTGAATTTGTATTGTTATGGATGTCGGATTCTAAACAAATTAATAACAAGTGGAGGAAAGTAGGTATTAGTTAAAATAGAGCAGTTTTCAATTGACTGTCGAAAGTAATTACACAATTGCTTTGGTTTTGCATTGCTACGCTTTGTGATTGGCTAAAAAATCTCGCGCCACTTTCTCGACCAATCAGAAGTAAAACCAAAACCAATCGTGACTTGCTCGCACGCGTTTTCCCGCGCTTGGCGCCCGCGACATGTAATTGCTTCGAGCTCTGATTGGTTCATTGGATTGTTTACGACTGCTGTGATTGGTCAGAGTAATTACTTTGGTTTTGGTTTTACGACACTCAATTGAAAACTGCTCTAAAATTCAGTACCAGTGAAAGCTTTCGTTATGAACACCTTATCATCAGTAAGCAATTATTATGCATGGTCGGTCCGAGTGCTCTATTGTGTTACTACGATACTAAGCGTGAGACGAACTTGATGTTTATCAAAACGTATCGTACGTTGTACCGATTCAAGGAAATACAAAATAAAGTTAATATTAAATGATTTTAAATTTTATCCCATGACAACATTTTATCTCAAATAATACACCACTTTCATAATGGCGGCCGATTTATTTATTCTTTTATATGTATGTTAATTAGCCTCACCGGCCTCGTTGGCGTGTGCAAAATTCAAAAGAATTTTTACTCTAAAACGAGGCCGGTGAGGCTAATTAACATACATATAAAAGAATAAATAAATCGGCCGCCATTATGAAAGTGGTGTATAACTTTCAAGAAAGAGTGGGTGATAAAATTCAAACAGTAGGTATTAGTTAAAATAAAATTCAGTACTAGTGAAAGCTTTCGTTATGAACACCTTATCATCAGTAAGCAATTATTTTACATACATACATAAACTTTATTTTAACTCGAATTTAAGTGTAGCTTGTGAAGCTAATTTCTTCGAATAAAATAACATATAATGCAAAAAAATAAAATTTACAAAAAATAAATATTTACACTATAATTTTCTATACTAATTAAAACTAATACATTGGTTTGATCACATTTTTAAATTCAAGAAGTATAGAAGACAATCACGTCTAAAAAGATATTACTTTAAGGAGTCTTCTAAAACCATGGTCGGTCCGAATGCTCTATTGTGTTACTCCGATACTAAGCGTGAGACGAACTTGATGTTTATCAAAACGTATCGTACGTTGTACCGATTCAAGGAAATACAAAATAAAGTTAATATTAAATGAATTTAAATTTTATCCCATGACAACATTTTATCTCAAATCATAACTTTCTAGAAAGAGTGGGTGATAAAATTCAAACAGTTGAAGAGTTAAAGAACATCTGATTAATCTGTCAAAAGTGCATTTTGCTATTCATCGCCTCCAATTTTTCCAAGTTTATTGATAACAGTGCCATAGGCGAGTGAATTCGTTATAAATTCTGACAATTGTTTTCTGGTAAAACAGTCGTAGAGATGGCAGTCTAGTCGCCCCCATGACGAAAATACACTTTTGACATATGTATTAACTGTTATCGGCCGGGGCATTTTGGAAATATTTTACTTTATGCTAATTATTTGCTTTATTACTGTTTTAACTAAAAATGATTTTTGATTTACTCGAAAAGCGTCTTATAAATTTTCTAGAAACTTCGCCTGCAGCTAGTAATGCGTTAGTACTACAAGATGTGAAAGTTTCATTGTGAAGTGTCGGACTAGATTTTGAAGAAAAACGACATTGTTTAAAACAAAGGGCCATAACTTAGCGTTGCTATAGTAACCGCTGTCGCTTGGAAACCAGTGACACATAAATCTTTGATCACATTTCATAAACTTGGATAAGTATGAAAGTAATCAAAGCACGTCTTCCCTGCGAAATTTTGATTTCAAAACATACACCCCACGGCGAAAATAACTGAGTCGAGCCTTTTTAACATAGTTATTTATTTGTTTATTTATTTTAAATAGTTTTCATTTTTTTGTACATTTACGCGCAATTGAAAATTTCATGGAAACTGCGCTATTGCTATTATTAAGGACTAAACAAATGTTATTGTTTTAGGTAGAAGCATTCGGTTGTCATAAACACGGGGAGGATATTAACCGACACAGCTCGGCATGTTATCTGAAGCTTTCGAGAAAGTTTGCATGGTTCTGAATACCATAGGTATACAGAAAAATGCGCAAATACCACCAGAACAAGTCACTACGAGTGTTAGTTCTGCTTTTGCTGCACCGGTGTTCAACTTACACGATGAAGATCTGTTAAAGATTTTCAGTTTCCTATCTCTGAGTGACTTGCTCCATGTTTCTCGAGTTTGCCGATGGTGGTATAGCTTATCATTTGATCGCATTTTATGGAGGGACATTGATTTGAGGCGCTTTTCCTCGCGTCTTACCGATCCTGTAAAAATGGAAATGCTGATTACAAAAAGGCTTTCTTCAATCCAGTGCATTGATTTGAGTGGATTTTCCATTTCCGAGGAAACTTTACGGATCCTTACTTCTTCTTGTAAATATCTCCGTGTATTAGAACTGAAAAGCGTGACCTTTACAGCTAGCACAAACAGATCCACACAGCTGGACGATTTAGAAGGAGGAATGCTTTTCCCTGACAACCTCGAATATCTGGACATCCGATTTTCACAAGGCCATTCCCGCGTTTATCGAGCGATTGCTTCGCGCCTTTGCAACATCAGAGATCTCGGACTCTGTGACGCTTTTCTTTACACGCTGCTTAAGGATGGAACTTTGAAGACAACTATTGAAAGCTTCAAAAATTTACGAAAGTTGGATGTGAGCCACTGCCACTTACTCAAAGACAACACTTTGGCTCTGTTCGTTTGCTGTAGCAAGCTGAAGGAAATGAGCGTGCGCAAATGCTGTCTCTTGACAGGAAGCTTTGTTGAAGATTTTCTGCGTTCTTGTACTCAACTTAAGACTCTTATTCTGGATGGTATCAGTATAGATGACGATACTCTCCAAAGCATAAGGTGGGACAGTTCTAGTCTGGCTCACCTGGAGTTGGGGTGGTGTCCGCTTACCACTTCACGCGGGCTCACCTCTGTCCTACCTAAGTTGACAAAAATCAAGACCTTAGAGTATTTAGGACTATGCGCAATTGGAGACAGCAAAGCACTGAACGATGAAATTATTCATCAACTTGAGGCCAGTTTATCGAAAAGATCTGGTACGAAATTAAAATGGCTAAACCTTAACTGTTCACGAACAATAACAAAAAATGGCTTAGATACTTTTCAGAATTTGAACTCGTTTGTCGAGATACTGTACGTAACAAATTGCACTGAGATTGTGAGCTTTCCTTTTAAAAGAAATGTTAAAAAATGCGACATAAACAATAATTTGGTAATTTCCAAGGTTAAAGCAACAATAATGAAATACGCAACCGAAACTTTAGTTTAACTTCAGTTGCAACTCGTATTTTCGATGCTGACCAAAAACAGTTCTAAGACACCGACTACATGTAAATCATTTTTCCCTCCAAAAGAGATCTAGGGTCGTGTGGCACGTGTGTACTGTATTTTCTTCTAAAATGTTGTTGAAATTTGCGGCAACCCAACGCAGTTGTGAGAAGCGTTGCGAAAGAAATAGTGTTGTTTTGCCAATTTCAGGGAAAGTAGTCAAGACTAAGACTTGCAACAAGTCGCTCTTTCTTTATTTGGTCTCCTGGTTACCGAGGATGCGCACCGGCTCTAAAATCAAAATGGCACTGGTTCTGCGAACCGTTCGCGGTTTGCTTTACCACTCCATAAAATTCCGCACGCGCTTGCCGCCAACGTGTGATCCAAGCTTCTTGTCCTAGAACGCCAAAACAACCCCTCATCATTTCAGAAAAGAAATAAGCCACATGGAGCAAGTCTAGTCTTTTGTCATTTTTACTTTGTGTGGTGCGTTGCAGCGTGTAATGAATGGTTCACAACTTATCTCGCAATGATATGTTCAGATTGCAAGTTGTTTGGAAGAAAAAAAACAACTTTAAACATTTCTTCTATAAACAATTCTTCGATTAGTATTGCTTTTATACGGCATATTTATTATTCAATAACTCATGTAGATATATTTTCGTATTAACAATGATTTAGAAATACATAGACAAGTAAAAACAAGCGATATAATATCCCGACGTTTCAGCGACCTCATGACGCCATTATCAAGGGTACAAATGAGAATAAAATTAACAAATGCGAGTTCAAGAGTAATAACTAATTTACATAGCGGAGGTGGCTACACAAATATTTTAGCACGGATAGAATCCGTTTGCACATTCAAACTCGGTGTTAATTGTTTGATGTAAAGCATCTCGTTGACTAGACAATCAAATTTGTTCATGCATGAACAAATTTGATTGTCTAGTCAACGAGATGCTTTACATCAAACAATTAACACCGAGTTTGAATGTGCAAACGGATTCTATCCGTGCTAAAATATTTGTGTAGCCACCTCCGCTATGTAAATTAGTTATTACTCTTGAACTCGCATTTGTTAATTTTATTCTCATTTGTACCCTTGATAATGGCGTCATGAGGTCGCTGAAACGTCGGGATATTATATCGCTTGTTTTTACTTGTCTATAGATATATTTTCAGTAACTTTTTTAACACTTGATGTAATGCACATTAATTTATATATAGTTACAAAGTAATTCACGCATAAGCAATATATAGATGTTATTGAACTAGCGTGAGGTCTGTATTGGGGAAATATTGCCCGAGTTTTTTTTTTGCGAGTTTATGGACCGAGACGAAAATCCATAAACTAGCAACTTCCCCAATACGGACCGAACCAGCTATTTCAATAAAGTTCTTAGTATATATAATGGTTTTGAAAAAACGTACGCGCCAAACAAAGTTAAGCACATGCGTGTATTTTTCAGGCCATTTTGCAAACTTTTTAACCGTAATTGCCCACCAAATATAAGTTAAAGTACTAGTGTTTCTACTTTTAAAATAGTTTTCTTTTGTTCAACGTTTCATAAAGTAAATTCGGCGAAATGTGTTCATGAGCGGTCCATCTTAGCGGCCCATACTTGCAAAATTCGGACCGCTCAGGGAACCAATCAGAATTCATCGTAATAAAAATTATATTTCCTATTAAACATTGCGTTGTGCATAATCACCTTGAGAAAATTGGTACGAAAATTATTTGGGTTTAGATCCAGACAATAAGACTGTTGCTGAAACAAAAAAAACCTTTCTACAATGAAAACCAGGCGTAGTTAACCTTTTGCATTTAACTGCAACGCTTGCCTTGGCGCTGGCCAAAAGGAACGCAGGCTCTGGGAACGAGCCATTATGGGAAATGAAAGATGGCAAAATATGAAAAGATAAAGCTACTAAGGGACACGTTTATCCGGCTCTTGTTTCGCGCGATGTTTTCTTACAATATTTAGGCACGTAACAAATCAGTTTTTTTTCAGTTCTTGCTTCGAAAACAAACTCCCCACCAGAAACAATTAAAGCGCTCCTCCGGGAACCAGAGGCTGTTTTCGCGCTCAAGCCAGGCGTAGTCAATCGATAGAAATCGATATCGGAAATCAATCGACGCGAGCGATATCAATCGATATCAGTCGCCGATTGATATCGATTGATACCGGCAATCGATAGAAATCGAATTCACAGCAAAAAATATTATCGACTGTTATCGATTGCTATCGATTGGTGTCGATTGCTATCGATTACAATCGATTGCTATCTATTGGCAAAAATCGATAACATTCGATAACATTCGATAATCCATCCTAAATCGATTACTTACGTTTGTCCGAAAACTGTATGACAGACAGGCATTCATTGTAAAAGCATTTTTTTTCGATACCACCAACAATTATAATATAACAGGTGTAACAAAAAATCCAGACAAAAACATTTTAAAAGATTTGGACATGTCCAATCATTCCGGCTTTGTCGACCGCATCTTCCATTTCCTTTCTGATCATAACAGAGAGATTCGAGTCCACATGTATTCAATAAATACATGGACGTTGTAGGCCCCCAGAACTTTGCCATCTTTTCGCATTAGGCGAGTTACTTGGTTCGGCACAAGCTGTTATTTGACTGCAATAAAACCACGAATAAAAATGCTACATAATGTGGTTGGTGTGGCTTTGATTATCCATCGAAAAATAGTTGGAATAAGCCTGGAATAAGGAAACCCTGGAAATAAATCATAAAACCCAGGAGTAAAACATACTAGGTTTCATGTCCGTGATATTTCACTGTAAGCTTGTAAAACAAGCGAGAAAACTGGATCGGTACTCATGCAGTCAAGGCCCATTATTCACGGATCGAACCCCTGTTTTTTGACGACGAAAAACGCAAAAAACTGCTTCTCCTTTTACATGTGTTGTTCATGGTCAATATTTATGGCGCCAAAGTGATTACTGCTGTGCTACTGGATTACTTTTTTTGCTGGCATACTCTGAGATTTATTGTTACGTTTCTTTACTCTTGCAAATCGTTGAAATTACAAAAACACTGACTTTGTTGTTCATTTTGCTTCATCTTAATGCAACAGCAACAGCAACTAGACGGTTGCAACGTACTCAGTGGCTTAGGCCCGGGACAAACCTCGAACTTTTCATGAGTCGAACTAAATTGCAGTTTGGGTCTACCCAAATTAATTATTTTTGTCTGTTGGGTCAAACGTCGAAATTAATTCAGACGAACCAAATTCAACACGTTCTATCCGTCTGCTCCAGACGGATAGAACGTGTCGGTCGATCCAAATGAGTCCGTCGAATTTAATTGAGACAAACATCGAACTTCTCATGAACTTAATTCGCTGAATTTAGTTCGACTCATGAAAAGTTCGACGTTTGTCCCGGGCCTTACATACGTATACGACACGACTACTACTGCCGCAGCTTGTTACGGTTTGAAGGTGTATAAGAAGACCATATAACTGTCGTAGTTGTTCCTGTTAGTTGCTGATCTGCGACGTGATTTAAGTCCTTTACAATAATTGTACTAAACTCTTGACATATAATAAATATTAAATGACTCATTGAGAACTATACAGACAACTTGTGTCAATTATTTTATCAGTGCAACGTAAAATAACGGAAAAAATCCGATAATAATCGATAGTAATCGATAGCAATCGATTAATCAATCGTCATCGATTTCCGATAAATCGATATCAATCGAATTCACAGCGTTTTATCTTTATCGATTTCAGCTATCGATTGCCGATACCAATCGATATTAATCTTCGATTGTTATCGATTACTATCGATAGATATCGATTATCGATTTATAGATTGACTACGCCAGGGCTCAAGGCATTTATGTATTCCATAAGACATGGTTAGAAATTACAGAACAGTCATCACTGACGATTGCGTGTTATGCTGAAGCCACCAGACCGTTTTAGTTTCCACTTTTACTTCGCTATTTATGATGTTAAGATTGTTCATAAGGACTTGTAAACTGATTATTTGGTGCTTTCAACCATGAAAAATTGTCTGCAGTCTACAGGAACGGGAATCTCGTGACATCTGCCTGCCAGTGAAAGGAACGATCCATTATTTCTTCAAGTTAAAAGGATATTTGGCACAAACCCAGTCATGTTCAATTGATGTTCTTTTCACTCTTTCACTCCGAAGAGAGGGAAAAAAACAAACTTTTAAAAATGGCAAATTTCATGTTGACAAATACTAAAAAACAGAAAAGTATCCCCGCGGGGGACATTAATAGCATCAATTATTTCCTTTTTTCGTCGAAGGAAGGAAATAGGAAACGTCTGCGCGCATTAAGATGACTTCCGCTCACCGGTTGTCAAAACGTCATTAGGAAGCTTAAGTAATGACAACGCCAAGGAAAACGTGACTAGAAAAAAAAGTTCGCGCTATTTTAAACTACTTTGCAGTTGTGCAAATACGTTTAATTTGTCTAATATGACTGAAATGTCCAGGGGCGCCATTCGTAGAGACGGCTTTCCAGTTCAAATAAACCGTCGTGTGTTCACGTTCTCCACAAAACCTATAATTTGATTATTTGATGTTGTTGTTTTGCAGCCCGGCGGTATCAATAAATGAAAATCAATGATCAATATAATCAATATTATCAATAATAATCAATAATAATCAATTGATTGATATTGGAAATCAATAGAAATCGAAGCCCCAAATTTGAGTGAGATTCGATTTTCATTGATTATTATCGATTACCATTGATTGATATTGATTATCATTGATTAATATTGACTTTCATTGACTAGTCAAATCTCGGTTTTCTTTTCAATATTAAACGCATCATATGAATTGACAAATGATTTTAAAAAGTTTATTTGTTCTCATATATATTATAACTAAACGTATCCTTTAATTTTAGCATTCTTGAGATTGCTTTCCATTAAAAACATACTAATTAGCTAAAACGAGTGATGGTCTTAGCAGCAGAATGCTTCCCACGTTCTCCTCTCTTCTTGGATGCCAAAAACGTTTCTCCAACATTCACATTAAAAGGACATTCGTGGTAGCCTTTAAGGTGGCTCCAAGTAGTTTTTTTTGGGTCACACTTCAATTTTTGAACGCGCTTATACATAATCTTACTTCAGCTCAATAAATCTGAATTTTATACCAGATGTTAGACTTGGATGAAAGTTTTGGATGATGCTCTTTTTATGCTAACCAGCGTTTCCATAGCAACGGTAAACAAATATGGCGAAAAACAGTTTTTCCAAAATATCTTTCGATTTTGGGGCTACCCGCGACAAGTGAATAAATGCGCTATAATCTACACAGTGTAGCACACTAA
Source organism: Dendrophyllia cribrosa (assembly GCA_024195265.1). Lineage (NCBI taxonomy): Eukaryota > Metazoa > Cnidaria > Anthozoa > Scleractinia > Dendrophylliidae > Dendrophyllia > Dendrophyllia cribrosa. The sequence continues at coordinate 39,121,563 of JAJLRJ010000001.1, forward strand.
ATGGGAAAATTTCAAACAAATTAAACTGTTGGATTTTGAATAATTCGCTAAAACATTTTTAACACGTGTTTTTTCATGTTTGAAATATAAGCGGTCAAAACATTCCATAGGTTTCACAAATTATCATTAAATTACCACGGAAAGTTTCCTCAGACTAAAATTATTACTCCCTGCAAATAGCTCTGGCTAATTCCTCGGCAATAAAGAGATCGAGCTTTTCATTCAAATGCAGTTTAAAAAGAGCGAAAACGTCAAGCAAAACTGCATTTGAATGAATGCTCGATCTCTTTATTTATTCAAAACCGAACAGTTTAATTTGTTTGAAATTTTCCCATTTAGTGTGCTAGACTGTGTAGATTATAGCGCATTTATTTGCTTGTCGTGGGTAGCCCCAAAATCGAAAGATAATTAGGAAAAACTGTTTTTCGTCATGTTTGTTTACCGTTTCTATGGAAACGCGATTAGCATAAAAAGAGCATCGCTCAAAACTTTCATCCAAGCCTAACATATGGTATCAAATTCAGATTCATTGAGCTAAAGTAAGATTATGTATAAGCGCATTCAAAAAGGGAAGTGTGACCCAACAAAAACTACTTGGAGCCATCTTACCGACACAGAATATGGATAGTTCAACGAGATCTTGGTTCGACATTATGGACGTTTTAACGCGGACGTTTTCATCCAACTCAAGTGCGTGTGCAATCGGATTACCACAGCGTGCAAAATTCCGTCGGGTATATGACGCGTGATGACATGCCCCGTAAAACCTCAGGTCTTACTGTTGCATAACCAGTTATTGATTATTTATAAAAATCAATAATAATCAATAAAATTAAGACGTGTCGGTGAGTGAGTTTCGATTTCTATTGATTGGTTGAACCAATCAATATCAATCAATTAATTATTGATTATATTGATTGCAATCAATGATTGATTTTCATTGATTGATACCGCCGGGCTTGCAGGGAACGGCAAAGAAATGTACCAAAATATAAAACGCGTGTACAGAGGCATTGTTGCCGTCGTCGTCGTGGTTGCTTCAGCTTCGTACGTCAGCTAAAGCTCGTCTTTGTTTCGCGTAGCCCACAATAATTACTTATCTTTTTCGTCTGGCATTCGGTTTTTAGTTAATGTTTTCCAATTTCCTTTACATTTAGTTTACGCGAGTGGCTCAAGTTCTAGGTCACCTGCGCGCTGAAATGAGACATGACATTTCTACGTTTTCTACGTCATCGACCATAATTGTACTTTCATATATAACTATCATGTCTTGAAAATGTTGAATTGTCTCTGAAGAAAAGGGAAAGAACGGCGGGCACCTTTATGTTTAAGTGGTCAATTTTTTGCACCATCTAAAATTTCTATCTTTTTTAACAATAGTATTATTATAAAAATTTCCCGTTAAGCTTTTGTCATTATTTTTGAAGTATTAATGACGAACTAGAATTTTTCGTAGGTCCCTTTGAAAAGAAATCCTTAACTAAGGAAAGTACGTAATACGATTGGTAGGTGTTTGCAGAACAATGATATTATTATCCTTTGGGAATAAAATTATATTTTTATTTAAACGACTTCTATTGTTTTTGACTGGAAGTTTGTACTAGTCTTTAAAGGACCTTGCCTGCGCAAAGACATCTTATCATAGGCATAAACTTGTAGTAAAACCGAGTCAAACAATAAAAAAAATGCTTTGAAATAATAGAATAATTAAAGAAGGTACAGACAAAAACAAAATAAAAATCAACAACCTGGCACTTTATTCGCGTAAAACGTTTTACATCAATTTCTGCCTTTCCCCAGATAGCTTTTCACCTACCATTCGAAACAGGCGGTCGAGGACTAGCCAAATTTTTTTTCAAATAGGTCTATTCTTGGCTTTCATATGACGTCATAAAAATTCAAAAATCTAAACTATACATCCTACAAAGCAGTTTCTAACATGGTATGTGGATACCAGTGTTACAATCCTTCACAAAAAGTTTCAGGTTTTAACGATGTTTTGCTTCCGATTTGTAAAGGTTTTAAATGTGTCACGCAATTCGTCACGCTATTTCAGATAAGGCGTGAAAATAAACAAAATTGAATTAGTTGAAAGTTATTTATGCGTTATAGATGCTTATAAGCTGATTTTATGGAACTTTTATTGAATCCAATCTTTTGTGATGAGATTTTTGGTGTAATTAAGACTTTGAAGTTTTGGCCGCCACGTTTGTGTCCCTATAAAGTGGAACACAAAGATGGCCGCTCCATATATTTTTAATACTAAAAATGACCAATACTCGTTCGCCTATAACTCTTGAACGAAATGCTCTTGCCACTTAAAAATTTGGCCGAAATGTGTAGTTTTAAACTCTCTACAATTCCATAAAAATTTTGGAATTGAAATCTGTTTTTTAATGCTCTTGAATTTTGATATGACTTAAGTGCAATACACTGTAACTACTAAATTATGTAACAAAAAAATTGTATGAATGTTCTATTTACAACAAAAAATTGTTTTATAATTGGTACGCCAATTTTTTAAAGTATAATGGTCACTGCTGTACGTCCTAACAGCGCGTGTCTGTGGTCCCTTCGGACTTCACGCTGGTATCAGTTTCAGGAACTGCAATAAAAAGATATCACAATATGAAAACTTCTATCTTTAATTATCAGTTTTGGATTAAAACGTTTTACTACCTATTGTCGCAGAATTTGTGGAGGTGATGCCATTTGGCCGTTTGGTCAAATCCGAATAAAGACAGTTACCTAGTTATTTTGTTGACTGCTCCATTTCGTAGCAATGATCCTACTTATTTGCCTTACGATAACTAGTTACAAATTCACACAACTGACTACTGTTCAACTTCCAAGTTAAATTGTCTAAATATTAATATATATAGATAGGCAGAGCCTAACAGCGTAGCACTATGAACAAGCTTAACTATTAAGGTGAAACTTAACTAAGGTGAAAGGTCGGAAGCACAAGAATTAAGATTGACGATCGGGCTATTTTTCAATTTTAGCAATTGTCAAAAAACAGTATTACCCGACCGTCTGCACAGTACATTTAGACCGTACAAAAGTTCACAAAAACAACTTTTCTCTGTCTAGAATAACAGGTACGACTAACTTCCGAATAAAATACAGTTTTTGTTTGTCAAAAATTGCCCGAGAAACTGATTTGGAAATCAGAATTGCAAAAATACACAAACATATTTGCATAAAAATGGACAACACAATCTTGTTTCGAAAAATTTTATTCAAATCTTCATTAGTTTATGTTTAAAAGTAAAACACGTTCCATTTATAGCGCATCAAGGCAGAGCTGTTCTCGATGAAATTCAAGATAACAACACGACTTAATTTGAGAACGTTTCATAAACAGGTCTCCAAAACTTAAGATAACACAAAGAAAATGTCAATCAAAAATTGATATCAACATAAATTCCCATCGAAAAATGTGATTTATTTTACCTTTAAAGCACTGGACTGCTTGGAAATTCGTTAAAACTCCGCTTCTTCGGTTCTGAAATCCGTAATAAAAACAAGGCATCTCCCCGCATTGCTCCTGCATTGATCATGTTGATAATATGAAGTTCCTCGAAGCAAGATTTTATCCCTAAAAGCTCTTCTTTTTCCACTAAAGCGGCTTCTGAGTATCCCTTAATTAGTATCCCTGTCTTGAGTAGCAAAGCGCGAAAAAATGCAGGGAAATAACGACTTTATTGCTCCGCCTAACACTGCGAAAGATCCAACTTTTTTAAAAAGTGTTTACCGAGCTGACGGCTGTGTAGCCGCGCGTATGGGCGACACACATGTTGCAGACCCCCGCCCGCGAAACATTCCGCTAGCCATGACCATGAAAAATGACGGGCTAGGTTCTATAGTATGGGGCTGCGCAGCCGGGCCTTCGGCCCGGCGAGTGCTCCGCTATTATAACCGGCAAAGTTTCTTATTTAAATGTGGTGGTTTATTGAGATTAGTTTGAGAAAACATAGCTAGTCTCCTTTTCTACTTTGGTTCGAGCAGTGTCTATGTACACATGTCCATTATTTCCGTGAAACACGATTCATAAGGGCAAAAACAGTACCCACCGTTTCGCTTGCAGGATATTTGTGAAGTTTGAGACAGCAAAACAACCAAGACACTGATAGCGGCGAGTGAGCCTGGTACGAATGAAAACACGTGACGTACATAATCCCCACACTCTTCACAGTCTTCAGAGTTACTACAAAGAAATTAAAACCAAGAATTAGATGTGTCAATTACAATTTGGTTAATAGGGTGTAACTTTTGGAATTGAAAGTATCGCAGCCAGTTTGTTTTGGCCAGAACTAATTTACAACGTGGGAGCACTTTCTCATACAGAGGGTTTAAATGAAGTAGAAATGGCCAACTTTATTATTTTTATCATTATTATTATTTTTTTTTTTATGGCCAACATCATATATACCGGTAATTTTTTTCGCCGAAAATCAGTTGACGATCATAGACTACGACTATGAGCCAAATCATTCTAAAGACGGTAGAAATACAGAGAGAAATTTTATTTACCGTTTCGCAGTATGTTGATAAAAACTTTTGTCAAAAACGCACGCAACTTTCGTCTCATTTCCAATAAAGGCGAGTATGTGCCGATGTCATCGTTTACATTTTGTCAATCAGCATGCGCACTTACGTAGAGAAGGCATTGACTTTAAAAGTTAAAATAGTTTTTTATCCAATTTTTAGCTCTTTGCATGTAATACTTAAGAAAATATCAGCTATTCAAAACTGCAAAATTACTGGGTGGCAAAAGTGCTAACAAGAAATACATTCTTTGAAAAATTTTGAGACAAAGAGAATCTAGTATATCGGGCCCAAATTTCCAGAGAAAGCTAATCTTTCAAAATTCAGATTTAATGTTTTTGTAGCTCGATTAGAAAATTAGGTGTATAAGCTAATGAGGTAGAAATGGTAAACAGATATTCGCCTGTAATCATTAAAAAAAAGAAAACAGATTGAAAACATGTATTACTCACCTCCCTTTTGGAAACAATTTCTGGATTGCACTGATTAGAACTCCTCCAGTCATCTGTGCCATCAAAGCCATAACGGCAAATACTACACCTGATGAGCTCTGAAAGTTGAATAGTACACTTCGTTACGTAACTTAAAATATCTTGGAGAAATGGATGAGGGATAACGACTATAGCTCCAAATTTACCCATCAAACCCTCTTCCTCCCATCTCCATCTGAACAAAAAGCACAAAGATTGCTGTTACACATTAGAAATACTTCCAAACGCACTCTGGAAATCCCAAGAGAAATCTATTTTTAAGGTCAAATGAATTAATTAGACTTAAGGTGCCAGATTATTTGTGAACCCGAGCCCTATGCGTGGGCTACAGCGGCAATTTCAGCTATTTAGACGATGCCATACGTAACATCCATCTTCTCTACATAAGCTTATCTAAAAGATATATGCAACCAATCAAAGCGCGCTTTTATTTTGTGTTTTGATCGATATTTTTATACCAATGTAAGTAATTCTAAATCTAACTCAAAATATCTAAATTAATGGATTTATGCAGACTGAATCTCATTCGCTGAAAACCGGAATCACGAATGAACTAAAAATGTTAAATGCATTTAAATGTGCATTGCACTCACGAAAATTAAAAATAAATATACTTGTTAGCCAAATTAACCAATAACGCTCACTTTGTTGTCTCCAATGAGTTCTGCTGCGAAGCTTAGAGCATTAACAAGCATGGCGGAGAATCCAAATCCCAGTAATACAACGGCCGGAATGATCATCTCTTTGTTGGACTGAGTGATAAAATAGAACCACAAGCCAGCTCCCATCACGAGAAGGGCAGACAGGATGAACAAACACTGAAAACAAAAGGTAACTTTTTGAAGGAAAAGGGGTAATTAAATTTGTATCAAATTGTCATTTATTCACTGACATCTAAGAGAGCTGTTGATAAGAGGGTAAGGCAATAACGGTCAAGTACTTTCTTTAACTTTACCGAATTTGTTCCCAAGTTCTTTGATGACTTCACTCCCAAAATACTCCCCAAGATGACAAGAGAAAATAAAAAAACTAAATTTGATTTTGCAACAGTAGTTACAGTAGAAATAACCAGCAAATGAACGTCACATCGGACGTTCAATTCTGACCTCAAGTAGTGATCGAAGAATCTAGTCATAAACTAAAACAAGACCTGTATTCTCGTGACCAAGAAACGCGCCAACAAGCGCAAAATTAGATTTCCAGTTGAGAGTCTCATCAGATCATATTCTTCATCGGGTCTAAACGCAATTAATGGGCCGGTTATTTTAACCTAGAGCGCGGATTCTTTAGTCTTATGTTGTAGCACCCCGCGGGAGGGGGGTACTCCCATATATGAGCTATATAGGTATGTGCCGCTGTGAAGGGTATAGTTTTCAGGCAGTTTAGTCTGGGATAGGGTATAGTAATCAGAGATTTTTGGTCTAGAATAAGGTATCATTTTCCGCGAAACTGATCAGTCGCGTAACGAATTTAGTCTAGACAAGGTTTACTGGCAAATGGCATTAAAAAATCGGTACGGCGGGCAGTACGGCATTTATACTGACCCCTGTTAACTAATAACTGTGATAGTGAACGAGTTTCTGGAAAATAGCGAGTCTGTAATAGGTCTAGGATAGAGTAGGGTTTTTCGGTGTTTAGTCTAGTATAGGGTTGCAAAATGCAGCTAAAATGGTCTAGTATAGGTTAAGGGTCTCAGAGTCCCAGCGGCACACCCCCAGCCAAAAATTTGCAGAGTACATCCCCCCACTCCCCCCCCCCCCACCCCCCCCCCCCCCCCCCCCCCACCCCGGGTGTAGCACAAACTGATAAAGAGTGGTAGTATTGTTCCATCAAAGTGTAAGTACTAGAAATTATTGTAAACTGTTGTGAGCCACCTTAAGACGTCTATTGATCGCTCTCCACATCTGTTTCTAAATTGGGCATGATTTTAAGAAGATAAATGTCCTTCTAGTCTGTGCTATAATAATATGCCTTCCTCGCACTGTTTACAGCAAGCAACGTTTAACTATTAGGGTTGGCAAAATTGAAATTGGGTTAGATGAACTCTAATGATCGGCCATGATTTCCAGTTTTGTCGGTTTATTGCAATACCGAGATGGTCATTGAATCTTACCTTGCTTCCTATTATTCCAACAAGTTTCTTTGAAATTCCTGAAGATACTGTTGCACTTACTAACATTATAAGTGGTAGATATGCAGTGGCATCCTGGAAACAATTAAAAAACCGCTTAAACTTCAAGTCATGGCATAGGTTCAGTTTTGGATGGATGGATGAATCAATCAATCAATCAATCAATTAATGAATAGACGAATGCATGAATGAAAATCATAATATATGGATACATGGAACCATGGATTCATTTTTCATATTAACTGGTTAGCATTAGGCCATATTCTTTGGGAAACAATGATGCAAAATAATAATAAATATTTAAAAAAATTATAACCTCTAAATAAACGTTTCGTAATAAGACGAGTACTATAAAAATTGATTTCACAAACTGAAAATAATACCTTTCCAACTTGAACTTTGTAAATAAGAAACAGTGGCAGATATGCGTAAGAGACGTCTTTTAAAACATTTGTGCACGCGAAGATGATGGCCACCTACGAAACGACAACAAAAACAAAAATATAATTTTGGCATACGGCATTCAATAATCTATAAATGCGACAGGGAAATGATTAATTACCTTGTAAAGATTGGGATCTTTAAGCCAAGCTCGCACTGTCTTGGGTGTAGCTGAAACTGGTAAAGCAGATTCTGGGTCATTAGAGACACCAGAGTTCACTTCCAATGAATCTGATTTAACGTTGCTGGATAACACTTCGCCTACGTTGTTGACTGTGATCTGATCTGGATAACATGGTCTTAATTCAGTTTCGTTACAGTCAAGCCCTTTATTGTCAACACCAAGAGATTCTGCGGACGCTGAAGAGAACGTTTTGGAATATGTTCCTATTCCATATTTCTGTTCATTGCTGTTAAGTTCATTCGGGTCGGAGCTGTTCATTCCATTACAAGTCTTCGTCTCTTTGGAACTTATCGGTAGATTTTCACTTGTTGTCGCGTCTATTCCCATTAGTCCGTTCAGAATACTCTCAAAAACACTTATTTTACGCTCACGTGGTAACTGCTTCACGTACTTCAACATATGGACGTCGTCGTCTTGGGTTTTCATTTTAGATGGGGAAGTTACATCTGAGCACTTGGGAGTCCTTTGTTTATCATCAGAAGGTGACTCTACGTTACCTTTGTCTTCGTCTTCTTCGTCTATAGTAAACAGGGCGTTGACAAAGTGCCTTGCGAAACTCTTTTTCCTCACAGGATCCACTTCCTCCGTGACAGACTCATTCTTGGCCTTCAGACTTTCAATAAACCTGTCACGCATTCTTTCCTTGTTGTAACATGCATCTAAAAAAAGGTAATAGATAAATGCATTTTGTCTACTTTATTTTTAAAGCAAAAGTGCTGTAAAAAGAGTAGCTTTGAGTTGTATGGGTTCCATAGCAGCTTAAATTGTCCTCGTTCTTTAATAATAAAGATAGACGGCTGGCCAAATCATTTGAAACGCGTTTTGTTTTCAGAACTTATAGCTATTGCAAACCCGAACTCAGATCAGTGTCTCAAACCCCTTTCTCTGACTTGCTTTGGTAAAAATATCTGGCTGCCAGAGGCTTTTATCGCGCTCTCATTTTCTTCGTTTTAACGCCTCCAATGTCGATCTCTTGGTCGGCCACCCGCAGGCCTCGACTGCTCACAAAGTGTTCCATGAGAAAACCCCGGTACGATGAGATACAGAGAATGTAGTATATCTGTTAAAAACTGTATGCCTATAGTATGAAAATGTTTACCTGTTCCCATAAAGGTCATTGCTTGTAGAATAGAATGCGATGGGATAAAAGAAATTTTTCTCTGCAAGAGAATAAGCATTTTAAAAAACATGTAGCAAAATGCAAAATGCAAAATGCAACACGCAGTTGAACTTATCCTTCCAACCCAACAGGTAAATTGTGTGGTTTTCATTCATTGCTTCTTTTTTCTAAAAAACGAAAAGTGTGACTCATACCCACGATTTCATTTTTCGTTTTTGAAAGGACTGCCCGGCCCTTGAATCGAAACAAAGGTGATTTCGAACAGTGACGCCACAAACACTGAGGTTTGAGTCGAATTGTATAATGCATAATTTAATAATTACAACTGAACTAACAACTAGACATTTCCGAAAAAGATGGCCATAAAAAGAATATTTACACCATCCCCTTATTTCAAGAAAAACAAAAACAACTAAAAATATTTTAATTAGATTTTGTCGGATAGGATCAACCTAATCATGATGGTTGTCAAATTGACACTCGCTCCATGGGTGTTCTACACGGCCAAATCAGAACTGGTTTGAAACAAATACAAGTATTACACTTCCGATAGGCTGACTGTGGATGATAAAATATATTTATGAATCTTACCGAAATATCTGCATTTTTAGTCGACGGTCTATTGTTCAATCCGTGTGAAATCTCTTTGGTGCCAATGTGGAAAATTAGAGAAAACGCGAGACCTATTCCAACCAAAATTAGAGTCATCACCTGCAGAATAGATTTTTAAATTTTGTTAGCGTTTGAGCAAAGAAGGAGGTATGTTTTACAAAATATTCGTACTTTACCGAGAAATCCATCGAGCTTTCTGCTGAAAGATGATCGCTGTTGTCTTGTCCAAAAATTGCCCACGCTACAGCTAAAGTAGTAATACCACTCAAGAACGTAAAGGTGGTCCTTTGAAAGAAAACAAAATGTCGTATAAGCATCGCATAATGAGCTTAGCTATGAAGTCCGCTTGCGAACAAACGAAGTAGGTACAAATACAATAACTTGGAACGGTAATACTATTAATGACTTTACATTCGCTAACACATATATTTGTACGATCATGCAGGATCCAGATCCTTAAAAGTGTCCAGAATAAATGGACAAGTAGAATGGAGAAACTTCCATCATCATGCCTTCATATCCCCAAAAAAGGAGATGGTGGACCCATGCATTTAATAGATCCGCCACTTCTTTCAATTGCAAGTATTTGATAGTTTAAAGAAACAATAGTCGCGTCTAACTTGATGTTGAAGAAAGTAGAATCTATTTCTGACAACAGTTAATAAATGGAATTCGACGAGCAAGGAGTAATATCAGGAAAGATTTATATGTACTTCAATATGTCCGATATTTCAGCAAGGTTGTCTGATAGGTGTCACTAATACAAATAACGAGTCCAACAAAGAAAAGTTCGACATGGTAGCATGTTTCTAATGAAGAATGCAAGGGTCTAGGAGATGTTTTTTCAGTCGATGTCATCAAATCCTCCAAACCAAACTTCAAAACATACATGCAAGCAATCAAATTCGTCGAAAGACCACAGGCTACCTACATTCCCAATATTTACTGGAACAGAAGTCTAAGACGTCCTTGACATCTAAGAGTCATCTTGTATGAATAAGGCTAATAACAAACCTCCATGCATTTAATTCGATGGCTTCGCCTTGATCTTTAGCAATGGTAGGAATAAGAGATAGATGTCCAATTTCAATTAAGCTAAACGATAATGCCAAAATTGTGTTAAGCATCGGGATATATATCATCAGTTGCCATTGTCCACGATCACTCTGACAAGGGAAACAGGAGCTGAAGTATAGTGGTACGACCATTGCTACAACCACAGTGCCAATCAAATGCCAAGACTTCCTTCTTCCAATCTTCCGGGACAAAAATGGGACGTCGATTCTGTCTTCCAAGAACGCGCTGATTGGCGAAGTTGCAGCGTGGGCGATTTGTCCATACAGCATCAACCAGCCAGCATTAGCCGCGGAGAGACCGAGCACTTTCATAAAGAATATCAGGCGAAATGAGAACAGAAGCTGACGAGTGATGTCAATCATAGCACTACCCAATCCACAGGAAAAGCGTTGGAGAAGTGGCGTTCGAGATTCCGGATCGTTCTCGGAATTTCGACAGCAAAATTTCGATATCCCCATGTTTTCAAACCTGTGAAAAAGATTTCCAATGAATTACCTTTGTTTTGTCACAACTTACATGTTTGTGAATTTTGTTGCGGCATTGATTACCACTTTAAACTTGGTATTGGTTTCCTCTGATTTGGATATAGCTATAACTTGACTAAAAAAACTAAAGACAACAAGAAGCACACACAACACCATTCCCGTGAAGCAGTTTAGCAAAATATATTTTAATATTATGAACTAAACGAGGTCTTTATTGATCAAACACAGATCCTCTTTGATAAGGTCTTTTTGGCAAATTTACTCTTTTTACTAAGATATCATTAAGTAAAAACAAGTTTTCATATTGCGCAAATTAACATTGTCATTATACGGACACCCACAGATGTCCGTATTATACAGGATGTCCGTATTACACGAGGGACAACTTGATTTTACAAAAGAAGTTTGCAATGCTTTCACACCGGGAGCTGGAAAATTGTTAAAATTGAGAAAATGGTAAAATTCCCGTAAAACACTTGATAAAAAGATAAAAACGCCAAACCTACTTTAATCTAATATATAAAACACAACAAGTTTAATTAGACCAAAATGTAGAAAATAATAAAGAGACAATTAGAAATGAAAATCGAATCAAACGACGACTCTGACAACAATTATTTATATTAGCCGTGTCTTACCTTAAGAAGCCAATGCTTATTATTCCTAAAGTTTGTAAAGTCGTTTATCTATAAACCTTTGCAGCTTTTAAATCGATTTGCAAGCTTTACGGCCTTTAAAATACATCAGGCAAGTCCGGCTCACTGAATTTGCGTCATCTCTCTAGGGGAAGTTGTTACACCTCAGTGTTTTCACGTTTTTTAATACGGACAGCAACCGGCGATTAACTGAAGGATCCTGAAGACAAAGGCTGTGTATAGTAATAGACCATTTCCGAATTGTAAAGCACAGCCGTTGATATGGAAATGAGTTTCAGTCTCATGCAAATAAAACTCATTTCAGAACTTATCTTGAATGGTTTTGCACTTAACCCTGCTTCCATAAAAAAGCCATCGACGAAGCTTACTATTTTTATCGTGATTTTAAATCACGTATCGCTTATAACATTTATTAAGGGACCTTTTCTTTTTTACCCTTTTTGCATTTGTGAAGCAAGGCATTAGATATTCCATAAGACATGGTTAGAGATAACAGTATAGTCTTCATTGATGATTGCGTGTTACGTGGAAACCACCAGACCGTTTTAGTTTCCACTTTTGCTTTGCTATTTATGATGTTAAGATTATTCATAAGGACTTGTAAACTGATTATTTGATGCATTCAACCATAGAAAATTGTCTGCAGTCTACAGGAATGGGAATCTCGTGACATCTGCCTGCCAGTAAAAGGAATGTGCCATTATTTCTACAAGTTAAAAAAGGATATTTGGCACAAACCCAGTAATGTTCAATCGATGTTCTTTTCACCCTTTCACTCTGAAGAGAGGAAAAAATCAAACTTTTAAAAATGGCAAACTTCATGTCGAAAAATACTGAAAACGGACAGTATCCCCGCCGGGGACATTAACAGCATTAACTATTTCCCTTCTTTGTCGAAGGAAGTCAATAGGAAACATCTGCGCGCATGAAGATGACTTCCGCTCGCCGGTTGTCGAAACATCATAAGTATAAGTAATCATAGTTCGAGTTCAATTTGGGATTAATTTGCACGAGTGAGTTTTTCAAAAAGCTCAAATTGCACGAGCCGCTTAATGATGATACATGAAAAAATTTGCCTAATTTTTTTTTTTGCAATTTTTTTTCTTTTGCAAAAATGTTTTTCTGTTTTTGCAAAACATTTTTACATCTTTTTTATCTGTAATTTGTACTGGTGTTACACTTTTTGCACTGGTTTTACACTTGAACTGCACTGCTCTTAGCCAATCAGAATTGAGTAATTTTTTCATGTATATTATTAACTTAAAGAGTTTAAGCAACGACAACGCCAAGGAAAACGTCACTAGAAAAAGGAAAAAGTTCGCGCTATTTTAAACTACTTTGCAGTTGTTCAAATTCGTTTAATTTGTCTAATGTGACTGAATTGTCCAGACGCTGAATTCATATGGACGGCTCGTTTCCAGTTCAAATAAACCGTCGCGTGTTCATGTTCTCCACAAAACCTTTAAATTGATCATTTGATGTTGTTGTTTTAAAACGGCAAAGAAATGTACCAAGATATACAGTGGAACCTCGGGGAAATTGGCTCGTTATATCGAGGATTTAGTTTTATCGACTGAGTCGATAAGGTAAATTGACCACCGTAAAAAGATTCAAATAGCTGACGTTTCGAGCGCTAGCCCTTCGTCGGAGCGAATCGAGGGTTCGTTTTATCGAAAACCTCGTTTCAACGAATTTGCGGAAAAACAACCAAAATGTTCGTTATATCGAGGTATAGTTAATAATTGTTTTGTAACGGTGTTACGTATTTTCGGATCTTAACAGATACGACCCTCAAATACCATTTGCACTTTAATGCCTGTATGAAGCTACAGTACACTGTAAATATAACTAGGAAACTGGAAAACTGTACAGGTTATACCTTTGCAGGGGTGGCAGGGGTGGCAGGGGTGGCGCAAGGGTAGCAGGGGTGGCGCAGTGGTGAGAGCACTCGCTTCCCACCAATGCCGGACCCGGGTTCTATTCTCGGCCCGGAGTCATATGTGGGTTGAGTTTGTTGTTGGTTCTCTCCTTGTTCCGAGAGGTTTTCCTCCGGGTACTCCGGTTTTCTCCACTCCTCAAAAACCAACACTTCCAAATTCCAATTCGATCCGGAATTCGAGGGCCACAGGTTTGTTAGTCTGAGACTATTAAGTGCTACCCTCGTTAAATAAAGTTATTTATTTATTTATTTGTCCTATAGCACACACTGTTGACATGTTCGCATTCATCTTTTGTCGCGCGTTGACATTTACTAGTTATATCGGGGTAGATTTTACGTTTGAGCTGCCGGATTGTGTTCGTTATAACGAGGTTCTGTTCCATTCATTTTACTTGTAATTTTGCCGGGCTGGAGAATATCGTTCATTATACCGAGGACTTCGTTAATTTATATAGAAGTTCGTTAAATCAAGGTAAAACGCATAGATGAAAACGTCGTGGTTGTTTAAGCTTCGTACGTCAACACAAGGGTTTTTATCATGACCAAATTAACCACCATGAATACCAGATTCTTCTAACGGAAAATTGTTATGATTGAGACTTAATTGATTTTGCTAAATTTAGCCGGAGAAACTAAATTATGGCGTGATTATTCAAATTGAATAATCATAATCTTAAACTTTGGTTATTTCTTGGTGTTGCGGAAACCATTGTTGGTTAGCTATTGTGTGGGTATTGTTTATTGTCTTTTAAATCTTTTGTTTGGCGTCATTTAGTGATCGCAACATCCGCAACACCAAGAAACTTCCCGAACTTTCATTTCTTTCTTTTAAAGCGTCCATTCACGCAAATTTCGTTAATTTCGCTGCAGTCAGTAGCGGTAAGTTAAAATCGGCAGATCAGTTTATTAGTATAGGTAGTCATACGGTTTCGAGTTCAATTTGGGATTAATTTGCACGGGTGAGGTTTTCAAAAAGCTCAAATTTGCAATTTGAGCTTTTTTAAAAACTCACAAGTGCAAATTAATCCCAAATTGAACGAGAAAACCGTATGATTACTTATTAATAATTATACATGAAAAAATGTGCATCGATTTTTTTTTTGCATTTTTTTTTTTTTGCAAAACATTTTTGCATCGTTTTTTTTTTTATTTGTAATTTGCACTGGTGTTACACTTTTTGCACTGGTGTTACACTTTTTGCATTGGTGTTACACTTGAACTGCACTGCTCATAGCCAATCAGAATTGAGTAATTTTTTCATGTATATTAGTCATTAAAATGACGAGTTTTCTATGAACGGGTTATCGAAATAGCGTCAATTACTAGTAGTTTCCATTGGAAAGTGAAGTGCTGAGAGTAAATCTTATGCAGGGGAAGAGTTGTCAAGGGCTGATCTCGTTAATTGCATGTACTTTAGATTGTGAACAGATGAGCGACTTGATTTATTTTGCCATTGGATTAACTTGGCTAATATATATAATACATGTACACGGGGTCGTCTGGGCTGGTCTAACTGCGTAGCTCGTAAATGCACTTCCGGTCGCAATTATCTCCTGGGCGGGGCATTCGCTCGAGATCAGAGAGATATGTTTCATAGCCTAGCCGAGTGTGTTTCAAACTAAAAACTTTGCACAATCGATCGCGATCGAAAATCGCCGACAGAACAAATTGAACAGCCAAAAGTGAATTTTCTTGTATAAAGACAATAGATGGTCTCGAACACAAAAATCTTGGTCGTTGGTAAAACGCGTGACGAGTACGTGATGGTTTCCCGGAAGAATGGAGAACAAAGCACAGCAATTATTTTTGGCAAAAATTGTACTAAGAGAAGAACTGCTTTGCTTATAAAAGCGTTTACTCAGATAAGAATTGGTTACATTAAAAACACGAATCGCGTTAAATCTTCGCTTCTATCGTGTAAATGTTTACCAAAGGAGAACAAAGTACAACATTACAACGCGATTTTTCTCGCATGTTCCACAAATTAAGTTCTTAATAACTGCAGAATTCTATCAATTAAATAAATACAAAAAAAGTGAATCTGCAATAAAACATCGAATCTATTTTACCTTAGAGTTCCAGGAATTGCTTCAAATATTCTGAGAAATATATCAAACGCTTTCAAAGTCTTCGCCTTCGCAAAATAAGTTTTCCACATCCCACTTTATCGAAGGTCGAGTGTTCTTTAGGGTATTTACTTTTCATTTCCGACGATAAAATGGTGCGTTTTCTTTCTGAATCTATTGACTACGCGTGGAATAGAAAAATCAAGGGCCTCGAGGTTTATATAAACTGCTACCCCTAACCTCAACTGAAAGCTAACCAGTTACTCCGTTATATAAGTCTCAATATGGTGTCCGACGTCCTTCTGGACGGTATGATTTGGGATTGACCCTTGTGATGACCATAGTATTTTTAGCCGCCATTTTAAAATTATTTTTACGTCATAATTTATTCTCCATAAATTAATGTAAATCTTGATCATGACGTCATCTAAAAATAACATTGCCGTCTGCCCATTTCCTGCCCAAAAATAGTGAGGGATTATGTATTCCACAGCAATTTTACATCAGGTTAATAAACTCCACTGCATGTTAATGTATACCACAGCGATTTCACAGCAGGTTAATATATTCCACAGCAAGTCAATGTATACCGCAGCTCTTTATTGTATTCCACAGCGATTCCACAGCAATTTAATGAGCCACCACAGCAAATATCCGGAAACTAGCATGCATGCTACACCTGACTCATAATCTTAAAATTTAGGTATTTCTTGGTGTTGCGGAAACCATTGTTGGTTAGCCATAGTGTTGTGGTGTGGGTATTGTTTAGTGGCTTACGAATTTTTTGTTTTACGTCATTTGGTGATCGTAACATCCACAACACCAAGAAACTGCCTGAACTTTCATTTTTTTTCTTTTAAAGCGTCCATTTAACACACAAATTTCGTTAATTTCGCAGCAGTCAGTAGCGGTAAGTTAAAATCGGCAGATCAGTTTATGAGTCATTAAAATGATGAGTATTCTCTGAACGGGTTATGGAAATAATGACAATTACAAGTTAAAAGCTAGTCTTTGTTTCAAGAAGCCCACAATAATTACTTTTCTTTTTCGTCTGGCATTCGGTTACATTTAGTTTGCTCGAGCGGCTCAAGTACTCGGTAACCTGCGCGCTGAAATGAGGCATGACATTTCTACGTTTTCTACGTCATCGACCATGATTGCACTTTCATATATAACTATCATGTCTTGAAAATGTTGAATTGTCTCTGAAGAAAAGGGAAAGAACGGCGGGCACTTTTATGTTTAAGGTGGCTGAACACAGTTTGCGCGCGCTCTTCAATTTCAGCTGCTTACGTGAGTCAGCGCGCGCAAAGTTTTGAGAAAAACAAACGTGGCGCTTATTCAGCGATCATTTTATTTTGCTCAGCGTGGATTGCGAAAGTGTTGTTTTTCGTCTTAAAATGAAGCAATTTGTTGTTTATGAAAATGTTTGTTGAATCAATAGATAATATATAGAACCATTGAAAAAATACACTGCCTTTTTGGTCGTTTTTGTCTTTGGATCGAGAACCCAGTCAAATGCAACGCATGCGCAGTTAACCAAAAAATTGTGACTGGATGTTTTAGCGACTTTCCTCGGAAACGTGCTGATTTCTATGGAACCACTCTTTAGAATTTCACGAAATTTGGCACAATAATAGTTCCGAATATGCCGAACTCAACTGCCACCAAAAATTTGAAGTCTAACAGAGGAGATTTTTACAAAACGCAAACATATTAAACAACAAATTACGGAAGATCCCTCTGTCAAAATTACATGAGACTAGTGTTAACATGTGAATATTTTTACGAGTTTACTAGAGACAAATGATGGACAAAATCTAATGACTAGATTTTCTGAAAATAAACGAAACCAAATATTGCAGGCTGATTTCCAATCCACCGTGTTGCCATGGCAACACCCTAAAAGCTCAACAAAAATATCAAAATATAAAGCTTGTTGCTTAATCTTATGCCTCGCCAATTTTGGGCGCCCAGTCGTAAGTGGTTTTAAAATGACAATGAATGATGCATAGGTACAGTAAAACTGTGTTCAGCCACCTTAAGGGGTCAAGTTTTTTGCACCATCGAAAATTTCTATCCTTTTTAATGATTGTATATTCGGATAGTATTATTTTAAAAAATTCCCGTAAAGCTTTTTTTATTATTTTTGAAGTATTAATGACGAATTAGAATTTTTCGTAGGTCCATTTGAAAGGAAATCCTTAACTAAGAAAAGTATGTTATATGATTGGTGTTTGCAGAACAATGATATTATTATCCTTTGGGAATAAAATTATATTTTTATTTAGACGACATCTATTGTTTTTGACTGGAAGTTTGTACTAGTCTTTAAAGAACCTCGCCTGCGCAAAGACATCTTATCATAGGCATAAACTGGTAGTAAAACCGAGTCAAACAATCAAAAACTGCTTTGAAATAATAGAATAATTAAGAAGGTATCTTAGACAAAAACAAAATAAAAATCAACAACTTGGCACTTTATTCGCGTAAAACGTTTTACATCAATTTCTGCCTTTCCCCAGTTAACTTTTACCTGTCATTCGAAACAGGCGGTCGAGGACTAGCTTATTTTTTTTTCAAATAGACAAACAATAGATAGTTTATTTAACGTGGTCTATACACTATAAACTACTAAAAACAAAATAAAAAATTGTATGAATGTTCTATTTACAATAGGAAATAGTTTAATTTCATGATTGGTGCGCACATTTTTTAAAGTATATTGGTCACTGTTGTACGTCCTAACAGCGCGTGTCTGTGGTCCCTTCGGACTTCATGCTGGTATCAGTTTCAGGAACTGCAATAAAAAGGTATCACAATATGTAAACTCCTATCTTTAATAATCAGTTTTGGATTAAGACTCTTTACTAACTATTGTCGCAGAATCTGTCGAGATGACGCCATTTGGCCGTTTGGTCAAATCCAAATAAAGACAGTTACCTAGTTATTTTGTTGACTGCTCCATTTCTTAGCAATGATCCTACTTATTTGCTTTACGATAACTAGTTGCAAATTCACACAACTGACTACTGTTCAACTTCCAAGTTAAATTGTCTAAATATTATCATTATCTGCAAAGTTTCTTATTTAAATGTGGTGGTTTATTGAGATTAGTTTGAGAAAACATAGCTGGTCTCCTTTTCTACTTTGGTTCGAGCAGTGTCTACACATGTCCATTATTTCTGTGAAACACGATTCATAAGGGCAAAAACAATACCCACCGTTTCGCTTGCAGGATATTTGTGAAGTTTGAGACAGCAAAACAACCAACACACTGATAGCGGCGAGTGAGCCTGGTACGAATGAAAACACATGACGTACATAATCCCCACACTCTTCACAGTCTTCAGAGTTACTACAAAGAAATTAAAACCAAGAATTAGATGTGTTAATAACAATTTGGTTAATAGGGTGTAACGTTTTGATATGAAAATATCACAGCCAGTTTGTTTTGGCCAAAATTAACTTATAACGACGAACGTGGGAGCATTTTCTCATACAGAGGGTTTAAATGAAGTAGAAATGGGCAACATTATTATTTTATTATTATTGTTATTATTTTTTATGGCCATCATTATATATACCGGTAAATATTTTTCGCCGAAAATCAGTTGACGATCATAGACTACGAGTATAAGAAAAATCATTCTAAAGTCGATAGAAACAGAGAGAGAAATTTTATTTACTGTCACAGTATGTTTATAAAAAATCTTGTCAAAAACGCACGCACCTTTCGTCTCATTTCTAATAAAGGCGAGTAACTGCCGACGTCTTCGTTTACATTTTGACCATTAGCATGCGCATTTACGTAGAGAAGGCATCGTGCTAAACATTGACTTAAAAAGTTAAAATAGTTTGTTATCCAATTTTTAGCTCTTTGCATGTAATACTTAAGAAAATATCAGCTATCCAAAACTGCAAAGTTACTGGGTGGCAAAAGTGCAGTAGTGAGTAGGGGATGGCTCAAATGTGGTTTTTTGAGCCGATCAACAATTTTTCCTCACTCCGATCGGAAAAATTGTTGATGGTCTCAAAAAACCGCATTTGAGACCATCCCCTACTCACTACTTGAGATGTCCCTCCCTCATTTTCTGTGAGCGGGGAGTCAGTGGAGCGAACGATTTTGTTTTGGCTGCCAATTTTTCGACCACCTTTTAAGAGGGAGTCAAATGCGTTTTCCCCGAGCCCACCCGCAACGGCAAGCGAGGCATCACCAATTGAAGAAATCCTTACCTTGGTATATACGCACATTGTGACAATGGGGCGAGGAAGAAGCGGGCTTATTGTCATTGGTAAGAAAAAACAAGTTCTTTATGATCGACGCAACCACCGCTCCAAATATTTTTTTGGAAGGGCTTCTAATTCAATGGTGAAGCCCAATCCAAAAGAAAACATTATCCCTCCAGATATACTTAGAATTGCCGAAGCATTAATTCCACAGCAACTTGCAGCACTTATTACCAATTGAAGAAATCCCTGCCCTTGTTTATATCGCGATGGCGAACGAAGCAATGACTGCCGTTGCGTTTTTGAAAATGCGTGGGATTGAGTTGAAAGAAGGTGATGACTTATATGCAAAGAACAAAGGGACGTTCGAATACAACCCTTGCAGACATTGTGGTTTAAACTTCACCCAAGGCCATTCTCTTGTTGAGCATCAAAAATATGCTTGCAAGAAACTGCGAACAGAACCACGCCCGAAGAGATTTGTCCCGGCTGCAATCGAAGATTGTGTAGACAAACGGTTTCCAGACACTTAAGAAATGGTTGCCCTCCCCCGAAAAACACCCCTTGTGATATAAACCTTAGCCAGTATGAACTGAATGCATTGTTTGACTCTAAATGGCTAAGCCAGGAGTATATGTCAATTGGACAAATCTAATCCCCTGTAAATACCAAACCAACATGGCAATGACAACACAAGGACTTGACTTCAATCCAAAGAATCAAGACTACTTCGGCGAATGGTTGCTGTCTTTTGGTGAATCCCATTGGGACTACTTACCAGACATGATCCAGGATTACATCCTTGAACTGGTTGAAAGGAGTATCCAGCGTGACTTGGCTGCCAGGGCCCTTCATCAACGAAGGATGAAATCTGTATGCTTTTCAATAAAAAATCATTATCACTGGGAACACCTTTGCCATTTCCGTTTACTTGATTCACTTCACAAACATGTGATGAATGTCAAGAACACTTCTCGCCAGAAGTGGCCATGGGTATGCACAGAGCCATTTGTCCTGGCATGCCGCCTTATAGATGTATACAGCGGGCATTGATGTTTTCAGGCATCGGCAGTGATGACGAGGAAGACTATGACGGCCCAAGTGCTCACGAAAGTTTCTATGGTAGTGCTCACTCAACGTGATCCATCTTTTCAAGCATGGTCTTCCAGCTTTGTTCGTGCTTCCACATTGATTTTTCTGGGACTTGCAGCCAGAAGTAATTGACAAGCCGTTGTGGCCCTTTTATCGCATCCAAGATTTTGTGGGCTACAAAGGGCATGGAGATTCTTTTCGGCAGATATTCTTCGATGAATTTGAATGTCTCATTTGCATGATATATTTCATCATTGGACAAGCAGACGTGGTGTTCACAAATTTTCAGATGTTTGTTTAGATAGCTTTTGAAGTTGTAATGTTTGGTGGTCATTCTTTTTTTGGTAATTGTGTAATCACCACCATAGAGCCCGTTGTAATCGAATGTCACACCATCCAGTGGTTCTAAGAGACCGCAGTCTTCACAGCAAAGTTCTGATGAAAACATCCTGAGGTTTAATTTGCCTTTGCAGTTTTGGCAAAATTTTGTCCTTTCATTCACAAGGGTGAAAGGTGAGTGTTGGGGGTATTGTGCCTCGGGAGAAAGATACTCCTTGATGATATGAAGGCGTTCTGACAGGTTTGAACGCCGTATTTCCTTGGTGTAGTTTTCGAGTGAGCGCAGGAGGATAAATTTGTATTCTTTATCAAGCTCATCGAGTTTGGCTTTGTATTCGCCTTTAGTGTCCAAGGACCGAACATCAGCCAGTTGTTTAGCGAACTTCTCCATGGTTGTACACAGCCGGGTTATGTATTCAATTGGGTGCAAATGATTTATCCTTTGAAATGTATAGATTAAAGCCAGAGTTTAATTTCTCAAATTGGATTTGGATGCTGCGGTGAGAAGACTTATCTTTTTTTGAAACTCTTGTTTGACTTCCTTGCAAAGTTCGTTTTTGAGTTTCTCGAGGTCTGGCGCTTGTGTTTGAGTGCCAATGTTTTTTTTAGCCTTAACACCATCCCTGATTGCAGCTTTGAGTTCGTGATATTTTTCCACCTCACGAGTAATTATGGCGAATTCTGCATCACTGATCCTCTTGTCTTCCAGAGCCTTTGAGACCAGTTCATAGACAGAGTTGCGTTTAGCCAGGGCCAGTGTGTAGATATTCTCGTGTTTGGTCACTTTTCGCTCCAATCGCTTGTTAGCAGCTGTAAAGCCAACAGAGGACAGCCCACAGAGGGTCGCGACGCTAGCAAGTGCTGGACTTGCAATAATTCCGAACCCAGTCAATGCAGTGGCAAGGGCCCCTGATGACAGCCCAACAGAAAGCGACCCAAGGCCAACCGCCGAGTAATGAACTAAGGCTTGGGTTCGTTTATATTTTTTTGCGACCTGGCGGTAATGCTCGGCTTCGTCAGACAGCTCTTTAAGCAAGTCAGAGATCTTTTTGAGCCGGAAGTCTTCTGCATTGATTTGAGTGATCTCACCATTTGGCAAAACTGGGTAGAGCTTTTCTGTATGGCGGTATTCGGGTGCCGATGGAAGCACATTGGCAGAACTCATGGTGTGGGTATATATATGATTTTTAATTTATCTCAACTTCAAATTCCAAAGGCGCGTCATTGAAGTTAAAGAGGTCATTGTTCTCATCCCTCACTGACAGTGTTATGCTGTTTACATAATCACTAGACGATACGTCACGCAAGACGTTCTGCTGTGTTGTCTCGTAAAACACCTTCTCAAAGGGCTTTCCACGAATGTCGACGCGCGCCAAAACTGTCGAAGGCTTACCATTGAGTAAGTTCAGTTCTTTATCAACCAGATCACAGTGGATGAAGTAAGTGCTTGGTGTCCTTAAACGCTTGACGAAAGTTGATGGCCACAGCAATTTAGGGCTTATACCAAGCAATACAGATAGATCATGGTCTAGTTTAACCTCTTCTGGGTATTCATTGAAAATGATCATCGCCCCCAGTGGTGTGTTTGTCTCAGTTGCTAATTTATAATTAGCATTGGCACCACCGAATACGTTTTCTAATTCTTTTGCTAAGGACTCAATGGTGTAATGGCCTGGGAGAAGTCTTCTGACAGTTCCTGTATTACTCCCATTTTCATTTTTGAACAATGTTATCTCTCCTCTTTGCTTCAAAGTATTCCACGAGTTGAGAATTGAGCAAGAGACAAAACGGACGTACCTCGGTCTCGGCAGTGGGTGCTCGAAGTAGATTGTGTATGGATTCGAAGACGTGACGATTGTTACCACAACCATGACAGATGCGAGTATATAAGAACATTTTAAAATATAAATATATACAATCATGTTTGGCAGACGGCCTGGTGGATTTAATCCTAATTCAAATCTTGGCATCTCCATCGGCGGCCACAATTACGGACCCCCGCCTCCTTTTTATTCGCCTCCAAACGCCCATACTCATGTCGCGCCAAAGCCACCACCCCCTGATCCTGAAATTGCTTGGTTGAGTTCGCCGGAGGCAGCAAAGCTCTCTGCCGCGGCCAAGGCCAAGGCGCTCTCAGACTTCAAAAAGCGTTTCCCGCACGCTGATATGTCACACTTTGAAGTGCAAGTAGAGTTTGGTGACGACCACAAAACAGCCACGGGGGAAGTGCTTTACAAAAAGGCCCCTGGCTCATGGGGGCTAATCACAGAAATGCCCCACAAAGATTGGACTGGCGCTGAAAGAGACGCTCTTGGCCTTGTCTATGACGGGGGTTTCCCTTATCAGTTATCGTTGGGGCAACCAGAAAAGTCAATCCCGGCCATTGCTTTCTCCACCACAATAGACAAAGACATGATGATTGGTGCAATCTTGAACGATAAAGAGCAAAGGATCTATGTCACGCCAACTGAGTATTTCACAACGAAATACAGAAATATCTTCAGGGATACGCAGATATCCTTCACAACCGCCAAATATGGTCGAAAGTGGATGGGTGGTCCTCATATGAGTTTTTGGCCACAACAACTCTCTTTCGCGCTGTGGTGTGCAACAACCGGCTGTGGAATCTCGCGTGACATTCTCTTCGATAAGAACTCCAGTCTATCTCTAACCACACAGGTCCGGTCGTTTTACCGGTTTCACGTTTATTTCACAACAAGGCGAATACTCTACCAGATGGGTGGGGAACAAAGCGTGAGTGCTTTGCCAGACGACCCCCCATTTAACCAGAAAGACAACCAATACAACATCGACGCGTACAAGAAGCTTTGCATCGAGTTCGGTATCGACCCCAGTTCTGACTTCCGTTACACATATGGCAAGAACCACGGGCTTGGAAATGTCTACATTTGGGCTTATGGAGAGGGCCCCATCTCTACCGATTACACTTATCCAGACTCTGATCTAGCCCTGTTCGATGATGAGCGCGTCACTGACAGAAAAGACCCCAACTTTAAAGCCAATGGAATAACTTACGTCCGCAACGATCAAGGGGCGGACACCCAGTTCGAGCACTTTGTGCCAAATTATGCACAGGGGCTAACACAGCCAGGGCTCGCCCGTATGAACCAATCAATCGAGGCCTTTGTGTACTGCATTCTTGGTTCACAGGCCAAAACCCGCAGCAGCATCATTGGAAGAGGAGGCCGGGCGTTCGAAACGCAGAGAGTCTTCCTCACCCATCTAGAGGAGGCCATAATCCTGAACGACATCGCAACAAGCGTACAGCGATACCAGCTTGCCATCCAAGCAACGAAAGTGCGACTGGACTTTGCGACAGCACCCGGAAGCTGGCTCATGCCATCGCGCATGATTATCAACACAGAGAGCGTGATCGGGTATAACAACAATCTGCAGGAGGCAACGCAAGGGATGAAGCTGGGGGTGAACAGTGGTGTTAATCTGGGAACAAAAAAAGCCTCCCTTCGCCACATGGACGGTGGACCAATAAAGATTAATCCACCAAACAGCCAACCATCAAACCCGATACATCTCCAGGCCACACAAGCACAGGGCATCGCCACACCCACACCAACACCCACGCCAACATCCACACCCGCACCCACACCACAACCAGCCCCCACACCCACACCACAGCCCGACTCGCATCACGTCTCCAAGGCAGTCGTTGCTGTGGGTGCGCTTTCTTTGGCAGGGCTTTTCGTTTGGTTAAGATAAGTGTTCAAGACTTCGAACGCTTTGTGATCCTTTCAACAAGGAAGGCCACCACGGCAAGGATGAGCAGCCAGGCGTGTTCACCCAGAAATGAGATGACCGACCCAGCCGCTTTGAAGATGAAGCTAACAATTGAGCCAATGAGGCCAGGCAAGGCGCTGGCTGCCTTTTTGCCAAGCTCTTTAAGCCCATTGCCAATAGCCTTGGTAGCCTTTGCCAGGCCGTTCAAGGTGGCGAGTACAACAGCGCTGATGGTGATGCCGGCTGCCAGAACAATCGCTTGCAGGGTCCATCCGTATTTCTTGAAGATTTCTCTGACCCGCTCTCTCAAAGACATGCTCCTTTCCCGCAACTCAATTTCTGTATTGAGCCTTGCCAGCTCTTCTTCACGTTCAGCAACCCGGTCTTCAGCAGCTGCTCTGTCAGAGGAGGAAGTGTCCTCAGCTTATATCACGCGCTTGTCCTCCTCGTTCTGCCGTTCAATGTCTTCTTTGTTCTGTTTCAGTTCGTCCAGTGGTTTTATGGCGTCCTTTTTTGCTCTAAGTTCCTCTCTCCGGGCTTCTAATACCCTTTTGTCAAGCATGAGTTTGTCGATGTCTTTTCGTAGTTTGTCTTCTTGTTTGGCAGCTTTTTGTTCCTTTTCCAGTTCTTTTCGTTTGGCTTGATGCTCAGATTCAAGAGCTTTCTTTTCATTTTTAAGTCTTTGTATTTTCTCCGTATCCAGTGTTGGCCCATGTGCATCTTCCAGTTCCTGAATCTGGTCATCAATCTTTTTGATTTTATCTCTGTCGGCATCCATCTCGCGGCGAATTTTTTGTGCATTAGTGGCAGCTATTTGATCTTTTTGTAGTTGCTTTTGTTTGGCTTTCAGTTCTTTTTGTTTTGCTTGAAGTACAGCATTTGTTTCATTGAACTCTTCAGCCAAAGACTTTCCGAGAGCCTTTTTGAACTTGTCTATGAAGGCTTTACGGAGGCTACGATCTTTATTAAAAATCACAGTCTCGCCACCTTTTGAGCCAAAAGAAA
The DNA here is from genome assembly GCA_024195265.1 of Dendrophyllia cribrosa. Taxonomy (NCBI): domain Eukaryota; kingdom Metazoa; phylum Cnidaria; class Anthozoa; order Scleractinia; family Dendrophylliidae; genus Dendrophyllia; species Dendrophyllia cribrosa. The sequence goes on from JAJLRJ010000001.1 coordinate 39,147,738, forward strand.
CAATTTTGTTTTCATTGGCACTGCTTTTAGCGAGGTTAATTGGGTCCATTTTGGAAAAATCAGCGTTTGGATATAGTTTTTTGATATCGTCTCTAGCTCTATCAGCAAACTCTTCTGAGAAGTCTCCAAGCAGAGGGGTGGTGTCAGAAGTGCTTGGCAACCCACTTTGTTCGGGAGACATTGTATGCATTTCAATATGCTCGCCACCAGGACGATATGGGGTGGATGAACCGCCTGGTTCAAAGGGTTGCGTGGTGTTGGGGTCAGTGTCTTTGTCCCGGACCCATCGGCGGGCTTCTTGTTGTTGTTCTTCTGTCATTTGATCCCACCTGGGAGGCATTGTATGCATTTCATGCTGCTCGCCGCCATGGTATGGAGTGGATGTGCCGCCTGGTTGAAAGGGTGTTGTTGTGTCAACTTCTTGTTCGTCGTCATCGCCATCATCGTGGTCAATTCCCTGGTCAACCCAAGGATCATCGGGCATATCATATCCGCCTTCAGCCATGATGATATATAAATATAAATTTTAAAAACACACAAATATATACCATGTCTGTGCAACCGAATTTACTTCCCTCTCGCAGAGAAAAGACACTGGGCGCCATGAAGGCAGAGCGAACCGTCAAGCGCATCACATTCAACCCCTCTGAGGCCAATCCCGGCGAGACACTGTACGTCTCGGTGCCCAAGCTGGGCGAGCACGATGTTATTGTGTCCGGCTCACTTGCCCTGGTGTTCAACCTCTCCCTAGCCGGCGGCCATGCAAACAACTTTCTCGTGCAAAACGTTTCTCGGGCCCTGGTGGACAGTTTCGTTGTAAAGTTTGCCGCCACCACTGTCCAGGACACGGTTGGATACGACATCTACAAGATCTTCGAAGACTTATTCAAATCGATCGATGAGCGGGAAAATATGCTTATGGAGGGCATCCAGAGTGTGGATTTGTGCAAGATCCGCTCTGGTGCTGGCGACAAGAAGACATCCGGCGTGGATGCAGAGAATAAGTTAGAGACAATTTATAAAAACAAGTACCGCATCAAGCTGGATCACCAAATCTTAACTGATCACGGTGTTATATATCCTCAAGCACTGTATAACGATCTGGTCTTCGAACTAACCCTCGCCCCCGCAAACCAAGTTGTCAGAGGCTCAGACACAACCAAGCTCGTGTACAAGTTGGAAAACATCCAGCTGGAGTATGAGACGATCAGAAGTAAGGAGCTGGCCGACGAAGCAACAAGCACTTACACCAGGGGCAAGGAGTTCGCTTATGACCTGGTAATGCGAGATCGGGTGCATCCATTCTCAAAAGGAGGTGACACTCGGCTGAATCTTAGGGTTAACCCACAGCGCCGGTCTCTCAAGGGCATCCTCTTGCTGTTCATCAATCCCTACACGGCTGGTGCCAGGGACTCTGAGAACTATTTCAATCCCGACATCACCAAAGTGAAGGTCACAGTCAACGGTGTTCCAAACAGGCTTTACAACGAGGGCATCAGTGGTACAGACATGTGGAGAGAGATAACTCGGCATTTTATCCCACACACGCGCGGTAGGCCTAACATGAACTTGACCAAATATCTCACAGGCAACAAGTTTGGTCTCTGGATTGACCTGCGGGCCATGGGCGACACATCCCTGCACGGCAACGGTCAACGGCTCGTCAACACACAGGATGGCGTGCAACTCGAGATCGAACGAAACGGTACAGGCTCGGGAAATGCACTCTGTCACATCTTCACCCTCTCAGACTCACAGATGAACATCATGGACAGGCAGCTGGAATCTGTACAGTACTAAGTAAACTCAACACGCACGCACACGAACAACACACGCACACGAACACACACATATATACCATGGCAACAAACAACAAGATCAACTTCTATGCCAAGCCGGCTCCCCTGCCATCCACCGGATATCTGTCACACCATAAAATACAAAGACTTCTGGCAATGGCCCCCTCCCCTCCAACACATGAACCAATTGTTTGCAAACCAACTAATATAGGTGTTGGGTATGGACCCAAGAAAGCTGCCATTCAATGCACTAATCGTGGGCCCCACTAACTCTGGCAAGACACAGTATCTTCTCTCCCAACTGCGAGGCCCCTTTAGGGGTTGTTTTGATTACATCGTTTTATTCTGCCCCACATTTGTCAAGAACAAGACATACGATGGCTTCGTGGATCGCGATCCGCACATCTTCGTGATTGTCTGCCAGCAGCATGAAATCGAAGACTGGTTAAAGTTGGCGAGCTTCTTTTTCACATGCACCAACACTTTATTCATTCTCGATGACTGCGCCGCCTCCAAAGATGTCAAAGGTCGCACGAGCCAGCTGGTCAATCTTGGGTTCAGCGCAAGGCATGACGGCATATCCGTGTGGGTCTTGACCCAGCAGATCACCAGCATTGCCAAGCCATATCGTGACAACATTGCAGCAATCGTGCTCTTTTACACGCCCTCCAGCAAGACAACCAAAGCCATATTCGAAGATTATGCCGGCGAGCTCTCCCACGAGGAGTACAAAGATTTTATCGCAAGGCTCAAAACCCGCAAGTTCTCCCACCTGGTTTTCTCTCTGAGACACCCGTATGGAATTGAGTACAAGGTTTAAACACGGTCACACAAATATACACACATATATATACCATGAATGCGCCAACCAGCCTACACAAACTGTGTGTGCTTTCACAGCTTTTGGATGAATTGCATAAAAACACACTTGAGGCGCAAAACAAAATTATCAAAGCCGCTGGTGAGGAAGATCTGCGCCTCATGCTTCTGGCCAGATATCCATTGCGGTTGAATTCTATGCCAGACACCATGGCGGGGGTGATACGTGAGCTTGAAGCCCTTTTGCCCGACATCAAGAGAATTATTGAAAAATAAAAAACACATATGTATACCCCTGATGGCTGAAGCAGCTGAAGACCAGGCCGTTTTCGAAGTAATGCAGATGCTGGAGGCCACCCCTGGTGCCGCACCTCCCACAGGGCTAGTTGGTGACAATGACATTCCTGCCAAACGTGAGAAGCTGGCAATCCTTGTTTCAACTGGCAAGGCCAAAGAAGCTATCGGAGTGCAGCTCACACACGATCATGTGGCGCGGTTGTCAGACAAGGACGTTGACAAGTACTGCAAACGGTACGAGGCCTACGTTGGCAACAAGACAACCGAATCCCTAGTTGATTCTGTCATCATGCTCGCGTCCAAAGGCGTTGGCATGGTGGTCCCGGTTGAGGATGTGGCGGAGTTTCAGAAAGAACTCAAGAACGACTACATCATCAACCAGGAGCTGTCAAATCTTGCTGGGTTTATTGCCATGCGATGCGGGCGATTGCTGGCGCTTGCCAATGCTGCTCTCATCACAACAAAACACATCAAGTTTGAACGAGAGCCTGATCACAAGCCTGACTTGATAGAATTAGAACCCCAACCCACACATCCAACCAGAGACAGTGAAGGCTATCCACTTGAGGGTCTTGATGAAGTTGGGCTGGAACCTGCGGCGACCTCGCAGAAACCTTGAAGAAACCTGGCAGCAACCGGGCACATCTTGTAAAAAATAAAACTCGCATATATACAGGATGGCCACACCACTCGAGACGATCCCTGAAGAAACTCCAACTCTAACTCCAACACCTGACCGTGTTACCTCTGAGGCTCCGAAAACAAAGCCTGCAACAGAAAAGAACCCCGGCCGTGTTGCTTCTGGCAAAAGGCTAGCAGAACGCAACCGCATGGCCCGGGAAGCAAAGAAAAAGGCCGAAGCACAAAAGCCTGCACCCTCAACAAGTGAAAACAATTCTGCAACAAGTGACACAACAAGTGACACAACAAGTGACACAACAAGTGACAGCAACAGCAACTCAATCGTTTATATTCTGGGGGTTGGTGGGTTGATTGTCTCTGCTGCTGGTGTTTATTACCAGCGCGAAGCCATAATGCAAAGGCTTGGGAGAAAATCAAACACACCAGCAAACACCCCCACGCCAACCCCCACTGCAACACCACCAGCAACATCCCCATCTCGAATTCCGGTAAGACAAGGAATAAAAAATATGGAGTAAAAAAACATATATATACTGACACCATGAATCCTTTCCAAGCTTTGATGAATTCTGCTGCAATCAGTGGTGTGTTTCTTCTTTGGTTTGGACTTACTTCGGTCGCCTTTGATACAGTTTACAGATTGGCAATGAACAGGCACAACGAGCCCGAGCCCGAGCCCGAGCCTGAGTCCGAGTCCGAGTCCGAGTCTGAGTCAGAGGACGAGGAGCCCCGAGTCCGAGTCCGAGCCCGAGTCATTCGAGTCGAGGAACCCCGAGTCGAGGAGCCACAAGCCCGAGTCGAGGAGCCACGAGTCCGAATCGAGGAGCCACGAGTCGAGGAGCCCCGAGTCCGAGTCCGAGTCCGAGCCCGAGTCATTCGAGTCGAGGAACCCCGAGTCGAGGAGCCACAAGCCCGAGTCGAGGAGCCACGAGTCCGAATCGAGGAGCCACGAGTCGAGGAGCCACGAGTCGAGGAGCCCCGAGTCCGAACCCGAGGTCGAGGCCGAGGCCGAGGTCGAGTCTGAGTCAGAAAAATAAAAAAACATATGTATACTGGGCACAAACCATGTCTGACAACAAGCTTGTGAAGTCTATCCTCGACGCCGCAACAATCACTGGCCTTGTCGCTGGTATTGGTTGGATTGGGAAAAAGACCATCAAAGAGAACTTAACTGCCGACCCCAGTGCAAGCTTAATGAATTACGTCAAGTTCACAGCCGTCATGGCTGGCACCATCGCACTGAAGAAATATCTCGAGGACCAGAAAATCCTCCCAGACAACTTGTAAAAACATATGTATACACAATGGCCTCGATTGCAATAATGGCCCTTGGCGCTGTTCTTAATGCGGCAGCTTTCACTGGTGGCAATTATCTCGCAAAATATCTGTCTGGTGATAACGGCAAGGCGGCAATGGATGAGAAAATCCGTCACGACCACGCCCTTGAACAATACCAAGCGGCTTACGCCAAATACCAGAAGGACCGCACCAAGCTCCTCGACTGGATTGCAGCCAATGATCGGAAGGAACACCAAGCTAGCAAAAACTTCCAAACCACCGACCAAGCCCTGGTCTTGTATAACCAAATGCACCAAACGCAACCAGATAAACAAATCAAAGACAACAAAGAGCCCCAGTTCTCGGACTTCTACAAGCCCAGCCCACAACAGCAGAATGGTGAACTTGCGTTCATTGGAGGCACCCTGCTTGCGGGTGGGTATGCGGCTTATCGCTTTCTTTAAACAAACATATATACCTCTATGGAGGCGAAACTCTCTAAGATCTATTATAGCCCGAAAGGGTATTGGAAAGGGCTTGCCGCTGTGAAAAAGCTAGCTGCAGCAGCCAAGGTCTCTGATGATGCCGCAAAGAAATGGCTGGTCAAACAAGCCCTTTGGCAAGTTTACCTCCCAGCGCCACGCCATATCCCTCGTCCCAAGTTTGATGTCTCATCACCCAATGCAGTGCATCAAGCAGATCTTCTCTTCCTGCCACACGACAAACTTCCACACGGGAGAAAGATTTTCAAATACGCATTAACCCTTGTGGATGTGGCTAGCCGTTACAAAGCAGCAGAGCCATTGACTTCGAAAGAGTCTGAAGAAGTCTCAAGGGCATTTGCACGGATTTACAGACGTGGGCCTTTGAAATGGCCTCAACTCTTGCAAGTTGACCCTGGGAAAGAGTTTATGGGGACTGTGACAAAGACAATGGAAAACAACAAAACGACCATTCGTCGCGGGCGGGTTGATATCCACAGAGACCAAGCAATTGTGGAGAGATTCAATCGCACCCTGGCTGAAAGGTTGTTTGGTTATCAGTATGCCGTTGAAATGAATATGCCCTCTGGCCGTTCGACTGCATGGGTCAAAAGACTGCCAGATGTTGTCTCGGCCTTGAACAATGAAGTAACAAGACTCACTGGCAAGAAGCCCGCTCAAGCAATCAAAGAGAAAGCAATATCTTCCAAGCCTGCGACTCCATATGCTAGGCCTGTTGGGGTCTATGAGAAGAAGCTCCCACCCCGGGTGAGTGTGAGATATTTGCATCAGCCTGGCGAGCTGGAGGGTGGTGGTAGGCGTGCAACTGATCCGATCTGGTCTTTGAAGGTCCACAACATTGAGAAGGTTGTCACCAAACCAGATGCGCCTGTCGTTTATTATCTCTACGACGGCCCTAAGAGAGGCTTCGTTCGTGAGGAGTTGATGGTGGTGCCCACGGGCACTCAGTTGCCCCCAGCTGGGTTGTGAAACTCGATTGGTTCTGTGTGGATGCCGTCTGGCAACACCCAACGCTTGTCGTAATAAGCAGAAAGGCCCAGCTTGTGCTGCTCGTATGTGAACATGGCCCCGTTGTGCATTCGAAAGCCCCTGTTGGTGGCCATGTCCCTGTCCCCCTGCAAGGCTCTTTCGTACCTTTCCCAGCGAAGCTCGTTCTGCTTCTTGTTGACGCCCTTGGAGGACATCTTGGCCTCGCCGCTAGCCTCGTTTTCGACATAATAACACTTGCTGCACAGGGCGATGGCCCGTGTGCCTTCCTTCTCAAGCTTGAACAAGCCAGGCTCTCTGCCGCTCCACTTGTCCCACGCCAACCAATTCTTCTTCTCCGCCTCGAACTGGGCGCGAAGTTCCGGGCGAACGGCATCTTCCAGAGTGTCGTGCGCAAGAGCGAAGTACATGCTGTCCGTGTCCATCTGGATGAGCTCGAAGTCGCGCCTGTCGATAAAGTAATCTAGGAAGTCGTAATAGAACTCCAGCATGCGTAGCTTGGCAAGTTGGTACACAACAATGCCCACTTGAAAGGGACGGTCGATTGTGACCTTTTGCTTTCGCAGCTCGATCTTGTAAGCAGCTCCAATCTCTTCGAGGTCATCGAACAAGGGTGAGCGGAGATGCTTGTCGACCTCGTCCTCGTCAATTGTATACAACGTTCTTGTCTGGCGCTCCACGGCTTCGATGAACTTGCCATAAGCACTGTTGCCAAGGAGCTTGAACACTTCAGCAAGCAGTGCCTTCTCCCTGTCAGCGTCGCCTTTCCTTCGGTTGTTGGCTACCTCGCGAACGAACCAGTCGAAGAGCTTTTGGGGTATGTAATCGATCGTGCGGTAGACTGCCGTGATCTTAAGCCCGATGTTGAGATACCACTTCAAGAGGGGGGCGTAGATCAGCATCTTTTTCGCTGACAACACACCCAGAAGCTTTTTCTGGTCGGGAAAGCGGGTTCGGCCACTTTCTTGGAGGTAATCGTGCATATGCTGTGGAACAAATTCGTCAGGCACTGCTTGGTTGATGAAGAGCGGGGGAAACTCTTCGAACTGCTCCCACAACTCTTGGGGGACTTCGATGTCCACCTCCGCAAACCCGAACCATCCGCCTGTATGCAGCTTCAGATTCATTTTGAGAGCTCTCGCCGCCTGCTCCGGGGCGTTGTAATGCACAACCGTCTCTTTGCCACAGGGCATCTTCTGCAGCATCGTGCTTGGGTAAAGAGAGTTAGCATCGAACCCCACAATCCGTTTCGAGATGCGGGCTAAGTCGTATTTGTGAGAACGGATGCGGGTTTCGCCGCGCACGTGTTTGCGGGTGAAGACTAGGCTTGGCCCGCCAACCACAGCCCCCTTCAGCATGGCGTAAGCTTCTGGGCCGGGGGCGTATAGGGCTGGAGCATTGCGGCCTCTCAATGAGCCTCGCAAGACGTATTGCATTGATACTCCTGGCAAAGAGACCGCGTCTTTGAAGATGTCCACCCCGAGGCCCGTGTAAAAGCCCTTCATCGTTTGGAGAGCTTCGAGGAAGGGAGCCACGTCTAGATTGTTGTAATACTCCAGCCAGTCTCCGAATGTCTTCATACCTTTCTCGTGGAAGATGCGATTGCATTCTTCATGCTCCTTGGGAGAAAGAACGAAGGCCTTTTTGAGTTGTGAGTACCAGAACTCGTATGGAGGAAGCCCCGGGTAATCCAGCTTGTCAGCGCTGTCAAACCACTCGTATGGAAGCCAGGACTTGGTCTGTGTCGCTCCATACGTCTTGACCCACTTGTCGTACGTGATGCCTGGGGCCAAATAATTCATGATGTCCAAGAACTTGTAGCTGGGAGTGTTGATGAACATGATGCGCCCCTCTTTCTCCGCGGCGAAGACCTCGTTCTCGCCAGCGAGATGAGTGACAAAGTACTTGCGGATAAGCTTGAGATCATAATGGCCTGAGTTGAAGCCGACCACAGGCACTTGGTTGCACCATTTGTCGATGAGCGCCAGTTGCTTCTCAGGAAGATTCTCAAGGTCCGGGGGCATGTATTTTACAGCCACGTCTTCTCGGATGGCTGCGCTTCGCCGCTCCAGGGAGGCATAAAACAGCCTGATAAGCTCGTCAGGCTCTTTGTAGCAAATGTACTCAGGCTCAGGGTTCAACGTGTCGGCAATGGAGACTGAGATGGGCACATGCTCGCTTTCATAAGAGAGATCGTGTGTCGGACGAGCTGCCTTGGTCTTGTCCTGGTATGCTTCGAAGTCATAGACGATCGCGTGGGGATATGTTTTGTTTCTTTTCTGTGGGCAACGATCATTCCACCAGGGGGCAGGCCGTTCATGCTCCCACCTTTCCACCACGGTGTACCCGGCGTCTCGAAGAAACTGAGTTCGTTGCAGAGTCTTTTGGTAAGCAATCGTCCTTGTGATTGTGTTGCCCCTTCGATCAACATGAATCGCTTCGTCCCTCGTTCCCTCGGGATAACATTCCTCGCAACCGTGCCAGTGACAACCGTGGAACTGAAAAACTGTCTTGCTTTCTGGGTGATAGCCGTCGACTGGGGCCCCACAAATATAACTCTCACCACCATGGCCGCATCTGTGATGGTGGATGTGAATGCCGGCCTGTTTCGCCTCCCATTCCAGCCAGCACACGCCCTTGACACCGAAACCACCTTCTGGGTAAAAGGCTTTCTCAAAAGCTGACTCCGGAGGGAGGACACGTTTCCCGGGGCAGACGATTTTGGTTTGGCCACGAGTACACGTCTTGGAGTGGCGAGTTAAATGACAAGCTTGTGTGAACCCCCCGCCGCACTCGCCACAGGTGTAATTGTTTGTGACTTTATTGATGTTGGTGATCAAGAAGGAGTGGTCCTCATAAATACCAACAGTCATGGTTGAAGCGCCCACCTTGTTGTAATTCGCAGGGCTGTGAGATAAAATGAAGTCACCATTGGGAAGAACAAGATATGCGGCAATTCCTTGCTTGAAATGCTTTTCGATTTTAGAGAGGTGCCGCAAATTTAGCTGACCTCGAAGCCCCGGATAAACTGCGAAGAAGCTTTCCGCGAGTTCTCTGGATCTGCGAGTGTTGTCCCTTTTATGAGCACCTCGATGGACAGCCAAGCAACGAAAGAGACAAAGATTGTCGTTGAAAGTGTCAAGAGAAATGACTTCTCTTTTGTTGCGAATCCAATCAGAAAGACGGCCGAGGCCTATTTGCAAGGGTTGTCGGTCAAGAATGACTTTGACCTCAACCAGGAAGGTGCGTTCATAAACCCATTTGGTGTCAGGCCTTTTGAGTCTTGCGTTTTGAAGACGAAGCTCTTCCTGAGATTGCAACCACTGTCGTGTCTCGGAGAGAGTGGCTAGCCAAGGCCCGGTTTGATTGTTTTGATAAAAACTTCTCAACTTCTCGGTTTCAGTGTTTCGCAGCTTGACTGTGGAGATTAACTTAATTGCGTGCCGTGTGTGAACATTTTGCTTGATTTTGTTCAAAATTCTGGCGACAAGAGAGTTTTCGAGCCCGTTTACAAAATGTAACTCGATTGTTCGTCTGCCATGTTCAATCCGTCGGTCAACCCGATCATAGATTTTAACAAATTGCTCGAAATCTAGCTCCGGCAGGTTGTTTTGAGGCTCGCCCTCCTCGGCAGGCTCGATCCGCTCGATATTTCGTGCCTGTTCGTCCAGCCAGGCAATCAGCTCGCGTTGATCGTCATCACGCCGTCTTCGGGGTTGTGGCATTGCGTATATATAAGGGTTTTTAATTTCTTCAATTGGTGATGCCCAGCTTGGACGTTGAGGGGGTTGTGCCATATATGGAGGGGTATGTTGTTTCTTCAATTAGTGATGCCTCGCTTGCCGTTGCGGGTGGGCTCGGGGAAAACGCATTTGACTCCCTCTTAAAAGGTGGTCGAAAAATTGGCAGCCAAAACAAAATCGTTCGCTCCACTGACTCCCCGCTCACAGAAAATGAGGGAGGGACATCTCAAGTAGTGAGTAGGGGATGGTCTCAAATGCGGTTTTTTGAGACCATCAACAATTTTTCCGATCGGAGTGAGGAAAAATTGTTGATCGGCTCAAAAAACCGCATTTGAGCCATCCCCTACTCACTACTAGTGCTAATAAGCAATACATTCTTTGCAAAATTTCGAGACGAAGAGAATCTAGTATATCGACCCAAGTGCTATGCCCTTTCAGTATTCAGATTTAATGTTTTTGTAGCTCGATTAGAAAATTAGGTGTATAAGGTAATGAGGTAGAAATGGTGAACAAATATTCGCCAGTAATCATTAAAAAAAAAACAGATTAAAAACTTGTATTACTCACCTCCCTTTTGGAAACATTTTCTGGATTGCACTGATCAAAACTCCTCCAGTCATCTGTGCCATCAAAGCCATAACTGCAAATACTACACCTGATGAGCTCTGAAAGTTGAATAGTACACTTCGTTACGTAAAATAAAATATCTTGGAGAAATGAATGAGGGATAAGGACTATAGCTCCAAATTTACCCACCAAACCCTCTTCCTCCCATCTCCATCTGAACAAAAAGCACAAAGATTGCTGTTACACATTAGAAATACTTCCAAACGCAGTCTGGAAATCCCAAGAGAATTCTATCTTTAAGGTCAAATGAATTAATTAGACTTAAGGTTCCAGATTATTTGTGAACCCGAGCCCTATGCGTGGACTACAGCGGCAATTTCAGCTATTTAGACGATGTCATACGTAACATCCATCTTCTCTACATACGCTTATCTAAAAGATATATGCAACCAATCAAAGCGCGCTTTTATTTTGTGTTTTAATCGATATTTTTATGCCAATGTAAGTAATTCTAAATCTAACTCAAAATATCTAAATTAATGGATTTATGCAGACTGGATCTCATTCGCTGAAAACTGATCGGAATCACGAATGAACTAAAAATGTTAAATGCATTTAAATGTGCATTGCACTCACGAAAATTAAAAATAAATATACTTGTTAGCCAAATTAACTAATAACGCTCACTTTGTTGTCTCCAATGAGTTCTGCTGCGAAGCTTAGTGCATTAACAAGCATGGCGGAGAATCCAAATCCCAGTAATGCAATGGCCGGAATGATCATCTCTTTGTTGGACTGAGTGATAAAATAGAACCACAAGCCAGCTCCCATCACGAGAAGGGCAGACAGGATGAATAAACACTGAAAACAAAAGGTACCTTTTTGAGGGTTCGAAGGAAAAGGGGTAATTAAATTTGTGTCAAATTGTCATTTATTCATTGACATCGAAGAGACCTTTTGATAAGAAGGTAAGGCAACAACGGTTTTAGTACTTTCTTTATCTTTGCCGAATTTGTTTGCAAGTTCTTTGATGATTTCACTCCCAAAATACCCCCCCAAGGAGACATGAGAAAATAAAAATACTAAATTTGATTTTGCAACAGTAGCTACAGTAGAAATAAACAGCAAATGAACGTCACCTTGGACGTTCAATTCTGACCTCATACAAGTTTTGATAGAAGAATCTAGTCATAAACTAAAACAAGAGCTGTATTCTCGTGAACCAGAAACGCATCAACAAGCGCAAACTGATTAGATTTCCAGTTGAGAGTCTCATCAGATCATCTCCTACATCGGGTCTTAACGCAATGGGTCGGTTATTGTAACCAAGACCGCGGTTTTTTCATTGCAATGTTGTAGCACAAACTGATAAAGAGTGGTAGTATTGATCCATCAAAGTGTAAGTACTAGAAATCACTAGAAACTGTTGAGAGCCACCTTAAGATAATAAAGTAATGCTTCACATAAGAACTATAGTAAACTTCATTGTTCTGCGGCAATGGCTCTTTCCCACATAAAATATCTTTGATTTTAAGAATAGAGGAGGGGCTGATGGTTCATAATTATATTTCCTTATAAAAATGCAGAAAATCCATTCGCGTCAAATATATTTTAGGAAATGTTCGTGCTTAACCAATCAGAATAGCAGAAGACAATAGCTACTAATTTTGCTTCTTTGATGAAGTTCCCCAAATACAATATATTTTAAAAATTGCATGTTGTGCGATTGGGTCTCAAAATACTTGAAACCTTAAAAAATTTAGACTTTATGCACCTTGAACCTTAACTTTTTGGCGGTTTTTGAGTCTAGGCCAATGAGATCACTAGTTGTAACAATGAAAATAGTTGACATTCCATCGTGCATTGCCGTTCAGCACTATCCTTCTTATGTGGATCATTACTTAATCGACGTCCACATCTGTTTATAAATTGGGTATTTTAAGAAGATAAATGTCCTTCTGGTTAAGAAGATAAATGTCTTTCTGGTCTGTGCTATATGCCTTCCTCGCACCGTTTACAGCAAGCAACGTTTAACTATTAGGGTTGGCAAAATTGAAATTTGCTTAGATGAACTCTTATGATCGGCCATAATTTCTAGTTTTGTTTGTTTTATTACAATACCGAGATAGTCATTGTATCTTACCTTGCTTCCTGCTATTTCAACAAGTTTCTTTGACATTCCTGAAGATACTGTTGCACTTACTAACATTATAAGTGGTAGATATGCAGTGGCATCCTGGAAAAAAGGAAAAAAACGCTTAAACTTTAAGTCATGGCATAGGTTCAATTATGGATGAATGAATGAATGAATGAATCAATTAATGAATAGACGAATGAATGAAAAGCGTATAATATATGGATACATGGATCGATGGATTCATTTTTCATTTGAAATGGTTTGCATTAGGCCATTCTTTGAGAAACAATGATGCAAAATAATAATAAATATTAATGAAAATTACAACCTCTAAATAAAGGTTTCGTAATAAGACGAGTACTATAAAAATTGATTTCACAAGCTGAAAAAAAAATACCTTTCCAACTTGAACTTTGTAAATAAGAAAAAGTGGCAGATATGCGTAGGAGACGTCCTTTAAAACATTTGTGCACGCGAAGATGATGGCCACCTACGAGACGACAACAAAAGTAAAACTATAATTTTGTCTTACGGCATTCAATAATCTATAAATACGACAGGGAAAAGATTAATTACCTTGTAAAGATTGGGATCTTTAAGCCAAGCTCGCAGTGTCTTGGGTGCAGCTGTAACTGGAAAAGCAGATTCTGGGTCATTAGAGTCACCAGAGTTCACTTCCAATGAAACTGATTTAATGTTGCTGGGTAACACTTCGCCTACGTTGTTGATTGTGATCTGGTCTGGATAACATGGTCTCAATTCAGTTTCGTTACAGTCAAGCCCTTTATTGTCAACGCCAAAAGACTCTGTGGACGCTGAAGAAAACGTGTTGGAATATGTTCCTATTTCGTATTTCTGTTCATTGCTGTTAAGTTCATTCGGGTCGCAGCTGTTCATGCCATTACAAGTCTTCGTCTCTTTGGAACTTATCGGTAGATTTTCACTTGTAGCCGCGTCTATTCCCATTAGTCCGTTCAGAATACTCTCAAAAACACTTATTTTACGCTCACGCGGTAACTGCTTCACGTACTTCAACATATGGACGTCGTCGTCTTGGGTTTTCATTTTAGATGGGGAAGTTACATCCGAGCACTTGGGAGTCCTTTGTTTATCATCAGAAGGTAACTCTCCGTTAGCTTTGTCTTCGTCATCTTCGTCTATAGTAAGCAGAGCGTTGACAAAGTGCCTTGCGAAACTCTTTTTTCTCATAGGACCCACCTCCTCCGTGACAGACTCATTCTTGGCCTTCAGACTGTCAATAAACCTGTCACGCATTCTTTCCTTGTTGTAACATGCATCTAAAGAAAAGGTAATAGATAAATGCATTTTGTCTACTTCATTTTTTAAGCAAAAGTGCTGTAAAAAGCGTAGCTTTGACTTGTATGGGTTCCACAGCAGCTTAAATTGTCCTCGTTCTTTAATAAGATAGACGGCTGGCCAAATCATTTGAAACGCGTTTTGTTTTCAGAACTTATAGCTATTGCAAACCCGAACTCAGATCAGTGTCTCAAACCCCTTTCTCTGACTTGCTTTGGTAAAAATATCTGGCTGCCAGAGGCTTTTCTCGCGCTCTCATTTTCTTCGTTTTAACGCCTCTAATGTCGATCTCTTGGTCGGCCACCCGCAGGCCCCGACTGCTGACGAAGTGTTCCATTAGAAAAACCCCGGTACGATCCAGGGTATTGTAAATAGAGATACAGAGAATATAGTATATCTGTTAAGAACTGTATGTCTATCGTATGAAAATGTTTACCTGTTCCCATAAAGGTCATTGCTTGTGCAATAGAATGCGATGGGATAAAAGAAGTTTTTCTCTGCAAGAGAATAAGCACTTTATAAAACATGTAGCAAAAAGCAACTAAGATTAGCACGCGTATCCTATCGACCGAAGTTGAACTTATCCTTCCTTGAACCCAACTGGTGTAATTTGTGTGGTTTTCATTCATTGCCTCTTTTTCTAACTTACGTAACGTGTTACTCATACCCACGATTTCCTTTTTCATTGTTGGTAGGACTACCCCTTGAATCAAACAAACGTGATATCGAACAGTGACGCCACAAACACCGAGATTTGAGTCTAATAATATAATGCATAATTTAATAATCACAGCAGAACTAACAACTAGACATTTCCATAAAAGATGGTCATAAACAAAATATTTACACACACCCTTATTTCAACAAAAACAACTAAAAATATTTTAGAGTTTGTCAGATAGGATCAACCTAAGCATGATGGTTGTCAAATTGACACTACACGGCCAAATCAGGACTGGTGTTACAACCAGAATTACTTCTGGTCGTTATTAGGACTTAGTCCTGCGTGATGCTCCTCTAAACTACTGGTTGTTTATCAAGAATTTTGAGGTCAACATTAAACACTTAATGACTGGTCCCGAGGGTAACAGTGAATTTTGTTTCCTGAGAATCTCGAGATTCGAGGGAAACAAAGTTCACTGTTTCCCGAGGGATTGTTATATAGCAACACAAGGGATCTGATAAGAAATAAGCAAATAATTTTATTAATTTGTTCACATCAAGCTGATATAAAAGTACGTCAAAAATGTTAACCATCCTACAATAAAAAATTATTTTACAAGCTTTAAAATGAACTAGAAATTTGAAAATTTAATGTTTTTAATAATAGTTGAAATTAACTGCAATGTTACAACCAGAAGAAAACGCACCCGTATGGAAATGAACTGTTTCTTGACTGGAGCTGGCGCAAAATTGTGCACAACAACAGGCGAGCTGGTAACAGAACTGCCGGGTACGGCTTCGGTGTTTACAATTTCAGCTGGAACAATTTCAGTGCTGCTTTGTGCACATGCTGAAGTGAGAGTATGTGAAATTTCTCTTTGTTTTGGTTCCGTTAATTCAGAGAATGAGACCTGATGCTTGTCTCAGATTTGTGACCAGACACCCTCATAATATGACGCGCTTCAAAATTATTATCATCGAGAAGCGATACGGCAGTAGACCTTATACAATGATTGGTATACTCTTTGAAAAGCTTACACTCAATAGAGATGGTTTTCATTAATGATCCGAGGGTGTTCTTGCCTAACGGTGTATTACAATACCAAACACTTTCCGATTCGCTGACATTATCGCTTAGTTTGGGCCTTTGCCATAGCAAGTCTAACTTTGGACTAAGTTTAGATAAAGAAAGTTCAAATGCTCTTACTGGGCATAATGTAGGGTTGTCCTTCCTTTCGTTCATTCTGCCATCTCCGGGAGAATCAAATGGGTCATCGTTTTGTCTGTGATTTTTATCGAGTTCATCCAAATATTGATAGACGTATTTTCGTCCTGCTCCGTCAACACCGACAGCAAACGACTGCTTCTTGTGGTTGCGAAGGTTCTCTCTCCCACGGCGGATAAGATGAAGCATGATGTTAAACCAAACGAAGTGCTGCAGGGCTTTAGGGTTTGGATACAATGGGTTATATGAGGAATAGATTTTCGCCAAGTCCTCTTTCATTATTTGCTCATGGTGGTCAACTTTGGCAAACCCTTTTCGCTTGAGATCGACAACAACAGCTTCGAAGACTTGGTTTGACTTTTTAAACGCTGGGTCGCCAATGATATTAAACCCTCTCTTTAGCATGAAGTGTCTTTGTAGCCCGAAGCGAATACTCGACATGGCTGACTTTTTGTAGTGATCACCGTTCTTCTTTCTGGCGTTAGGATAGAAATCCAACAGCAGTTCATCCAGCTGCTCCTTTGAAATATCTTCAAAATCTTGCGGCGTCTTCTCGGACGCTTTTCTTCGCAATAAGCTCTCAGTGTCGACAAGGCAGTTTTAGTCGCCATTTGGGTGTTTTTAGAATCTTTGTCTTCTATGAGATTCGATATCTCTTTGCGAGATAAATCAGTGAATCGAGACGCCATGGTTTTCTTCGTCGTGGAAAAACACAGTTTGAAAAACGCGCCGAGCATTCGAGGTAAAGGTCAATCGCATCATAATCTTCCACCTTTTGTCACGGTCTGATCACGTGCGCTAGCGGGCAACAGTGTAATGTTACCCTCTGACGTCAAAATTGTTGCCCGCCTTCGCAAATGTTGCCCGCTTAGGACAATTGGCGGGAAACAGTTTGTTTGTTAGATGTCATGTGACCATGAATCAACCAATCAACGCGCGCGTTGTATTGAGAAAAACTCCAGCTATATAACAATACCAAGAGAGTGGCAGATGCCGAGTCAAGACTAGCGTACCTTGTACAACATTGTACTGGAAAGGCCCGGGAAGCTATTAAGAACTGTTCCATAATTTCCGAGCCAGAACAAAGCTACCAGAAAGCCCAGGAGATTTTGCATCACAGGTTTGGCCAGAAACATGTCATTGCGCACGCGCACATCACCGAGATTGCGGACGTTCGCGCGAAAATCTTCTAACATTGATTTTTTTATAAAACTTTTGCTACAGCTAGGTTATGAGTTGTTCGTGTCAGAAATGCAAAAAAATGAGGGGGTCACCGACTTCGTTTCCGAGATAAGATATCTGAAAGGCGACCCTTATTTTGAAAAATTGGTCTTCCTTACGGGATGAGACCCCAATGTTTGTTAGTCTAAAAATATTGCAAATAAATCTCTAAAATGCAACTTTCTTTCCCAAATTTTATGCGAGTAGGTCTGTTCAGCAAAGTCATTCAACTGGTGACGTTTTTTAAAGTAAATTTAATCTTTAAACAACAGCATTTGCAAACTCTGACAGCCGCAAATTGGCAGGATTCGATGTCGCACGGGTAGAAAAATGGAAAAAATATTAAACTTCCTACATTGATTTTTTGTTCATTTTTTCACAATCTGTCGAGAAGTGGCAAAGAAAATTATCTATCAAAAAAAATTGGGGGTCACCGACCATCCAAGCGAGTTAAATCTAAGCAAAGTTAATGCAACGGCTACCATTCCTTAATGTACTTAGATTTCTTCTCTTGCATGACGTAGCATTGCGTTGCGACATGAATTGCGTGCGCAGTAAGGATGCGCATAAACAATTAGCGCGAACGTCCTTAAAGGCTCGGATATTGTTAGTTTGTCAGATCTGGCCGTACAAATGCAGAATTGCGCGCTGACTCTTGTCGAAATGGGTTACGAGGTAGATGTTAACAGCTCCGACAATCCTGTGAAGGTGGTGAGGCGTCTCCCTATTCATCTGCAGTCCAAGTGGGCCAATGAAGCTGGATCCTTAATCTTAGCTGGTACAGAACTTACCTTCTCGGACTTGACCAAGTTTGTAGAACAGAAAGCTCTGTTGGCGAGTACAATGTATGGGAAGATAGTTGGATCAACACCGGAGAAAGAACAGGGTTCTAAGGTTAGACTCAAGGATTCCCAAGGAAACGCCTTTATGGCGCAGAACGAGGGTATCGATGTAGAATCTTCTCAAGGAAACACAAATAACCATATCGCCAATTGTCCTTTATGTCCTGGTAGAGGTCACATGGCCATGGAATGTCGAAATATGATGAAGTGTCAGGTGAATGGTTGTGAATGGAAACACCACACGATGCTACATCAAGGTCGTAAAAAGGACAACAATAACAACATCACCACTGCTGCCCCTTCCAACCCTGCTGTCCCGTCTTTAATAGAGTCCGGAGCGAGTGCCGTCAGCGGGACCGGGGAGGCTGGTCAATGTAATGCTTCAAGAACTGGCAAGAACACTGTTAGTTTGAGAATTGTTCCGGTCGTTGTGAAAGGAAAAGGTCAGGACAATGAGATTGCGACAAACGCTCTGCTGGACCCTGGATCGGATGTCACATTATGTAATGTGAGCTTGATGAAGAAACTCGGATTAGAGGGTCGCCCAAAGGAACTTTCATTAGCGACCGTCGATGGAACATCCGAAATTCGAAAGGGATTCGAGTTCTCCCTTACCGTCAGAGGATTACGAATGAATGAAGATGTTGAGTTGAATAGGGTCTGGACAGTAGACACATTGTGTTTACCTCAAAGTGTTGTACCGACCAAGGAGGATGCTGCACATCTCATGCGATCATCTACCCCATCTCAATAGAATAGAGTTTCCGAGAATACAATCTAATGAAGTATCGGTGCTCATTGGCAGTGACGTCCCGGAAGCTCATTGGGTGAATGACCAGAGGCGTGGCAGACGAGGTCAACCCTATGCCGTGTGTACACCACTAGGGTGGACTTTGATGGCTCCACTGAGCTCCTGCGATAGCCATTGTTTTAGTGTGAACTTTGTTCGACACGACCACGAAATGCTTCATCTGCGAATGGAGAAAATGTTCAGAAGTGACTTTAATGAGCCCATGGTATCTTCGAAGGTGGCGATGTCGGTTGAAGATCAAAGAGCTTTGACCCAAATGGAAGGCTCCGTACAGCTCGTAGACGGTCACTATCAGTTAGGCCTGCCATGGAGGTACAACCCAGTGAGCCTTCTAAACAACCGTGCGTTTGCAATGGCGAGTTGCGCTTGTTTCAGCCTCAAGAAAACTGCCTCAGATAACCGGAGCGAATTTGACGTAGAAACTATTGACACTATTTATCGAACTTTCTACGTGGACGACTATCTAAAGTCGGTTTCCACGACTGACAAAGCTGTGCGATTGTCTGGTCAGTTACAGGAATTGCTCTCAAGAGGATTTCGCCTCACCAAATGGATTAGCAATGAGAGGAATGTGATCGCCACGGTTCCAGTAACGGAGAGAGCGCCATCACTTGTCGACCTGGACCTGGACGGTCTGCCTGTAGAACGCACGTTGGGTGTCCAGTGGGATATGGAGACGGACAACTTTAACTTCAGAATTATGGATAAAGGAAAGGCCCCCACTCGAAGAGGAATCTTATCCGTCGTCAGTTCGATGTATGATCCTTTAGGGTTTGTAGCACCATTATCCTGCCTGCCAAGAGCGTGCTGCAAAGCTTGTGAAAACAGAAATACGGCTGGGATGAAGAAATTCCGAATGCAGATGCTGTTGTTTGTGAAAGATGGCTGAGAGACCTCTCTAGTTTGAGAACAATATCGGTTCACAGATGTTTCAAGCCACCGGAATTTGGCGTAAAAAACAATGTGCAGCTATATCATTTCTCAGACACATCCAAGTATGGTTACGGAGCAGTATCGTATCTCCGAATTGTCCATGCCGAAGGAGTTGTACATTGCTCATTCGTCCTTGGTAAATCTCGCGTAGCCCCCCTGAAAGTGATGTCCATACCTCGACTTGAGTTAACTGCTGCTGTGGTTGCTGTCAAATATCTGAATTGCCTGATTCGTAACGAAATTGAGTATCCCATACAAGAGTCATTCTGCTGGACGGATTCTACCACCGTTTTGCAGTATACAGGGTGTTTCAGAAGTTCGTGGACATTTTAAAAAGTCTATACATCATCCAGATTTTGTATTTTTCTGTCCATTTTCTTACATAAATTAACAAATCTTGTTGCTTATTGGTTTTCAGAACTATTCTTTAAGTCGAAAAAAAAACCAAACGGTGCAAATCTGTGTCGTGTGTGTTTCTGTTCTTTCCCGCCATTTTTCTGCTTTCAGTAGCAACTAAATTTTCATTGTTTTGATATCATTTGCAAGTATGAGCCCTAAAAAATCGCAAAAAGCAGTCTGTTTAAGAGCACAGGGCAGCAATTTTACGATCATCTGGAATATCTGTGCGAGAAACGGCTAAAATATTGCAAAAAAAAGCAAGAGTTGGGTAGCGAAGTGATCAAGTTCTCAAGATTTTTCCGACAGGCCAAGAAGTGGTCGACCAACAGTCCTAAACAGAACCGCTAAGAAAATTATAGAAAAAGCAAAGTATAAAAGAGGCATTTCCACCAAAAAAAAAAACAGCAAACAACTGAAAAATAAAGATCTGCCTCGATCTGCAGCAACAGTGTGGAGTGTCCAGCAAAGGTTGAAAACCTTTGAGACGAAAAAAGCTACCACTTTTGAGCAACAAACAGCGGAAAGCTCGCTTGGCATTCGCTCGCAAATATCGTAAAGTTACAGCAGATGAATGGGGAAACTTCTCTTTAGCGACGAGTACCCTAAATACCTTTTCCATCTCCCCAACCCTAAAAACGATATCGTATGGGGCTCACAGGACAGCCAGGTTCCGCCATGGTACCAAGTTAAAGGTAGCGCCAAATGGATGGTTTGGGGTGGCATCACAGGCCGCGGCCTGACTTCCTTACATTTTATCCCGCAAGGTCAAACTGTAACGGCAGAGAATTATATCACAAAAATCCTTGTGAAGGAAGTGAAGCCTCTTTTCAGGCGACGATCTGCGACAGAAGAGCCGGTAAAACGAAAGTTTTTCACGAACAAAAGCAGTGCGACCTTCGTACAAGATGGCGCACCAGCTCATACAGCGAAAGCAACCCAGCAGTGGTGCAAGAAAAACCTCCCAAATTTTATTGAAAAAGATGAATGGCGACCAAACTCGACTGATCTTACCCCCATTGGAAACCTATAAAGCATCATTGACGAAGCTGCCGTGTACAGAGATCCGATCCCTAAGACGATGGGAGGACTATAATCAAGGTTACGGCAAGCCTGGCTAAACATACCACTAGCAAGACTAAGCAAGCTAGCTTGTTCCATGCCGCAACGGCTTAAAAACGTTATACAGAAGAATGAGGGGCCCGCTGGATATTGATATTCTAACAGTAGACAAAGGAAACAATGTACATAAAACTGGAAACATTCATTAACATCGGAACTCTAAAACTATCATTTATTTGTATAGAAAGGTGTCCACGAACTTTTGAAACAATTCGCGCAGATTCCAGACCTTTGTTGCTAACAGGGTTGCGATGATCCATGATGAATCTGCCCCTAGTCAGTGGAGACACGTCAATACAGATTTAAATCCTGCTGACATCGCCTCCCTGGGAACAAAGGGATCTGAGCTACACAAGATGGAGCTGTGTATTCATGGCCCCACGTTTTTATCCAAAGAAACGAAAAATTGGCCTGTGCAACCCTCTCAGTTACCAGTACAGTAATAACCCACATATAAGAACCTGGGTTTTAAGAACCTGTTAGGCTAAAATTCTCATTTTAAGCCCCCTCTACATAAGAACCTATTTAGCCTAAAATTTTAAGTTAGGTTCTTATCAGTGGGGTTGCTGTAGAATTTGTTATCAACATGAGTTTCTAAACTGTTATGTTTTGTTAAGAACATATAGTTTTACTGTATCTGCACTGAACTGCCTATAGGCATTGCTCTACATGGTACATTATAAATGATTTATTATGAGATGATACTGTATTTGCAATATATGTACAATATATTCCGATGAAATACATATGCAAATTTAAGAACCTATTTAAGAACCTGTTTAGGCTAAATTTCCTTTAAGTACCATTTATATAAGAACCTATTTAGGCTAAATTGAAAAATTCAGGTTCTTATATGCGGGTTATTACTGTACTACCCGAGGATAAGAGTGAGTTGAGAAAAGCCACAGGTCGTACGAACGCAATTGTACGATCTCAGAAAGGCCGTTGCTTGACTTGTCAATTCAAGAAATGTATACTTGGCCGTGTTGCAAAGGTTCCAGAGAACATCCTCAAAGGACCTCTTACCGTTGCTGAGCCGGGTTATTGCCGCCGACAACGTCATCATCAAGGCTGTCCAACGCGAAGTGTTTCCTACAGACTTGGCTATGCTTGAGTTGAGAGCATCAGGAAATCAGGCAAAGTGCTTTCCACGGAGTAGTCCAATACGCAAATTGAACCCAAAAAGTAGTGTGACTGGAGAACTCTGTTAAGGCTTATGAACTTTATTTTAAATGAACTCTATGGAACTGTGGCATTTGTTATTAGATGAATTTTGGATGATTTAAGGAATTGGTTGTTTGTTAATTTTGTAATTAGCCAGGCTGCTAATTCGGGGCCGGTATATTACAATCAGAATTATTTCCGGTCGTTATTAGGACTTAGTCCTGCGCGATCCTACGCATGGCATACATAATTATCACACGAGTGGTATATGTAAATCGTTTAGTTCGCACATTTCTTCGTTGCAGTTCGCCCGTTGCATTTGTAGCCAGGATCTTCAATGTCAGGTACATGATATCGCGTTTCTTTCGTTTTCTTTCTTCATATATTGTAACAGCAAATTTGTATTTTATGTTCTAGAAACCACTAGTATGGAAGTATGGACGTTATGCGACAAACGGTTGACTCACTTGAGTTGTGATTTCGTGAAATATACGATACCGTTGAATTTCTACTGGTGTGTTCACTACAACTGGTTTGAAACAAATACAAGTATTACACTTCCGATAGGCCGACTGTGCATGATAAAATATATTTATGAATCTTACCAAAATATCTGCATTTTTGGTCGACTGTCTATTGTTCAATCCGTGCGAAATCTCTTTGGTGCCAACGTGGAAAATTAGAGAAAACGTGAGACCTATTCCAACCAAAATTAGAGTCATCACCTGCAGAATAGATTTTTAAATTTTGTTAGCGTTTGAGCTAAGAAGGAGGTATGTTTGACAAATTTGACAAATTTTGACAAACACAGTTTACCGTGAAATCCACCGAGCTTTCTGCTGAAAGATGATCGTTGTTGTCTTGTCCAAAAATTGCCCACGCTACACCTAAAGTAGTAATGCCACTCAAGAACGTAAAAGTGGTCCTTCAAACGAAAACAAAATATCGTATAAGCATTGCATAGTGAGTTTAGCTTAGCTATGAAGCTCGCTTGCGAACAAACGAAGTAGGTACAAATACAATAACTTGGAACGTAAAACTATTTATGACTTTGCGTTAGCTAACATATATATTTGTACGGTCAGGATCCAGATCCTTTAAAGTGTCCGGAATAAATGGACAAGTAGAATGGAGAAACTTCCATCATCATGCCTTCATATCTCAAAAAAAGGAGATGTTGGACCCACGCATTAGATCCGCCACTTTTGTTTCAATTGCAAGTATTTGATAGTTTAAAGAAACAATAGTCGCGTCTAACTTGATGTTGAAGAAAGTAGAATCTATTTCTGACAACAGTTAATAAATGGATTTCGACGACAAAGGAGTTATCAGGGTTGTTTTCTACAGGAAAAATGTATATGTACTTCAATATGTCCGATATTTCAGCAAGGTTATCTGTTAGGTGTCACTAATACAAATAACGGGTCCAACAAAGAAAAGTTTGACATGGTAGCATGTTTCTAATGAAGAATGCAAGGGTCTAGGAGACGTTTTTACAGTCAACGTCATCAAATCCTCCAATCCAAACATCACCCCCTTACAAACATACATGCAAGCAACCAAATTCGTCCAAAGACCACCGACTACCTACATTCCCAATATTTACTGGAACAGACGTCTAAGACATCCTAGACATCCAAGCATCCTAGACATCTAAGAGTCATCTTGTATGAATAAGGCTAATAACAAACCTCCATGCATTTAATTCGATGGCTTCGCCTTGATCTTTAGCAATGGAAGGAATAAGGGACAGATGTCCAATTTCAATTAAGCTAAACGATAATGCTAAAATTGTGTTTAGCATTGGCATATATATCATCAGTTGCCATTGTCCACGGTCACTCTGACAAGGGAAACAGGAGCTGAAGTAGGGTGGTAAGACGATTGCTATAACCACAGTCCCAATCAAATGCCAAGACTTCTTTCTTCCAATCTTCCGGGACAAAAATGGGACGTCGATTCTGTCTTCCAAAAACGCGCTGATTGGCGAAGTTACAGCGTGGGCGATTTTTCCATACAGCATCAACCAGCCAGCATTAGCCGCGGAGAGACCGAGCACTTTCATAAAGAAAACCAGACGGAATGAGAAAACAAGCTGACGAGTGATGTCAATCATAACACTACCCAATCCACAGGAAAACCGTTGAAGAAGTGGCGTTCTAGATGCCGGATCGTTCTCGGAATTTCGACAGCAAAATTTCAATATCCCCATGTTTTCAAACCTGTGAAAAAAGTTTCCAATAAATTACCCTTTACATGTCACAACTTACATGTTTGTGAATTTTGTTACGCCATTAACTACCACTTTAAACTTGGTATTGGTTTCTGTGTTTTCATTCCAAATATTTTGTTTCCTCCGATTTGGATATAACTAACTTGACTAAAAAAACTAAAGACAACAGGAAGCACACACAACACCATCCCCGTGACTCAGTTGAGCAAAATATATTTTTATATGATGAACTAAACGTGGTCTTTATTGATCAAACGCAGATCCTCTTTCCTCTTTGATAAGGTCCGATTGGCAAATTTACTCTTTTTTCTGAGATAGCATTAAAGTGGTACTACGAGGAAAATTTGTTATTTTGTCTTCCACTTTTTTCGCCAGCAAACTATCAAATAGGCTCAAAATAATAGGAATCGCGATTAATAAGTTCGGTATATGCGTAACCGCACTGGAAATTTCTGAATGAAAACTCCGTGAAAAACGTCCGTCATTACTCAGTTCGCAAATGAAAGCCCGCGACTTTTCGGTGAAGCCGTCTTACTTCTGATCACGTGATGTGAAATAAAAGACCATTTATTTGAGAGGTAACAATTCTGAAAAGAACTTCGAAGCATTCAAGATATCGTATCCTTCAGATTCCTCCAGCAGTACTTCTGAAAGTGAGTCTTCTATGTCACGACTCGCCCCAACTCCCCGAAATTTGTGTCCCGGCCATTTTTTTAATCGAGTAATGGCGGCAAGACGATTTCGAAAATTACAATTCAAATAAACACACTTCCAGAGCGAATTTTAACCCAGAATTTGGCACGGTAAGTAATACTTATATTTTCAAAATATGTAAATTAACAGAAATGAATTCACAAATTGATCATAGTAGCACTTTAAGTAAAAACAAATATTCATATTGCGCAAATTAGCATTGTCGTTATACGGAATCCCACAGATGTCCGTATTATACAGGATGTCCGTATTACGCGATGGACAACTTGAGTTTACAAAAGAAGTGTACAATTGGCTTTAATTCCACACCGGGAGCTAGGAAATTGTTAAAATTGAGAAAATGAGAGAATGTCCGTCAAACACTTGATAAAAAGATAAAAAGGCCAAACCTACTTAAATCTAATATATAAAACACAACAAGTTTAATTAGACCAAAATGTAGAAAATAATATAGAGACAAATAGAAATGAAAATCGAATCAAACGATGACTCTGACAACAACTATTTATATTAGCTGTGTCTTACCTTAAGAAGCCAATGCTTATTATTCCTGAAGTTTGTAAAGTCGTTTATGTATAAACCTTTGCAACTTTAAAGTTTTAAAGCGATTTGCAAGCTTTACGGCCTTAAAATACATCAGGCAAGTCCGGCTCACTGAATTTGCGTCATCTGTCTTGGCGAAGTTGTTACAGCTCATCGTTTTCACGTTTCTTAGTACGGACAGCAACTCGATTAACTGAAGACAAAGGCTGTGCATAGTAATAGACCATTCACAGCCGTTGATATGTAAACGAGTTACAGTCTCATGCAAATAAAACTCATTTCAGAACTTATCTTGAATGGTTTTTGCACTTAACCCTGCTATTTATATCTAGCTATTTATATCGTTATTTTTAATTCACGTATCGCTTAAAACATTTATTAAGGGACCTTTTCCCTTTTTACCCTTTTTGCATTTGTGAAGTAAGGCATTTAGGTATTCCATAAGACATGCCTGGTTAGAGATAACAGTACAGTCATCACTAATGATTGCGTGTTATATGGAAACCGCCAGACCGTTTTAGTTTCCACAGTTTGCTTTGCTACTTATGATGTTAAGATTGTTCACAAGGACTTGTAAACTGATTATTTGATGCTTTCAACCATGAAAAATTGTCTGCAGTCTACAGGAACGGGAATCTCGTGACATCTGCCTGCTAGTGAAAGGAAAGTGCCATTATTTCTACAAGTTAAAAGGATATTTGGTACAAACTCAATCGATGTTGTTTTCACCCTTTCACTCCGAAGAGAGGAAAACATCAAACTTTTAAAAATGGCAAATTTTATGTTGAAAAATCCTATAAAACAGACAGTATCCCCGCCGGGGACATTAATATCATCAACTATGTCTTTTCTTTGTCGAAGGAAGGAAATAGGAAAAGTCTGCCTGCATTAAGATGACTTCAGCTCACCGGCTGTCGAAACGTCATTAGGGAGCTGAAGCAATGAGAGCGCCAAGGAAAACGTAACTACAAAAAAAAGTTCGCGCTATTTTAAACTACTTTGCAGTTGTTCAAATTTGTCTAATGTGACTAAATTGCCCAAGAGCTAAATTCGTAGGAACGGCTTTCAAGTTCAAATAAACCGTCGTGTGTTCACGTTGTCCACAAAACCTATAATTTGATCATTTGATGTTGTTGTTTTGCAGGGAACGGCAAAGAAATATACCAAAATATAAAACGCATAACAGAGGTATTGTTGCCGTCGCCGTCGGGGTTGCTTTAGCTTCGTACGTCAACACAAGGTTCTTATCATTACCAAATTAACCACAATGAATACCAGATTCTTCTAACGGAAAGTTGTTATGAATGAGACTTAAGTGATTTTGCTAAATTTAGCCGGAGAAACTAAATTATGGCGTGATTATTCAAATTGAATAATTATAATTTTAAACTTTGGTTATTTCTTGTTGTTGCGGAAACTATTGTTTTTTATATAAAAGACTTTTGTTCTTGGGCCATCGTAGCTTGATGAGAAATAGAACACAAACCGCGGTGATAAACATATTGAACTTATTCATTTTTTATAAAACTTGACATTTCGTATGTTACTACATACATTTTCAAAAGTGTAAATGTGTAAAAGCCAGCTTTTAATGCAAACGTCAGATCAAGTGAAAGTGCCACTACGACGAAAATTTTTGTTTTTCTTTTCCGCTTTTTTTAAATGTATCTAATAGGTTTAGACAAATGCGAATTGCTATAAACTAGATTGATATATTCTTACACAGCCCAGAAATAGCTGGCCGAAAACCCACGAAAATCACGTAAAATCCGTCCGCCATTACTCCGTTCATAAATCCGAGCCCACGTTCTACTGGTTTGCGATCTGGTCACGTGACTTGATTTGTGACGTCAATGACTCAACGCGGTTCCCTCTGGGACACAGACAACAAAGCCAAAAGGCACGTGTTGAGTCATTGACGTCACAAAATCTCTCGGCCAACTCGATCCAACTCTCAAAGTTCGGTCCCGGTCATTTTTGAATTGAGTAATGGCGGCAAGCCGAATTCGAAATGTAAAGCTAAAATAATGGCACTTCCCGTACGAGTTTTGACTTTAAACTTCGCAAGGTAAGTAACGAGTACTTAAAATTTCAAAATATGAAGAGAACAGAAAATGCATATTTTTGATCATAGTGGTTAAGTTTTGTACTTAATCTCGGTCCCAGTCCCTTTTCATTACTATATATTAAAGTATAGTTTTCAACACTGTAACGGTCACTTTTGAAAATGTATGTAGTAGCATACGAAACGTCAAATTTTATCAAAAATGAATAAGTTCAATATGTTTATCACCGCGGTTTGTGTTCTATTGTTTTTTAGCTTTTGTGTTGTGGTGTGGCTTTGGAGGCTTTTGAATTTTTTGTTTTACGTCATTTGTTGATCTTAACATCCGCAACACCTGAAGAAACTGCATGAACTTTCATTTCTTTCTTTTAAAGAGGCCCTGTTAGGAGGGGGGGTACCCATGTCCATCGTCTGAAAAGGCCATTTCCGAGTTGCCTTTAGCCTCTCTATCAAAGCGAGGCTAGGTGCGAAACCTTTCATATGAAAATGAGGTTTTATTTGCATGTGAATGAAAACTCATTTTCATATGAAAGGTTTCGCACCTAGCCTCGCCTTGATAGAGAGGCTAAAGGTAACTCGGAAATGGCCTATTTCACAAGCAGCTATGTCGCAATTTCAGGACGTTCTTGTGTCGCCCGTCGGAATTTCGTGAAGTGACGTCATTTAACACGAATGCCTTATAATAGCTCTTTGCCGATCTTACACATATCTGCATATTGTCACTATTGAATTGACTGTCGACGCCAGTTTGTCTTGTCTGTCTTGTTTTTCTCGTTTTTTCTTTTCCTTTTTGTGTTTAGCCATGATGTCAACGGCATCCAAGCATTTGATTCGGACAATCAAAAGACTGAATTGACATGAATTGTACTTGATGACCTTGATGAAGTCGATGAAATCGATTGCGACCGAGCCGACACTGAGAAGAAACTAAATTGAGTGCTTGGGATGGCGAACATGATAGGACTTCCCGATTTAGCGGAAAATCCGCGGAAGTGGAACGACAGTATCTCGTGCAATGTTGTGAAGTCAGTTTGGTACTTTGAAATACTTATTAAGTGCATCTGTCACAAGTAGTAAACCGACCAACCGTAAAAGAAGCTATAAAAATCAAAATCTTGGATTCCTGCGATTCTTTGTGCAATGATAGTATTATGTGTGTGGATGACATAGATCACAGAAGTTTGGCCGACAACTCTTTCTTTCCCGTGGAACTGGGGTAGGTTTGGTTCAGGAAGTACGGGACAAACTTTTAGCTTGAAAATATCAAAATAAAGGCAAATTTGAAACCATTTTCCTAAGTAATGTGCCGGATATAAGATATTTATACGGTTATTTATTAAATTGATTTAGTACAGACTTACAAACAATACTAATTATATCGCCTCATCTGAACAACAACAAAATCTACAGGTATTAAAAGTTGCTTACTGTTTGTTAATCGACATATGTACATATTTTAAGTGATTTTCAAACTGTTGTTACTCTGTTCCATCAAGGGAAAGCTTTTGCTTAGGCATGCATATAAAAAATAAGGGCCAGATACATAAATCCATCAAAAGATCATTGGGCAATTATAATGTGGACATCTCACAAGCTGCTACTTTTAACCTAATTTCGGTCCTAATTAGCATAACAAAAAATGTAAAGGGGACTGGGAACGAGTTACTAAATCTCACCGGAAAAAGAAATTTTGTCAACCATAAGAAAGTTTATGTTCAAACTGGTAATCATATCATAATCATAATCATAATCATAATCATAATCATAATCATAATCATACCAAGTTTTGTTGTGTTTAAGCTTGAAGCAAGGATAATTTTCAAGAAAAAATAAAAGCTTGAAGCAAGGATAATTTTCAAGTAAAAACAGGGTTAAAACCCTGTTTGTAGCCTGGGCTATTGTGGAGTTCCTGAGCCTGAAGAGAGGGGGACATTGTGCCCCCTTTAAAACTTCACGAACATTAAAGATTTGACAATGAAACTTGGTTGGTATACGCTACATCCAAAAATGTAATTTGCAATAATCATGATTGGCATAAATTAATATTTTGCCGGCACGGCTTAGAGTTATTGTTATATTATAGTCCTTTGTCAATAATAAAATGTATCGTGGGCCTGGCTGACCAACTTAGAGTTATTGTAATATTATAGTATAGTATAGTATAATGATATTGTAATGTTATAGTCCTTTGTCAAAATTAAAATGTATCGTGGGCCTGGCTGACCAACGCCCCACGCCTCTTAGCCTTGTGTGTTTGTTCGGGTGTCTAGTGGAGGGCAAAATCAAGTTTTATTGCGGTCCGCAAAATGGGACGACGACGTCATATGACGTGGAATTACGTCATTAGTTCTGACAGCCGCCGTCTTAGATCCGCCATCTTGGATATCTGGATTTCTTAAAAACTTCAGAAAACCGTTCAAATTGGTTTAAAAGTAATGAAAAGCAATAACATAACGCTAATAAGGCGTAAAAATCTAAAAGTGACGACGATCACCTTAAATTTTGTCATCAAAAGTCAGAATTTCGAAAAACATGGTTGTCAAAATATTGTTGCCATGGAAAAGTGGAGTCGCGTGAACAATTAACTGTCAAACTTAATTGTTGCCAGATAAATTTTATAGAAAGTCGTGTACTTTGGTGGCGTTATGAAATGTTGAAAGTAAGCGCGGGAACTTTGTGCCCTCAGTCACCCCCCTTCTTCTTCTTCCTCCCCCATCTGTTCTTCATTAAAGAATTCTTTCACCTCCTCCCATCTTACGTTAGCTGTGGCTAAATGGCCGTGCTTCTCCTTTGTTGCTGATAGACGTGAGAAATACGCTGCGGTTTGTTGAGAGCTGAGACAGTCAACTCCGACAAATAAGCGATCGTCCTTTTCATCTCTTTCTCTGCGCATGTCGCAAGCAACTGTTGTTGGCGATACCTTGTCCACGTTTCTTCTCCAATGAGGAATTTATCATTCAGATATGTTTTAACCTTTTCAGGAAAACGCGAAGAAGACTTCTGTTTCTTTAATGCCCAGTCCCATGACAACATTGCTCCTAGTTGATACATTCTGATTCGCAAGCCCACCTTTTGAATCAGCAGTTAAAAGAGCCTTTGACAGTTCATCGGTTACCATATCAGCGTATTGGCGCTTGATATTGTCAAACTGTGACTCCCTGTGCAAGCGACGAACGTGACTGCCGACGTCAAGGTGCTTCTGAAGCTCTGCGTCTGGTTCAAAGGTGCAAATACACCCTTCAATGGAACAATCAAACAAAACTCTTCCTTCGTGCTCTTTCATGGCTGCTTCGCGAACTTTCTTCTTACCATCAGTGTATTAGTAATCGCTGTCATTGTTCCGCTGTCAATAGATTCACTTGTAAAGGGCTCCAAAACATTGGTTTACTGACAAAGTTTAGTCACCTGCCAACCATCCCCTTTTGCCAACACCGTATGGCTTCCAATAGCGCATTACACTTTCTTCGTAACGGATATTGTGATTATTATTCATGGAATTGTGGCGTTCGTGTCTGACCTGACTACAACTCTGTGGCATTTCCACGACACTCACTCAGCATCCCTTTACTCCACCGTTACTTTCCAAGGACTTCTTTAAGTCAAATGCTGTGAGAATGTTGGTCTTTGTCTCTGCCACAAAGTGTCTTGCATGTTGCTTCATTGTTGCCAGCAGTCTTACGATCACAAATGTCTTTTCCGTGTTGAGCCTCACTGAAGTCATAGCCGATCACTTTATTAATGCCACTGTTACTTCCCACAGAGGGGAGGCTAGTCAGGAGATAACCCCCATGGTAGCACCCGGCATTATCGGATCTCAGATAAGCACCGCGTAGCTCCGGATACAACTTTTTAAGGGTAGACAATGTGTCCTGAGTAATGGAAGCCACTGTACTGTGATCTGGTTTTGAATGCAGTTGTCAAAGATGTGAACAAAAACTTCTACTGAAAATGCTGATGCTACTGTTTTTCTAATCGCAGCTGTAACATGCCCGGGGGCGGTTGCTACCACGTTTACCACGGATAAAACTCGGCTGATTTTTCTCTAAAGTGAAGTGGCAAAAATTTCATAGCCCAGTCCTTTATGAAGAGGACTTCAGCTGTTGCTAACCCATCCAGAACGGCCTTCTTTCCCTCCTCTTGACTTACGCTTCTTAAAATGTGAGATTTCCGTTGCCCTATCTTGGCCTTACTGTCATTTAACAAGAACTGGAGATCATTTCTGTCATCACTGACAGGGCTGCTTTTAAAAACCTTTTCCATGGCCTGATCTAAGGATTCGAATAGATCATGTAGTTCTTGGCATCTATCGCACTCAATTGAGTGTCTCTGAGTGTAGCGATAAATGAATGCTTCGTTCTTGGGCTCACTTAGTGCGAAATATCGACAATGGTCTGGAGAAACTGTGGGGCTGTCGTTTGTTGAATCGTTTACAACATGTGTACTGTAATAAGACAAAGCCATTGAGCGCAGCCTTTGGGCTTCACTATCGGACAAACCTGCATCATACATGTACAACTTGCCGATAACTTCTTCTAAATTTTCGTATGCCTCACAACCATCTCCAGACCTTGAAGACTTTTTCGTGAAGACGCTGGGCAGACTTCAAGGATCCGTAACAGAGTTCGAAGGGGGGATTTAGAAGATGTTTTTTTTTTTTGGAGGGGGGGGGGGGGGGGGGGGGGTACTCCCTATAATGGGCTATACGGGGATGCTCCGCCCGAAAGGGGTACCTTTTTAGGCCGGAGGTATATGAAAGGGTCGGGATTTCATGAGTTGAAGTGTATGAAAGGGTAGGGATTTCACGAAGAATAGGAAAGACACGAGTTGAAGTATAAAAAACGTAGGGAAAACTGTGATTTAAGTATTATAAAAAGCGCCTTTCAAAATATACCGAACAGACGCACGTAAAGGTTATATGAAAGGGGCACCATTTTCAATAAAAGGTATATGAAAGGGGTACTATTTTCAATGAAAGGTATATGAAAGGGGTACCTTTTCTGTCAAGAACGGTACATGAAAGGGTAAGGGTTTGGACCTCAGGGCGGAGCATCCCCGTACAAAATTTCGTTGAGTACCCCCCCGGGGGGAGGGAGGGGGGGGGGGGGGGGTGGCGGGGGATTTGTATCTTCTCAGACCATAGCAATGTACAAACCTTTTTATTGTGTGTTTTATAACGTTACGTTTTATAACGTTACGTTTATTTGGTTGATTGACATCCACGAAAACTCAACTTGTTTCTGGCCGTCTCGAATGAAATGTCATGAGTCACTGGTTATTGCAAACTGCTATAAAAATTGGTCTTGGAAATAATTACCCTTAAAAGAATTGACCCCCACCCAGAACAATTAAAGTACACTTCATTTGAACTTAGACACGCTTTATTAAGTCAGACTGCAAACAAACTGCAAGTACAGGATAGGTGTGCCTAATACAGACGCATTGGCTTTCCCATTGTGCTCTTGATATAGAGCGCTCGTACATTCTGCCAGTTCTTCTTCAACAGTGAAACCAAGAAGTTGACGGCAAGATATACATTTGCCACAAGTTCATCCTCGCTCATTTCAACATGGCCAATGGCCACAGCAAGACAAAGAACCTGTAAGTCAAGCAATAACAACTGGTTAAATACAGTATGAACAATACAACAGAGCATTGTACCAACAAGAGAACTGATATACTCTAAATAAGCAATAATTAGATGTGCATTTATTTAAATCCCAATTCAATAAGAACACCCAACACCACACAAACTCGCATGAACAAAGATACTGCACCAAGAAGGTTGGCAACTAAATGTACATGTGTACTGCAAGAAATATTATTTATTATATAAACACCAATGAAATACCAGGTGAGCTTTCGCGCGTAAACATCATATCTTCAGACGTGAGAATAACATGTTATCTTCACACGTGAAAAGATCACCGTTCTATTTTAGGACTACAAAAAAATATTAAAGTGAAATGGTTTGATTTCATTGGTGTTTATATAATAAACAGAACATTACATGGCTGCTTGAAGATACGAAATTTCTCTTCTCGTGTTGAAAAATATTTCAACACTCGAAGAGAAATTTCGTATCTTCGCGCGGCCATGTAATATCCTCTATATATCATTGACAGTACTGTATATCGTGTTGTGTAACATAACAGCAAGAGTTGATGAGGGTTGGATAAACAGTCCAGACATCACCCATCACCCACCGTTTTAAATAATACCATAAGGTATTTCAAGAAAGGTTGTCATGCAGAAGCTTTGAATTGTATGCACTGAAAGGGAGCATAGCAAGTGGTCCATGCTTTAAAACAACACAAAAAAATTAATAAATTATTCCAAAAGTTCTTTGTTCTTTTGCACCTCCACGCAAAATTAATAGTCAGATAGCGACACAAGTAGCCTGCATAGCAGGCATCGGGAAGAAGGGAACTGGGGAGAGAAGGAAAGGACGCCTGCACCTAAGTTAACCGCTGTCAAACGAGAGAAAAAAAAACATTCTAAGCGTTTAAAAACTGTGAACTGCAGAACATAATTTCAATCAGGCGCAAAGAGTTTTGGTCAGTTTTCAACGGAAAAAGCTCATCATTTTAAGAAAAATTAAAAAAAGATAGTAACGTCAACTAATTTTTTTTATGCATCCTTGCCCATATTTCCATTTAATATTGAATAAAATCCCACTAAATAAAAAGAAAAATGCCTCGGACTTTTGACCACGGTGGAGCACTTAAGGACGTTCACGCTAAATGTTTATGCGCATCCTTTCTGCGCACGCAATTCATGTCGCAACGCCATGCTACGTCATGCACGAGCGCGCATAAAGGGTTGATAGCGGTTGCGTTAACTTTACTTAGATTTAACTCGCTTGGATGGTCGGTGACCCCCAATTTTTTTTTCATAGATAATTTTCTTTGCCTATTCTCTACAGATTGTGAAAAAATGAACAAAAAATCAATGTAGGAAGTTTAATTTTTTTTCCATTTCTCTACCCGCGCGCCATCGAATCCTGCCAACTTGCGGCTGTCAGAGTTTACAAATGCTGTCGTTTAAAGATGAAGTTTACTTCAAGGACGTCACCAGGTGAATGAATTAGCTGAACAGACCTACTCGCATAAAATTTGGGAAAGAAAGTTGCATTTTAGAGATTCATTTGCAATATTTTTAGACTAACAGACATTGGGGTCACATCCCGTAAGGAAGACCAATTTTTCAAAATTAGATCGCCTTTCAGATAGCTTATCTCAGAAACGAAGTCGGTGACCCCCTCATTTTTTTGCATTTCTGACACGAGTAATTCATAACCTAGCTGTAGCAAAAGTTTTATAAAAAAATCAATGTTAGAAGATTTTCGCGCGAACGTCCTTAAGACCCCCATTTGTTTATTTCTGCGGACACTGGCGGCCAAAAATTCTGATTGGCTAATTTTCGCCGGGCGGTAAACATAGTAAATCCCGCGTGAAGTCATCCATGCGTAAAAGCGCTTGCTAGGTTCTGATTGGTGAACGTATTGACAGTTGACGTAATTCGATAACAAGGAAATCGGTGGGCGTAATGTGAATAGCCTGGTTCTTATACATGTACATGTAGCAGGCGGTCCTTCCCTTCTCCCCCTCTCCTTTTCGCGCCCCCTCGCCCCTCCCAGTTTATGCCTGCCATGCAGGCTACGACAAAAGTAAACAAAGAATTATTTTAATTAGGAGTAATTTTCTATGCTAGGTCTGATTCAGAATATCAAATTTGCTTTTCTTTGTGAAATTCTTGCACCATTGATTTTTTTTAACTAATATGGGCACAAAACACATACAATCTGACAAAGTACGTGTATGTGGAGATGCCGCTGTTATGTTAATACCCAGACTAACTTGTGGTATTGTCACGTACACAAAAAATGCTTTGACAAGACTACCTTTCTCAAAATACACATGTACATGTAGCTGTATATATCAACATGCCACACACTGTGTTATGTGAAAGTGGCCAGCAACCAGGCCAACTGAATGCAACAGTACTGTAGCTAAAAGCTGCTTAAACCATTAAGTTACATGTATGGTGACTGCTAAATGTAGAGTATCTTCATACATTGGATAAATTGCAAGGATAGAGTAAAAGAATTGGGCTTTTCATTCACAGTTGACACTGTGGCAAATTACAGAACTTATTACATGTACATTCATGAGTGGATAAATGGGTGAATAGTTTAAAACACATGTGCAGCCTGAGGGCTGAATTGCATACTACGTGCATCCCACTGTGTTTCAATACACAGAAACCAACATCAACAAGACCAGGCCTTGTAGTCTAACAGATCTGTAGACTGTGGTCTGATCTATGATTCCAATACACTATACTTTGAACAATATGCCATTTATCGACCATTACGGTCTCCCCACAGATTTAAGACCCTGGGTGCAGGTCCGACCAGACAAACAAACTGTTATCTGGTCTTCCAGAAGATAAGGCCTTACCAGTGCTCAAAAGAAAACACAATTGAAATTCACCCAGTTTCTAGAACGTTTTATGATCTTTTTTCTTGGTTATGATTTTACAGTGTAAAAACCCACATTCTAACCATGTAAATGCTTCAACTCTGGTATTTGATGTCATATGAAGTGCACGTACACCTGTATCCAAATAGTGCCAATTAGTTTTTTATGACTTCTTTATTTGCCAAGTACTACTGTACAAGCAGAGATACTCTTCAAGGATACCAACTTTTAAATCTTAGGAAAATGTCATTAAATTTAATGTAATGTAGCTTAAGTGACAATCACTAAAACTTTGCCATACTAAAAGAACACTTTAGCCTAACAAATCTGAGACAATATTTATTTTCCCATTATGTTTCTATGAGCACTGTGCCTTATTTCTGGTGAACATCCTACCTTCTTCATCTGAAACTTTATTGTTGAGCGCACTTCCTCAACTTTCTGCACCATGTTGTCATTGTGCGTCAGTGCCGTGGGAAACTTGCCAGCCTTGTTCAGACCAGGACCAAGGATACGGGGAATCTGCCTGATAAGACTGTCTGAGGCCAGGAAAGCATCATACTTCTTGGCTAAAAAAAACAACAAACAAACAGAAGTTGACAATAAAACAAAAGAAATACAACAAATACAGGGAAAAGACAATAAAACTGATTAACAGGAGAGACTTCAATTACATTTTTAAAACATACTGTAGGTACATGTACTGGATTTGTTGATTTAGGGTGGGCTTTCCCAAAAAGGATGCGTAAAGCCTCTTTGCCAAAAATAAAACAGCGGAAGTTCCTCACCAAGCTTTTTGACCAGTTTCTTGTTCTTGTTCAGTTTCTTTAAAGCTTCAGCGTCCATGCAAGGTATGTCATTTGCCTTGGCCTCATCGCAGTGAGATGCATCACCAAGAACACAAACCTTGAGCTTGGGTCGTGGAATATTCTTGAGCTTTACAGTTCCACTGAAACGCTTGTCCTTCTGAGGATCGTAATTTTTTAAACTGATCTGCAACTCAATGGTTTCTACAAACTTCCTTTTCTTGTCCTTTGCTCCTTGCAGGACGCCATTGCAGCACTCAAACAGCGTATCACGGTGGAGCTTACTGAAAAGGAAATAAGACACCAATAATATTTTCAATACAACATATTTAGCTCACATACTGTATCAACAATATTATCATAATAACTTATTGCTGTTAACACTACATATCGTGAATATTTTAAAAATATTTGTATTATATGCCATAAAATTCCAAAGTGATGGTATAGCACAAATGAACAGTCGGGGAGGCCAGTTGCATAAAACTTAACATTGGATGTTCAGCCCAGTCAAACTCTAATGTCAGACATTAGCAGTTTACGTCCGATGTTAAGTTTTAAGGAACCGTCCCCAGGATGTGTCACATCATTTCAATATGCCTGGCCCTGTTTTGTGGGGAGCATATGCAAAAGTGACAAGCAATAATAACGTCTGAGCTTAAAATCAAGGCAAGAATCAGAGTAGAGTGGGATATGGAATAAAAAGCTCTAGACAGTTCCCAGGTTGAATCAGGATAAAGATTCTACAGTATACATGACAGTATGCAGGGGTGGAAATGTCGCCTGCCTATCTGTCGATTTCAAGTAATTTTCGGAAGTGACAGGTAAAAAATATACAGAAGAAGCCTGTAGAAGCCTGTTGTTGCCAACAGGCAAGGAAATCCTTACTAATTTAAAATTTGTTGATTCGAGTACTAATATTTTCATCCGTTTTCCAACCGCACTCGGTTTCAGAAGCCATTGTTGCGCTTCTTGCACGTAATTACCAGACTCTACTCAATCAAAGCGGGATGATGCAATTTTTGCAGTGTGCATAACAAAGATAGCAGATGCCATGCGACTCGCTCTTCGCCGATCAGGCATGAAATTAATTCTTTCAGTTCACGATATGTGATATGGATCATTTCCTAAAGCTTAAACAATGTGCTGAAGAATCGGAAGCCGGAGAAGTACATACATGTACAGAAGAGAATTTTGCAGCAACAACGACGAAATGGAATAATATAAGAGTATTCAAGTTCAATGAGAATGGAAAGATGGGCATCAGTGGTTGTTGGTGGAGGATGGAAAGATGTTCTGTTCTTACTGCAAGGAGTTTGATAAAACAAGCAGAAACAAATTCATCTCGGGCTGTGAATCAATGCGTATAGAAAATGTCCGCTCACACAAAGCAAACAATGCTCGTTGACAATAAATGCAGTTGCTTCTTTATTCTACCAGTTTATTAAATTGATTGTAAAATCACAGTTGAGTTTTGTTATCATTAAAAAATTAAAATAAACATTAAAAATGTTTGTTCAGGTTTGATGTTGGTAGTGAGAGGTGGAAAAATATTCTGCTTGTCACCAGACACAGGTAAGCAGTCTGGGAACATTTTGACCCCTGTGTATGTAACTCTTATGTATGTACAGTAGGACAGGATGGTAGGATAGAGCCAAAATCAGCAACAGAATACAGGACTGAAACATCATGTAATAATTATTTGGACCCTTAAAAATGAACACTTAGTGATGATTTTCAATATTTTGCCGAACAAAATTTGGGACTTGGAAACTAATTTTCAGTTTAGAACTCTTTGGAGCAAAATGGTTAAGGCTGCTGACTGTGTCCATCATTTTCTACACCAAAAGAGGGCTGAATCCGGTTATACATATAATAAGCTTACAGGGCCCGGTTGTTCAAAAGATGGATAGCGCTATCCACCGGATAAATCACTATCCAGGGGATAACACAATTGGTTTTGTTAATATTTATCCACTGGATAGTGATTTATCCGGTGGATAGCGTTATCCACCTTTTGAACAACCGGGGCCAGGAAGCTTACATACATGTACACGACCAGATATTCCTTCATGACGAAAGATGGCAATGGTGGAATTATAATACTTTATAAGCACCGTAGTATCACCGAAATATTCAGATCCCCAGTCAGATCAGTAAAATACCTTGAATCATTTATCTATATATTCTATATTTTTGTCCGCTCTGGGATTCTGCTAGCAAGGTAAAGTTCTCAGAGTTTCATAGCCGTGGTCCATAAAATCATGGATCAAACGCAGCATCTTAAATCACAATTTTTTTACCATTCAAACTGGGGAAAGGGCATATATTTTTAAAACGGTAATCTCTAACAGCCACGCACTCCTTTTTATTGCAACTTATTTATCGATGGTAAAGAAATCAGTTCGAAAACATGGGATTAAAACTTCACAAACCTCATTTTTATCGCTTCACGAGCAGAGAGAAAGATGGAGGTAGTGTGCCGCTGTCATGTTGCGGGCGCACAACAATTTCCCAACGAGCCACGCGGCACGAGTACATTTCTTCCCCCTCTCGGGATGGGTAGGGTGGTCGTACCTGGGTCGTACCTCGAGTGATAAATATTTAAATAACTAGTAGTAATCATAGATTATAGTGCGTCTCCTTATCCCGTGGCACCTCGTCTTGACCTAGTACCTCAGTTTCATGAATTAATTCAGCCACTGTTTAAAAGGGCTATGTCGCGAGATATGTCACGCAGGCAAAAACGTCGGGCCGTCATCAAACAAATTTACGCTATCGCCGTGGAATCTGGCAAAATCCTGCCGTGCTGTGTACTCCGAAAGGTCTCAGATTTTTCCGACATATAAATAGTATATTTCTCTTGATTTCTTTTCGGTTATTTCTCCGATTCTGAAATCATACTCCTCAGTACATGTACTAATACCGGAACCGGAAATGAGAAATTTCTGAGAAAGCCTGTTCTTGGACACCGCGTTAATGAAGCGTGAAATCGACGTTGAAGTCACGCAACATTCAACGTGAATTTCGCAGGATTTTTCGGATAAAATTACAACTACCAGTTGCAAGTAAGACACAAGACTGTTGAATATAATTCCTTTATTAGCTAGACAAATTTTAGTCACAAAATTGCGAAATCTTTAGTCGCAAATGCGCCCGATACAGGCGCAATTTCGTGCACTGTAAAGTTAATCTGCGTTCGCCTGGCGCGGCCGGTCAGTGAATTATTGCTACAAGACATAAGCGAATTGCACCGTACCGTAGAACATCACGAAGAACGACGTCGGTATTTAGGTGAAAGCTTCCCAAATCAGGCAGAGAACCATAGCAAAATCAAGATAGAACATTCAAAACATACCAGAACGGTAGCGAGGAAAATCTGAAACTTCTTGCTTGATTCCAAAGAGACCCAACAACTTACTTGGTCCGGAGAAGAACCTTCGTCCAATTTTTCCACTGCGTACTTTTACTAGGCATTGAAATATTGAGCCGTACTAAATCAAGACAGATAGATTATTCACATGTGACATTTCGGAACCCCAGCTCCCCAGGATGATGCCTGATTTCCACGCGCTGGGAATGCTGGATACTATTGTGACGTTTCAAGATGGCGCAGATTTGGTACCGACACTTTTCTCGATTCGTTCCGCTTAGCTATAGCCTAGACGACGCGCTAAGAATGCTGGATACTGTTGTGACGTTTCAAGATGGCGCAGATTTGGTACCGACACTTTTCTCGATTCGTTCCGCCTAGCCGACAAGATTAGGAAGCGTCTCCTTCGTCGACGCAATTACCTGCGCAGCGTTATACTGAATGATGAAATGAAAAAAATGTTTAATTTGACGCTGTTCATATAATTTTTCTTTACCGACGTTTCGGCAATGCTGCCTTCTTCAGGGTACAAACTATTGAAAAAACCTTCCCTCGCCTCGCGCTTCGCGCTCGCGTCGCGCTCCGCGCGAAATGCTTCGCTCGCTCCGCTTGGCTCATAAAGCGCCTGTCATGCAGGCTAGGTTCCGCCGGAGTTTGTTAGGTTGCTAGAATCAGATTTTTGATAAAGGACTGAATCTGAACAACACATTTTTAAGTAAAACGAGAAGAGTTTGAAATAATAGGTTCTAGCCTTCATTAAAAATCTGATTTTAGAGTTTCCACAAAAGGACTAGGGCCATCTAACTAAACACCGAGAAACCCTACTCTATCCTAGACCTATTCCAGACTCGCTTTTTTCCAGAAACTCGCTCACTATCACAGTCTAAATTCCGTACTGCCCGCTGTACCGATTTTTAAATGCCATTTGCCAGTAAACCTCGTCTGGACTAAATTCTTCACGCAACTGATCAGTTTCGCGGAAAAATGATACCTATTCTAGACTGAAAATCTCTGATTATTATCCCAGACTAAACTGCCTGAAAACCATACCTTCATAGCGGCACATACCTATATAGCTCATATATGGGAGTACCCCCCCCCCCCCCCCGGGTCTCGACTTTCTCGCGTGGGATGATTTTCACGCGCACTCGCGTTTCGCTCGCTCTACTTTCCCTGAGTCGTAGTCTAACCAATGACCTATGGGACGTTTTCACCTGACGTCACGCTTGTGTTCAAAGCAAAAGATTTCTCATTAGCTTCTCTTACTTTCTTTTGTTCCGTACACCAGCATGGCCGCTGCGCTTTTGTCATTTAAATTCCTCAGCGAATGGTTACAAACCACCTATACGGACACCTACTCTTGGTTCCGTCTAACCTGCGATCAGGCCCTCCCCCCGGAAAAACGGTTCTCTCTTTCTCGTTTTTCTCCGCGCAGGAAAAAAAATAACGCCTGATCGCAGGTTAGGTTCCGTTCTTTTGGTGTCCGTATTAAAGAGGTTAAACTGTACGACAATTTCAGCTTTTAAAAGACACGTCTTGGGTAAATTCTTTGTCAAAGGCTTCAATTCATTAAACCAACAGTGAACGGGCAACATCTGTAGAAGTTTTGACAAATTTAATAAGTTATTTCTCATTTTAAAGGCTGTAAAGGACACCTGGGTTTGTCTCCATCTGAAATAATAGCACTAAAACAGAGTGAAACTACTATGTTAGTCTGGGTGCCAACTTTAATTTTATTTTCTATTATTTTTAAATCTTGTGAAACAGGCGGTCAACAAGCACTACATTCCTTCCCCTCAATAACCATGGTAACAACAAAAGGCCTCTGAATCCATATAATTTATTTAAACTTTGCGTCCAAACATGGCGCCCAGGGCTTTTGATAGCTTTTGATCGTGCAATCGTTCCTTCTGTTTTAGAATTCTGAGTTGTTCTTGGACTGCTTTATTAGACGGGTCAAGTATTAAAGCCTGGAATAAATAAAACCAAGAATATAATTAAAAGACTAATTTACAGCCAGGGGGGGGGGGGGGGGGGGGGGGGGGGGGTGGGGAGAGACTTCCCTATATGTCCTATATATTGACGGGGGCGATCGTCGCAAATTTTGAAAGGAACCTCTAAAAGGTACCAGAAACCTGTTTTGTGGGTGTGGTTCACATTAATTTTTTACCCCTACGAGGTATCAATTCTTTCTGAAAAGTCATTTCTGTCAGCATATTTTTCTGGCTTAATACCCTAAAAGGCATCACAATAACTCAGTGGCCATGCATTTTCCATTAAAACTCCTCACCCCCCCCCCCCCCCCCCCCCCCACCCCGCTAAAATTGAGGTATGACGATTACCACTGCCTCTTTCATATGTCCCCCTCCCTCTCCCCACCCCTATTTCAACCTCCATATCATACACTGTATTTTATATAACAGATGGTTTTTCTTGGTCCTGAAAGAACCAGAATAATATTAACACAAGTTACAATATGCATTCCACTCTAATATGCACTCCTATACATACAATATGTCACTCAGCTGTCCTCTGGTATCAACATCAGAGAGGTGCTATGGTTAAGTGCTGTCACATTTCTTTCAGGGGCATTGGTAAGCTAACTACATGTTTTTTCCTTAGATAGGGCAGTTTTCAATTCAGTGTCATAAAACCAAAACCAGTAATCACTCTGGCCAATCACAACAGACGCTGACAACCCAGTGAACCAATCAAAACTTAAACACACAATTACAGCCGATACCAAGCATGGGAAATTGCAAATGATACGATCCAGTCATGGTTTCCTGTGATACAATGTATATACTACTTATTATGCTGTACTGACAAAGTGGTTCTAACTTTTTGGAATGAAATGTTGCGACAGTGTAACAACTCAAATGAAAGCTCTTTAGTATTTACAGTCAGACCAGATGAGATAACATTTTTTACTTACCTTTTCCAAATCTTCCTTGGCCTTCTCAAATTCATTCAACACAACAAAAGCCTGTAAAGTACCAGGACCAAATGCAATAAATAAATAACACTGCATGGCATGAAGTGACAATTGTGACCAGACTATTTTTGTGACCGTAGTTTGTGTATATAAATAAAAAAGCTCTGCAAACACAAACGGGTAACGTTAACTTAAAGTAAAGTAAAGTAGGAACGTAACAGATTTTAAGTTTTACTAATGTGAACAATTATGTATATAATTATTATTTATTTTAATGTATATAGAAATGTTTTCAATTTGTAGCTAGAAATTATTTGTAGTTGAAATTAACTTTCAGGATATTAAAGTTAAGAACCATTTTTAAACCAATTTTCAGAACCAGTTATCAGCAGAACCAATTTTGCACAATGCTTTACTTTTTACAGGGCTACAATCCCTACTTACAATTAACTCTTTTTGTAAGGTTTTTCATAATTGTCGTTTTGTCATGGTTTCTTTCCCAAAACAAGTTAAAATGAGAGGAAAGAAAGTTCATATTGTCATTTTGTCATAGTTTCTTTCCCAAATCAAGTTTAAATGAGAGGAAAGACATTTGTCACATTTTGTCATCATTTGATGAATGCTGGAGCCTGTTGGCTTCATGCAGGTCATGCAGCTTGGCATAATTCATAAGCCATCTTACCTGTCCTCTTCTGAACAGAGCTTTTACATTTGTGGGCTGCATTGCAAGAACCTGCATGATAATATGAAGAAAAAGTGAAATCTTCTACTAGTACTAGATCTGTACTAAAAGTCACCACTGAGTGCAGGACAATGTCCTCCAAACCTCCTTTTTTGGGGAGATTTTCAATGCCCAAACAACACATGTACATGTACATGTATTAGTGCACCTTACAATGTAAATTTATAAGCAAGTTTGGATCTACAACTGGGTACTGATGTTCAAGTATTGGTATAGGTACAATCTCAAAAGGTCTCAACTTTAAAATTAACAGCAGATCAGAGTAAGTCTGCGTGAAAATTTAAAAGTCATCTTGTGCATTCTGCATGCCTCAAATGTTTCCTTCAACATGGAGATAAT
This sequence comes from Dendrophyllia cribrosa, assembly GCA_024195265.1. NCBI lineage: Eukaryota > Metazoa > Cnidaria > Anthozoa > Scleractinia > Dendrophylliidae > Dendrophyllia > Dendrophyllia cribrosa. The sequence goes on from JAJLRJ010000001.1 coordinate 39,192,434, forward strand.
TTATTTGGATTGCTGCATTGACAAGAATTCTTTAAATTAACTGAAGATCTCAAGCCAGAACTTTAAAAACAACAAATCTGACCACCAATTCTTAGATAATCATAGTCAAAATGTTGTTTACAACATAATTTACCAAGTTAATGTCTCGATCACTGAGTACTTCATTCTAAGTTAACTCTCAAAAACTGGCATCTCCCACAATCCTAACCTTTGTGCAGTTTGGTGCAACAAATTGATACTGTCCCAGCTTTCCCCAGCAGGCAGATAAATTAAGAAGGCATGAAACTCGTAGCTGGTCATATTCCTCTTTTCCATGATCTTCAAGTAAGTTATCACTAATTAAGATAAGTTGCTTAAGGGCTTGGCTATAATGCCTGGCTGCACACAACCATTTGCCTGCCTATATTAAAAACAAAAACAACATATACATGTAGTTAAAGTCTTTAGCACATTAGGGGAAAGAAAGAGAGAAAGGAGGAAGGGACGGGTGGGGAGGGGTGGGTAGGTAAGGGGAGAGGAGAGGAGAGGAGAGGAGAGGAGAGGAGAGGAGAGGAGAGGAGAGGAGAGGAGAGGAGAGGAGAGGAGAGGAGAGGAGAGGAGAGGAGAGGAGAGGAGAGGAGAGGAGAGGAGAGGAGAGGAGAGGAGAGGAGAGGAGAGGAGAGGAGAGGAGAGGAGAGGAGAGGAGAGGAGAGGAGAGGAGAGGAGAGGAGAGGAGAGGAGAGGAGAGGAGAGGAGAGGAGAGGAGAGGAGAGGAGAGGAGAGGAGAGGAGAGGAGAGGGTTCAGGAAGGGGAAGAGAGCAAGGGAGAGGAAGAGCAAGAGGGAGAGGGGGAAAAGGAGAGCAGAGGAAAAGAGAGAAGAGGGAGAGGGGACAAGAGGAGAGAGGACAGGCAAGGAGAGGAAAAGAAAGGAGAGGAGAGAAGAGGTAAGGAGAAGCAAGGTGAGAAGAGAGAAGAGGAGAGCTGAGGAAAGGAGAGACAAGTCAAGGTGAGGTGCGATAAGTCAAGGAAAGAGCGGCAACAGTTATATTACAGTAGAATCCCGATAACTCGAACCTCCAGGGGAGAGGGAAATTTGGTTCAAGATATGGAAGGTTCGAGTTATCGAGGATAAATTTGCAAGCAATCTTTAGCCAAGGGAAAAAAAGTTTGGTTCGAGTTAGTGAGAGGTTTGAGTAATCGAGGGTTGAGTTATCGGAATTCAACTGTACTTAGTGTTAATAACCTTAAAACAATCTGTTCCTTTGGCTTTATGGTGTTTGGCTAATGTCACTTTTTCCCCTGGAGTGGTTTCCCAGGGCTCTTTTGCCTACAAATAGAAGAAAAGTAAAATAGTCAACAATACCCTAAGCAGTACCAAACTATGAATTTTAACTGCTAATTTAATAAGCAATGGCAATCATATATCTAATATGAGTCAGTTTTATAAGGGAGTCTTCCTAGACCTATCTGAGTAAAAAATCAATCCTAATGTAATAAACCAAAATTAACATTATTAAAAGTAGAGTAACACTGACACAGTTAAACCTCTACTAATGGCCACCTCCCCATAACAGTGACCTCTGCAATCGGGGGAGCTTATTTTTTAGCAGTTGTTTATAAGGGGGCTTAAAATTGGATGGCATTTTCCAAGAACCTATGGGAATATTATGTTCAAGGTGGAAAAACTAAAATCCTTTCAAATACTTATAAGTATGCATCCAAAAAATACAAGTCAGTTCAGTTCGATTTTGATGTCACAGACAGCTGGTGAGCTTTTCTTTGTGAACATGCAAATTTAATGGCGGCCGTGAAGATACAAAAAGTAAGGCCGGAAAAAGCGATCTACCCATGCATGCTCTGATTTAAAAAAAAAACAGTTTGGAGAGGTAAGTAAATACACGATTTCCTTTTGAAATATTCCAAAAATCAACATGTCAAACAATTTTGTGATCAAACTGGCACTTTAAAGTAGTACAGTGTATACCTTAGAGAAAGAAAGAAGCTCAATTTCACATTGCAGATAACTTTCAGAAGAACCACAGATGTCTTTGACAGCGGCATCACTGTTGTATGGTATAACACACACTTCCTGAGCATGCATGCATTCTAAGCATTTATCCAAGGTCTCTGTTACTTCACTGTCCCCTAAAAATACATAAATGCATGAAAAAATTAAAGTGGTTTTATTCTTAAATGACCTTTTACTAGGGGGGTGGGGTTGGGGGGTGGGGTTGGGGGGGGGGGGGGAATGTATCCAGATTTTAGTACAATTTTTGTCTCCAGATTAAGGCAGCTCAGGACAGCATAGTAAATGGACTCAAATGTTAAATGACAACATGCTTACCTTCACCGATTACTATCTCCTTCTCGCATGTTTGGACGACACTACCATCTTGACGAAATATTTTCAGTTTGACTGCAAAGGCAATACAATAATGTACAGAAACAGCATATGCTAACTTATTAAACTGCAGTGTGGTACTGTAGCCAGAAATTCTACACAGGAGGAGAAAAATGTTACCTTTACAAGAAGAGCCGTAATTGGGTGTTTCTAATCCAGTTCCCTTTCGAACAACAGTTCTCAGATCTCCTGAAACACAAGTTTCAACCATTATGATCCGCCATATTGGAATCTAAAGAAGCTTCGTGATGATTGGCCAGCACATAGCGAATCGACCAATCGTAAAACTCCTTATATCTTGTCTTCCGGCAATACAGTTCTACTTCAGAAACGTGCGGTCTGACTCGAGTTCCGGCACGATATTCCGCAGATTTCATGGCTGAAGCCATTAGAAACTGCGGAAATGGTCCGTTATGTGGAAATTGATTATATATTCAAGCATCCTTTTGAGAAAGTCACCCGTGCATACTTCCAAAAGGTACATGTATTAGCTTTCGATCAGATTTTTTATAAGCTTTATACTCATTGTTCAATACGTTAAAAAACGTGCTTCGAGTACAATTTTTTAACTTTACCGAGATTAATAAGCTTAAGTTTATCTGAGCTGGTTATTGTTTCCATCTATTCGAGGGCTGAAGGTCCGAGCGTAGCGAGGTTAATAAATTTTTCGTGCCTCGGGAACTAATGGCTCTGTCAATTCCAACCCCCCCCCCCCCCCCCCGGGCATTTGTCTTTTTTTAATAAAATAATAATGTTGCAAATGCCCCACGTTGGGGTCAGCTTATACGTACAAATTATCACAGTGGGGCTTCTGAAAGAGTGCAAATGCCAACCTATGGGACAAGATCACAACGTTATTTTAATGATTAATGGCTCCGTCAATTCCAAACCCGCTCATCCCCCCCCCTCCCCCGGGCATTTGTCAGCATTTTATAACTTTTCCTTCCCAAGGGTGGGGCATTTGCTAAAACTGGTCAGCCCAGGGGTGGGGCATTGTGAAAACAACGTTACCTTATGAATATAAAATTCGTACATGCTCCGTTGTTTATTTCAAATTTTCTGTTTGCCCCCAATTTAAAAATATAAAAACTGAGTTGATAAACGTCGTTTGAGTCCCGCACTTTTCAAGTGAAAATATTTAAGTTTCACACGATTTTCAAAACAGGCCGCCTATTGCCTTACCTGTCAAGTGCCACAGAAGACAATATCTATATCACGGCAACTTTTCAATTTTTGTTGACGTCTTATTTGCCAACATTCGTAGCCTTGGTGTCTTTCCATTATAATATTCAATAGCAACTTAACTTGAAAAAGCATTTCAATCAACGGCGACCTTGCATGTAAATGGTTGAACGTAAGCATATAAATTTTAATCAAAATTAATAACATTAACGAGAATCGACAAGAAATTATTGGAGTCAAAAGTTTTGCGGAAAAATAACACAAATATTTCGAATGAATGAGGATACGGATATAAGTAATTCTGAGGTAGAACGAAAGAATTCCTAGCATGAATAAAGATCCTTTTAATATTTGTGAGCAATTATTGTTCCATCAATAATCATTGAAATAAAAATTTTGATCTTGTTCCATGGGTCGGGCATTTGCACTCTTTCAGATGCCCCACCGTGGGGATTTGTACATAAAAGCTGACCCCACTGTGGGGCATTTGACAACCTTTTTTTAAAAAAAAAACGACAAATGCCCGGGAGGTGGGGGGGGGGGGGGGGGGGGGGTGGATGAGCGGGCTTGGAATTGACGGAGCCATAAGTACTTAGAACATAAAGATGCCCTGAATACCTGTATTCAAGAAAAGTTTCCCATCGTATGGCACATACTGTGATTTCCACATAAGACGAATAGACGGTTTAGCTGACGATGGAGACTGTCTTGTACCCCAGCAACTGTTTGTGTGCCCGACAAATGCCCGGGGGGGGGGGGGGGGATGAGCGGGCTTGGAATTGACGGAGCCATAATGATGGAAGCAATGTTCACAAATCAGAGAGATGATCCGAGTTATCCAGTTCCGACTTTTGTACCTGCCTGATCTCTATTCATGCTAGGAATTCTTTCATTTTACCTCAGTATAACTTATATCCTCGATCCGTTCCTTCATTCATTCTAAATATTTATGTTATGTTTTCAGAAAACTTTTGACTCCAATAATTTCCTCGTGATTCTCGTTGTTTACGTTATTGGGCTCTTACTCATTTATTCTAATGAAGTTTGATTTTGATTTTTTGAAATTTTCAAGTTAAGTTGCCTTTGAATTTTTAAAAAAAGCAGGATTCTTCTGTTGCAACATTTCCTGATGGAAAGACACTGCAGCCACGAATGTTGGCAAATAAGACGTCAACCTCATAAAAATTTGCTGCGATGCTATCTTCTGTAGCACTTGAAAAGACACAAGCCGGCCTGTTTTGAAAATTGTGTGAAACTTATTTTAAAAATGTAAGCCTGAAATGGAAAATGAATGTGTTTGGTCTGTTGCTCCAGTTCACTTAAAAAATGAGGGACCAAACAACGTTTATCAACTCAGTTTTTATATTAATTTTTATATTGGGGGCAATCAGGAAATTAAAAATAATCAAGCATGTACGACTTTTAAAATCCGAAAGATACAAACAAAATGTACATTGTTTTGACAATGCCCCACCCCCAGGCGGACCTGTTTGAGCAAATGCCCCACCCTTGTGAGGGAAAAGTTATAAAATGCTGGGGGGGGGGGGGGGGGGGGGATGAGCGGGCTTGGAATTGATGGAGCCATAAGCCGCCCAAATTCAAGCGAAAAGTATATTTATATTCTATATATATATATATATATATAGTGTGTGTGTGTGAACATGTCGTGCAGTTGCCTGGCAACAGCACAACAAAGCTTGAATGACGTCAGACAAACTACCAACGCTTTTGGTTTCAAAGAAGACAAAGTGGAATGGCGAAAAGCCTCATACGCATGTATCAAGACGCCTCCAAAGTTGCAACTGGTGGGGCACCCTTCCTCGAGCTTCACGAGGTTCTGTGAGACACGCATTTCTAGTTTATCTCTGTCAACTTTTTACTGGTGACAATTACTCCCTGGTGAAAAGCATGATAAAGTTTAACTGCAAAATATGCACGTTTTAAGAATATTGCTTAACCCGTGGCTAAGCTTATTAAATTTTTATTGTTTATTTTCTTCAACAATCAATCGTTGAAGAAATATAAGGTTAAAAGAACGGTGCTAACTTTTATTCTGTGGATGAAATTCTAAAATGTTACCATTGTGCATGATTTCTCAAGTCGAAAATTTACAAATTAACATGTACAGTTGTAAATTGTACTTTGGCACGTCACGAAAATTCCCGGAAGGGGTATTAAATGGTCTTAAACAGCTGGGGTTACAAAATTCCAGCATAAATTATAATGTAAAGATTTAGGAAAGCTTCAATGTTGTTAGTCATTTTTCAGTTTGCCATTACAATGTACATGAATGTGAATTTTTTTTCTTTTTGCAGTACACCTGTGGCAAAGATACCAATGTGACCTCCATAAGAGTTTTGGAACACAAAATAGGTAAATTGTACATGTACATAATGGATGGTTTTTAAAGTGCCCATAACCCTAAATACATATTTTCAGAATCAACTCTTCATATATTGAATAGTTGAATTTATGGTGAAATATTTCTTGTTTTGAATGTCGCCTTAGTGAGTTATAGAGATTTGAACTTACAAATTGCTAATGAGATGACATCAACCCAGTATTCATTAATTTTTTTTATTATACGAATACTTGTTACATATCTGCTGGTTTGAAAATCTCTGATATCAGTTCTTTGACAACAACTTTGTGTTCTCATTTTATTAAAATGTTTCACATCTATGTGTATATCCTTTCTCCCTTTGTACATTTGGCTAGACCCAGAAACTGGTGAGGAGTATATGCTCAGAAGAGGTGAATGTGTGAATGTTCTACCTGGCATTTTAAAGAAGGTATGTGCATGGCATTGATCAAATGGTTTGTAAGATGCACGAATGTTCAATGACCAGCAAGCTTTTTGATAAATTAGTAATGAAAAAACCTTTAATAACGTTGTTGTAACACTAAATTCCTCCCGTTATTGACCCAGCAATATCGTATGCAATGTTGCTGACAATATGTTGCACACAACATCATGTGTCAAACCAGCCCTGATTATTGCACACAACAAATCAAGTAATGAAGTACATTGAACTCTCTCGATGCCTGAGACCTTAGCTCTAGGTGTCCACCTTCGAAAGGTGTCTGCCTTATAGAGAATTTAATTATATAGACAATCACAGGCAGATAATGTTTGCCTGGGATCTGCCAAACCTTCAGGCCCGTTTACACAGCCTGGCTATTTTTTGTCGTTGTAATTTTTGTCGCGCGCTAATTGCATCTTCAAATCGCATGTGTAAACGGGTGGCGATTTTGATGTTCGAAACCTGGGAAATCACAGCAACTCAAAGCAAATGTCGCACCCAAATCGCACAGGAAAGCGCCGCTAGTTTTCACTTACGACAAAAGTTGCATTGGAGAGTGCGACAAAAATTGCATCAAAAATCGCATGTAGGACCATGTAGCGAGGTGTCCTCCTTACAGGGATGTCCACTTTGAAAGAGTCAATGGTGTATTTAGAGGTGGACACAGGGTGTGATGTTGTTACACACAACATTGCATTGTGTCTGGATTCAGGTTAACAAATCAGAATTACCAGTGTGTGCATTGTTTTCTGCTTAAGAACTTCACAAAGGTTTTCCCACTTCTGGTTAAAACCCTCTTATAAGCCCTCTTAAAACTCCATATAGATTGTTCATTGTATCAACTCAGGGCTTACAACCAGGATTTTACAGTATGTGTTTGATGTTCTGACCAATGAATTATTTGCTATGACACAAATTTCCTGCATACCGGAGTTGAAAAGATAACTTATCATAGTTCAACCACTATTTTACTTCAAATTTCTTCAATCTTCTCTGAGGTCTTCAACTACTTGTTACAGTCAGCGACTGAAGGCTCTCAAGAGAAATTTTAATTTGAGAGAAGAGCCTGAATAATGGTTTGCCTTCTGCACTTTTCCTAATTTTTTTTTTTTTTTTGATTCATGCACTTACCATAAAAATATACCTTTCTTTTAATTTCTAGCTCTGTCCATATCCAGCAATAGAAGTTGAAGAGGAAGCTTGGCTAAACAAAAAAGAGAGGAGTCTTCGTCTTCATTGTTATAACTTGACATGGTCTAAGTACGCTTCCCTTGAGGAGTTCAGCTGTTACAAAGCTTGTGAAAACAACCCTAACTGGTACGTCGCGGGCCACTCAGTCAAACTCTCACTATTTTGAGTCAGTGGTTCTGTTATTTTTATCATCTGGCATTAACGCTGCTCTGCTGGTACTCTATGTAGAATTAGTATGCTTACAAAGTATCTGTGCAAATTATGGTTGCATTTAATGCATTAGTACAATCAGCCAGCAGGAAAATGCCTCAACCTCTACTGCCAATAAGACACCTATATGGATTTCTTTATTAAAAATAGTATAGGGAGAATAGGTTGCATTAAATTATTGCATTAAATGCATCTCCCACCCAGATATACATGTAGGTGAGTATCTGGTAAGTGTTCCACTGATTTTATCAGTGTGATGGTGCCTGGTGGTTGACACTCGCAGGGTTGCCATGGTTACGTCAATTGCCATGCCCCCACCATTTTGTAAGGCACCAGCTCCCAAGCTTATCATTTGTCAATAAGTTTAAACATCAGAACATTTTATAGTAAGTGTTCGATAATATTATTAAGATTATCACAGCCATTTCTCTTCTCCTGTTCAACTGGATATCTTGATGTAGTTGACCACAAAAGATGAATATTATACAATAATATTACATTTATTTATTTTCACGCATCGCCCATGTTATCTTCTATTTATATTATACCATTCAGGACTTTATTTGAACAGCGTGGAAGCATCAGTGTTAATGGCGTTGGCTCATTGATTGGTGGAATGTTTGAAGCCTTTGGGCAAAGGTTCCTTCAACATGGAGCTAAAAAGGTAAATTTCTTGAGAGGGCCAACGCTGAATTAAAGTGTTGTACATATATAAATCCAGGCCCTGCATTAAAAGGTTGAGTGTTAGTGTTTGACATTGTTTTATACAGACAGTTGACTAAGCCATTACAAAGTTCTTTCATTTTAATTTGTGGTGAAGTGTTTGTTTGTTTGTTTGTTTTTGTTTATTTGTTTTATGGACAGAAACAGTTCTTTGCTGTGGAGCTTTTCAAAATTTTGCTACATTGTATTATTATTAAAGAATGAGAAGTGATAAACAAGGTCTACAAAATTTGAGTCTACACTCTTATAAAGTAAAGGGTTCTTTTTTTGCCATTGATTACTACTATATATTGCTATATATTACTACATATACGTTTTTTTTGCTTGTAAAATTTTTTATTAGAGCTCCCATTGATAGCAGTATATATACTGAAGGGATCACCCTGTTTAAACTGATAAAGGTGTATGTTTATCTATTTAGCCTGTAAGCAAGGTTATTGTTTCAAGTTTTAAACAACTGTAAAATTTTATTGAGTAGTGCACTAGTCTAGCCAATAAAAAATTTTCTAATAAAATGTTTAAAACTGAATTATGAATTTTTTATCACCTGGTTTTAGCTTTCCTTACTTACAGTGTACATGTATAATGATTCATGCCTCGTTTCATGCCGGCACTTGGTACCACCAGTTGCTTTTTGCTTTGAGTGCTAATTGGTTCAATTTGATTCATGTGTTTACTTGGTCTTTTTGTTAAGCGATCCTTAATTAATGAAAGCTACTGACTTTCATTTCCCTACAGGGTTTCAACATTATGGAAGATCTTATATTGAGTAGATACACTGAAGCTTAACCCAACAGCGAGACTGCAGAAGAAACAGTGAAGATTCTAATGCTTATTATGATTAGATACACTGAAGCTTAACCCAACACTGAGACTGCAGAAGAACTGAACAGTGACGATCGATTCTAATGCTTATGAGTAGATAATATTATGCTGAAGCTTAACCCAGGAGCAAAACAGCAGCAGAAACAGTGAAAATCAACTCCAATATCCAACAGTGTTTCATTTACAAATGGAAAATTGCCACGATGTCTTGAAAAGTAGTTCGACATTTTCAAATGGGAAATGTGCATAACATTGTACCTCACCTGTTTCCCTGTGTGTAAATGTGTAAATGAAAAATGACAATTCTTTAGTTTGCACTTGTTAAATTAACGAACGTTTTTGAAATCTTGATTGGCAAAATGCAATGCGATGCCCAGTGTGTTTGTAACAATTAAAATAGCAAGTGTTTGAGAGAAACATTTTCTCTAGTCAACGTCTCTAATTATACAGTGAACTCTCTCTAAGCTGGACACAATCGGGACATACTCTAGCTGTTTGCCTGAAATAGAGAGGTGTACGCCTTATTGAGAGTTAGTTATTCTAATAAGCAAACAAGTGAAATTTGGCCAGAACGAGCCAACCACTGTGGTCTTCCCTTGAGAAGTGTCCATCTTACAGGGGTGTTTGCTTTGAGAGAGATGACTCAGTGGACCTTGAATCTTTAAGAGTCTAAACAATAAAACTGTTGGGTCAAGACTGACTGACTGACTTACTTTATTTACGCCGGAGCGGGAAAGTCTTTAATCTTTAAAATGCTCTTGTCGACTTTGAAAACGAAATTACGAGACGAAAGCTACCAAACGGTTTTTCTCAGCACAGAAGAAAGTTATAGCACAGGTCTGAGTTCATTTGCTCCACGGGACATTTCCGAGGTTAGATTGAGACGCTTGTATTGCCTTTTTGCTTTCTTGTTGCAGTGAGTGGACATTTCTTTTAAGCTTGAGGCTTTTCAGCCACTTTGGCAGCTTCTTCAACTCACGATGTTTTAATTCTATTGTTCAATTAGATTCTCTCAGTAGTATTTGGTTTAAACCCCAGCGTAAAATTCATCACGGGTTTTCGTAGGCGCACCATTTCATTTCGCCTCCGGTTCACTGTTTTCTTTGTTGTGCCCGTGTCCTTTTTCCCTACATCTCCTAGTATTTCTCAGTGATTAGAATTTTGGTCTGTTTTCGTATTTTGAATTTTCTTTGAAGACTTTTTATATTAAAATTCAGTTATACAGTTTGTATCTTGTTTCATTTTTCCGCCATTTAGTTTCTACATGGCCCGTTTTGCTATCGTAACAGTCAATCATTTTTAATTTGAAGTTTTTGCACTCAATTTCAACTTTTTGTGCTCAATTTTAACTTTCTGTACTGTTTGGAATGAATTGACATCCTTTCGTCAGCCAATCAGAATGCAGAAAGTTTTGCATGTATGTTATTAATCTGAGAACACAAGAAGTTTTTTTCCATTTTCCCTGAAACCTTTCGGTCATATGAGGCATATCGTTTGTCGGCAACGTTTTCTCAATCAGGTGGATTGGCTTAGCCTTAAATTGAACTTACAATAGCTAGTAGTAATTACAGGCAGTAAAAAAAAAATGAAAGAGAACAAGGAATGTTTTCGAGTTTCTAAACGTAGTAATTTCTCTCTAGTCGAAAATTGCGGCATGATTGAAAAAAAAACTGATAACCTCATATCTATCCTTCTATCTATCGTATTTTTACTTTTCTCCACCGCCTCGTTTAATTTAAGGACGTTGCATTTTCAATCTTATTAACATTGGTTCGTGAAGATGGGTCTCGACACTGTCTGCTATGCTCACTTCTGCCCTGATGTTCAGTGCAGGTACCCGTGAGTGTATCGCCACTTGGACCTACTGTGTTACCAAAATAAACAAGAAATATTTTCGGAACAAGAAGACCAAGCAGAGTAATAGTTCCAATGATATAAAGGGAACCACAGAGAAAGTACGATTTGGAGATACTATCAGCAGCATTTAAGTAACATGGTAAAAATATTACCCACACGGAACATGACAAATACATTGTAACCCCGATGTATTTTGCTTCGTTGAAATTTCTTGGGAAGTTCCGAGTTTGAAATGCAAACACTGTGGAGATGAACATCAAAATGACGTTAAAACATAAGTTGATTGCTACACTGAAGTCGTCTATGCTACACTCAAGGATCACGTGATCCTGATAAGTATAACTCTCCACAGCCTCAGGCGGTTTGGATAAAACCCAAATCATAGTTACAAGACACTGCAAACCAATTATACCAAGTGCCACAAATGTCTGTGACAATGGGCTTACAAAAGAAGGTCGACGAACTGACTTCTGAGCGGCCTTAAATATGCGATAAATACGGTTTGTCCGCAATAGCACAGGCGCGTAACACATTGTCATGGAAACACTGTCTGCGAAGCGCCTGACGCCGCATACCGTTTTTGTTGGTTTAATGAAATGCACCAGCACGGCAACATAACACGACACAACTCCGAGAAATAAAATGATACTCAGTTCCCTTCCAGAGGCTTTTACAACGCGATGACGCCTTTGTACAACGAAAAAAACTGCAGTACCAATGCTGCTGATGATACCGACCGATACAAGTGCTGTCAGGACCTGCGCGGGAACTTCATTCCAAGTCGGGTAAACAACTGGGAGCTTGATACATCTAGTGAGGTTCCCATCTGGTATGCTTCCCTGACTGCACAAAAAACACGTGTTGTTTATGACGATATTATTGGATTTGCAGCTTTCACATCGCCAGCAGCAGTGTGCATTCACGAGCTCTGGAACGGTTATCTGTTTTAAAGGACAGATTTTGCTACAGTATGATTGCGGTGTTTTGATTATTCCCCCACTCCACAATATCTGTCCTTCGTCCACGTTAATGTGCCCCTTGATGTTTCCATCCATGTTTAGTGCACCACTCCAGTTGCCAACTATAGTATGCCGAAACTTCCCCTCCACCTTTCTGAAATTCAGTATATTATAATTTCCGTCCACATCGCCATTTTGGTTGAAGGTCACGTTGAAATTAAGCGACGCGTCCGGAAAAGACACATTTTTTAAATACTCCAGAAATGTTTCACGTTTTAGGTTTTTCATCTCCGGGCATAGGGCATCTTTTTGAGAGCCGCACAGTGCTTTATGCATGTTGTTAAGTGCATGTGCCATAGCGTAAACGGCATTTATTACGACTCGAACAGGAGCAATGTCCAGATCTTCAGGTAGAGACTCATTTGGCGAACATTCCCGCGAATAATTGAGTGGCTTTGACGAGTTTAGAAGCTTGCATTTTAAACTATCTTGAAAAAACTCTTCAAACCATGGACCGTAGTTATTGTTGGACGGTTTCAAGCTCAAAAAGTACTTTTTAAATCGATTGACTTTTCCTTCAATGTAGTTTATTGTGATAGCGCCCTCGCCAGCCTCTTCAGCTCCGTCGGTAACTTGTTTTCTATCTCCCCAAGAATTGCTTGCGAGCCAAGAAAACCTATCGCCATTTGTCAAAACTTTATTTGCCGCTCGAACTAAACCTCTGTTGTCTCGCTGGATACAAAATAACACAACAACGTCTAGTTTACCACGCGAATTTGCTCTTTTTGTTTGAAGAAGTTCTTGGATGGTTTCCAGGTAATCTTCTTCGGTTGGGAATGCCGGAAGTTTCTTCTTGTTTGCGATGCAAAGTCCCGCGCGTTCCGCCTCCTCGTAGAATTTTTCCATTCCTTTCTCTCCGTACTGCCCTGGGGAATACACTGTCATTACATAGCTCCAACCAAAATAGCGAACAACATCCACCATTGCCTTGCCTTGGTACGAGTTAGATGGCACGGTTCGTAAAAAGTACCCATAAAGGTCTTTATCGCTAAGAACTGGTGTGGTCGAACCATAACTTACTTGTGGAATGTTAAACACACGAAGCAAGTTTGCAACAGCAACTGACACGTCGCTTCGAAATGGGCCAATGACGCCAGATAAGGGAGAAGTGCCATTCTCTTCCCGAAGTGTGTACTTTATGATTTCTTTAGCGCCATCGGAGCCAATCGTTTGACTTCTGCAGGTGTCGTAAATCTTCGCTCCGAGTTTTACACCTGGTAGCATGGCAGAATCGTTGTTGATTTCCTCCAAAGCGAACAACATGGAAGCGAGGTACTGGTAGCCCGGATGACGGTCTATTTCCCCGCACGCGTTTTCAGTCTTGTCGCTGCGGCGGTGGACTGGGAATAGACCTCCGAGAATTATGTCACCATCTATGTGAAGCGAAATTTGACCGCCTTCATCTATAAAGAAAACCGAAAATAATAATGCCAAGTAGTTAGATTTTAGTCTCTGCCCTCATGAATGACACTTTGCCCACTTCCACTAAGTTAGCAAATGCTTCACTTGCTCTAACTTTTATTTATTAGATTTAGGGGTGTCGAATGGTCCCTTAAAATTTTCAAGTGCTCGCAAAATGTGGCGTTTGCTCGATTTGCTCGCAAAATTTAGGCAAGTGCTCGCTTGCTCGTGTTCACAAAATTTTCGCAATTGCTCGCATGCTCGGATTCTCGTTAAAATTTGCTCGATTGCTTGATATTTCGTTAATCGTGCTTTGTAGGTTTCTTGGTGCAGAAATATATGTATTGTCAAATGCGATAAAAAAAATTCAATCGGAAGATTTACAGAGAGCAATAGATCCCAGAGTGTCTACAGGTGTAGTGTGTGGGATTGAAAGGATGAGACATAAATTCTGATTGGAATAACGTGGGAGAGGGGGCTCTCAGAAATGAAATTTCTCATTATAATAATATAAGCTAATACACAGTATTGTTGATACAGTAAAAACCCACATGTAAGAACCTACATTTTGTGATGTCTGGCAAAATAGGTAATTCTTGTATTTTGGGGTAGTTATTGGCAATTTAGGCTTAGTAGGTTCTTAATTATGTTCTTAATTTCTATGAAGGAGATATACAGTAGTTGTAGATTACCAGAAAAATAAATAAACTTGGGTTTGGTCCTTAAATATACAGTATTTATTCGAGACAACTGTATTATGATAAATAAGCCTAACAAAACTGATTACAAAATGTATATGTAGTCTTATCTCTACAACAAGAGTTGTGTAATAAAAAAATTAAATTAATTAATTAATTAATTACAGTTTGGTATTTTCTTGTAATATAAATTTGCAATCTCAAAGTCAAACTCCTTGGTTAAAATGCTTATCATATAATTTAACTGTAACCCACATATAAGAACCTGCTTGATCTTGCTTGGCTAAACAGGTTCTTATATTTTTGGGTAGTAAAATGGCAAATTTCTGCCAGCAGGTTCTTAAACCACTAGGTTCTTACACGCGGGTTTTTACTGTATTTGTAGGCATTTGCTTGTTAAGAGAATTTTTGCCAAATTTATCAAAAACAATAAATGAGCTATGAATGCTCCATTATTTAAGTAGCTTTAATTAATGCACCCTTTAATTATAAAAAGGAATTACCTCTGGGTTCCTCTACCACTTAGCCTATTAACCGTTTGGCCGCAACATTGATGCCTCTTAAGTACAGAACTAGTAGCTGGATACATTTTCAGTGCTTATGGTGGAAAAGCCATGACATGCATTTCGTTTATTCTCTTTCAAACACCATCACGTGGCCTTTCTGCTTGACAAATTAATTTCAGTAGAACGAGGTCAGTTCGTGGTCGAGTTGTTTGATGTTGTAAGGATGGGCTGTTGTTAGCTGCTGTTTACTCTATGCTTGAGGCCTTTTTAAGCGGAACTGAATTTTAGGACTTCATACAAGAATTGGACGAAGTTTAAAAATAACAAAACTATAGGATTACAGTAGTTCGAGTTATTTTTCTAAGTTGAGGAGCGATGGTCGAGTGATTAGTTTGTCGGACTTTCAATAAAAAGTTAGCTAGTTCGAGACCTGATCGTCACAGCACTTACATTTTATCCTAAAAGGAAGTAGATAAACGGCTAGCGACTTAAGGCCATATTTTCAATAAAAACTATTTGAAAGTTTTAAATTCCGACAAAATAATTTTTTCTAACACGAGGATCCTGTTCCTGTTTCTGTTCCTCCTCTCTTAGTCTCGACTGCCACGAGAAAGCATGACGTAATTTGGCATCAAAGGTGACATAATTACTAATACATATAGCTAGGCTGAGCCTAACAGCGTCGCTCTCTGAACAGAAAGCCGATGATAAACTTAACTGAGGTAAAAGGTCGGAAGCACAAGAATTAAGATTGACGACCGGGCTATTTTTCAATTTTAGCAATTCTCAAAAACAGAATTACGCGACCGTCTGCACAGTACATTTAGACCGTACAAACGTTCACAAAAATAACTTTTTCTCCGTCTAGAATGACTAGTACGACTAATTTCCAAATAAAATACACCTGTTGCTTATCAAAAATTGTCCGAGAAACTGATTTGGAAATCAAAATTGCAAAAAATACACAAACATATTTGCATAAGGCCACGCGAGTGAAGTTAGAACTATAACAAAATTCAAGTCTTGTTTTGTTTACATAAAATCGCTTTTCAACCTATGTAATGAATGAACAAACACATAAAAAAGGACAACACAATCTTCTTTCGAAAAATTTTATTCAAATCTCCATAAGTTTATGTTTAAAAGCAAAACGCGAACCATTTATAGCTCATCGAGGCCGAGCTGTCTTCGATGAAAGAAATCGAAACGACTAAATTTGAGCGCATTTCATAAACAATTCTCCAAAACTAGCGAGAACACAAAGAAAAAGTCAATCACAGATTGATATCAACATAAATTCCCATCGAAAAATGTATTTTGTTTTATTTTTAAGTCCCTCCACTGTTGGAAATTCTTTAAATCTCCGCTTCTTCAGTTCTGAAACCCGAAGTGACAAACATCTTCCCGCATTGCTCCCATCCTCTAAGCAAGATTTTATTCCTGAAAGCTCTTCTTTTTCCACTATAGCGGCTTCTGAGTATCCCTTAATTAGTATCCCTGTCTTGAGTAGCAAACCGCGAAAAAATGCAGGAAAATAACGACTTTAATTTAAACGGTTTTCTCCGCTTAGTAAACACAGCAAAACATCAGTGTTTTCCCAGCTGACGTGACAATCGGCCGTGTAACCGCGCGAAAAATAAAGCCTTGCTTTGGTTTCAAAATTGCTAAGATCCCGGATTTTGCATGACGTCGTACGCGCATGTTTTGCGACGTCATACGCGCCCGTGAGTTAGCCTTGCCCAACGGCGGACGGCGGCGGACACACGACGCGCCTGAGAAACATTCCGCTAGCCATGACCATGAAAAATGACGGGCATATGTTCTATGAGTATGGGGCTACGCAGCGGGCCTTCTGCCCGCGAGAGCTCCGCTATAATTAGCTTTAATTGGTTGATATATCATTGCCTTTGTCCCTTTTATACGTTTTGTACCGCATTTCTTTGAAACAAGAAAAGAGTTGAGATACAAGTTTCGGTTTTGAAATAAGAACGGTAACTGCCCCCCCCCCCCCCCCCCCCCCGCCCCTTTGCTCCCCCCCCCCTCCCCCCCTCCCCGGTGTTTACGGCCCTGTATTTGCAGATAGACCTAACCAAAATTTCAATTGTCGCTCTACCACAAGATTCTATCCTGACTGTTGATTCACCGTGATTTTGACTGGCAGTCTCGATTTCTATTCACTAGCTCTTGACAGTTGGCTTTGAAACGGCTATTTTTTTCCCGCTGAAAACGTTTGTTTCTCTTTGACATGTGCGATTAAAAAAATTCGTTGCCAGACTCGTAAATTCCACGTTAAATTTTACTTGAAAAACCGATGGTTTTTCGCGTGAAATTTAACGTGCCGAAACGTGGAATTCACTCGTCAGGCGATGATTATTTTTTTATATAAGTATTGAGATTTATTCATAGATTGATAGTGATGAAACATATTGGCAAGTTTTGAGCTAAAGAAGAAAAACTTCTATGCAACGGTGACCACGTATTTGAGAAGACAAGGAAAGTCCTTCTGTCCAAACAGAAAGAGTCAGTGAACAAAAATGGAAAAGGAATAAGACAACGCTTCGGTAACTGTAAAGTGATGAATTGAATACGCTATACGAAAAACAACAACAACAACAACAGTCGTTTCAAACGAAAGACTGGTTCAAGAATTGGTCCTGTTGGCATAAACAAACTTAACAGCCTTATGAAAACTATGGTTCAAAAAGCAGGAATTGACAACGAACGCCTCCGAAATCACAGCGGTTAAGTGAGAAAGACTATATGATTCAAACACTAAGCGAAAATGATATTCCACCGACTCGTTATCGTTCAATTTTCAGGACATATAAACTTAATCAGTTGAAAACAATTGAAAACTACAGCAAAACAAAACAGCAGATGCACATGTCCAAAGTTCTTAGCAGTGTTGTAGATGGCACAGCAACTAAGACGTCCTCGTACGAACTCAGCTAATCCAGCCATTTGTTCCGCCACTTCTGAATCTTCTGAATCTATGGCTTTATTCGGCGGGGCGCCATTCAAGATGGCAATTTTTCCATCAACATTAACACAGTTAAGCAGTGACCAAAGCTCACACAAGAGCAATCCAGCTTAGCTACAGCCGAAACGTTGCCACGATGGAAAAGACTGAGGCCTTTGAACGACATCGATGATGAGTAATAAGCTTGACTTTAAATAACATTACTTTGAAAAATAAATGGTAAATATAGCTTGCTATCTTTTTTGTAATTTCCATTTTTTTCATTTCGCAGAAATTTTGAAAAGAAAATGTTGAATATGTTAAGCTTTTGTGTCAATAAAACTCATTTCATCGTCAAATCGCTGTTGCCATTATTGTTTGAAAGAAATCTCAGTACTTATAAAATAAACAAATTATAACTTCATGGCTGGTTCGCTTCGGTACGATTTTTATTCACTTGTTGTAAAGAATCACAAACTCACTCGCTCGAAAACTCGCTCAGCGTTCGTTTGTGATTCTTCACAACTCGTAAATACTGAAAAATCGTACGTGCTCACCAACGATGAAGTAATCTCTATATACGATTCTGCAAAACACAGTCCCAGGCGTGTGATCAGTTTCCAGTAAGTGACATATTAAATTAGTATTTCATCTTACCTTGTATGTTGGCTCCGTGCGACGAGCTGTAAATCATCCATATATATGCACACACAAACATTGTTATTATGTTTTGAAACTGCATGATTCACCTTCCTGTGTAATCGGTAAGCAGCAGCTGTGAATGAATGAATAAGACACCAAATATCAGGAAGAAAAACAGTGCCATGGAGCTGCTACTTTAAAGATTTAAACATAATAAGCTGTGAGATTTGCCGACCGTAAACAGGTAATTTTGAGACTTCTGAGATGGGATATTGTTATGGGTAAACTGGTCAAATCATAAGAAATCTTACTATAAAGATTTCCATCAGATGGTAATTCGAACACCACAAGATTTTCACAATTTGCTTAAAATGGAACTCGGATGATTTTTATCATTTGGCTCGCCGGTTTCCTCATTACCTTGAGCGCCTCATTACCAGTTTTCAATAAAACTGTCCAATTTGATGTCGGTCTCTTTAGCTGAGAACAAAACTTCACCTAGAGGGGAAAATTTCATTTCGTACAAGCAAAGTTTTCATTCTTCAAATAGGTAAGCGGAAACGGGAAATAAACTAAAATTTCCGTTTGGCGTGCTTCATATTTCAGTCGAACCTTTTTCCTTATGCTTTAATTTGACACTTTCATTGCCTGAACTGTTTGGCTAAATTAAAACACGATTCCTTATACTGTTTCTGTTCCGCTCTGGCAAAAGAAAAAAACGGTTTAAAACTAGATCTTCAACATTCACAACAAGAAACTGGACTGACCGGACAAACACGTTTTTAAGCTTACCTTTTCTTGGCAGAGTTTTCTTCTTTCGAAAAGGAACTGATGAATTTATCACTAGCAATTTTGTTGTGGTAAAAACAAATACAGCTGCTGTCCAAATTTTTTAATTTGTTCTAAAACCTTAAATTCGACTTTTTGATAATGAGACTAAATTAGAAAATATTGTGAACTGTTTAATTTGCTACTTTCTGGTATTTTCATCATTTTTTTTTCGTCTTTACAAAGTTACAATTTATATCTGATTATTAGTTCGTGTCCGGTTTTTACGTTTCAAAATTAGCCTCTATTCCTTTTACGTTTGAGCGACATAACCTCCAAATTTTGACATAAGCAAGTGCAACGTTGACATTCATGAGACAGGTTTTGCATTTCCATTTTTCTTTGTTTATTCTGAAATGTTAAACTATATAGTAATATAGGGCCTTTAAAAACAAACCCATACGTGATGCGACTATCCCTATACCGTATCTAATGTAGAAAATTTGTTAACTTCGTGAAATAATACCAGTAACATGTTTTTTTCTCCGCACTAAATGTGAAAAAAATTAACAGAGTAAGCAAAGAAAGCATCAGATCACTGCTCTAAGGCTGTTAAGCTATCGTGATAAGTAAAACGGATATAGGTCATTCGCTTATCGCACTTTCCCTACAACGTGTTGTGTGCTGTCTCTTTCAAGAATAAAAACTAAGTACATCTACTGATCTTACCATAAAATATCACCGCCTACAGAATGGTGCAAACTGCAGAGCCAACTGCAGGAGGTGATTTAGTCAATACACTTTAAGACGTGATTCAATACCATGCATTTTTTCCCGTCTTTTTAAACTTACACTATTTATATCATGCTGATTATAAGTTCGTGTCCGGTTTTTACATCTCAAAGTTAGCCTCTATTCCATTTACGTTTGAGTGACATAAGCTCCAAATTTTGACATAAGCAAGTGCAACGTTGACATTCATGAGACAGGTTTTGCATTTGCATTTTTCTTTGTTTATTCTGAAATGTTAAACTATATAGTGATATAGGGCCTATAAAGAGAAACCCACACGTAATTTGACTATCCCTATACAATATCTAATGCGGAAAATTTGATAACTTCGTGAAATAATACCAGTAACATGTTTTTTTCGTCCGCACTAAATGTGAAAAAATTAACAGAGAAAGCAATGAAACCATCAGATCACTGCTCTAAGGCTGTTAAGAGCCGTTGTCAGTAACTATCGAGAATCCGGCGACAGTTGAAAAAATTCGAATTTTTTTTTATTTGCCCGAAAAGACCCTTTTAGTAAACTATTTTGAAAAATGATATTCAAAAGTTCCAGCGAATTTTTATTTTGGCCAAAAATAGAAAAGTTCGAAATCGGCCTAAACGTGGCGGAAGGCCCGATAAAAATGATGCAAATTAGTACATTTTCAAAACGCTCGTAAACAAAAACGAAAACTTGTTTTCCATTCATTTTTTCACAACTTGTTAAACATCCTTCGGACTTGCTATCCAACTATATTTCATGTCGGTCTAAACTTTTTTTTCTTATATTCACCCGCGTAAAAAATACAATATTTGCTATTCCGTTAAAACACTGAATTTTACCATATTTCAGAAGACCATAACATCGGGGTTATACGAATATATAGGTGGTAAAAATGCTCGTTTGAAAGGGCATTTCTTCTTGTTTATCATATAAAAATATTTAGTTTGGCCCGTGAAAATCAAGCGCGCTAGACGAAAATATATGACGTGCACTTTTGGCAGATTTCGCCAGTTTCTTTGTTGTATTCTTATTGCAAGATCTTGCAAGTCACACAATCTTTTTGCGCAAACTCAACGTTCTTGGTCTCTTCTACTGCTTTTATTCATTTAGATAGATAACATTTGACTAAAGACCAAACGATTCTTCTACGTTAAGTTTTTTTGGAGTCTGTTTTATGTCAGTTCTAAATAAACAAATCACTTGCATGAACAAGAAGCGATCTTCTAGCTGTCGACGATTTAGTGTTTTGATAACTTGAAATTGTCATGTCGCCTATATTCTACTTTTAAAAGCTATCATACTCTCATTACGTTAGAGCAAATAAAGTATGAATTTTGCTAAAAATCATTCCCTTTTCTAGATTACATAAATGTTCTTACTTGTTTGCAGTCCAGATGTTTGAAGCAAATTGTATGTGACGACATCAGATCATTTGCAAAGCAAACCTGACCTCAAAATGTCGTGAGATCGGAACTGACCAACACAATTTAAATGTTATGTTGCGTGACAAATGAAATGCGATACATTAGCCAGCGGGAAAAAATACCGCGGGAAACCACTACTGACGTCAATATTTGCGCATTTAACGTAGGTTTTCTATAAAAAAAAAGTTAAACCAATGTAAAAATATGGTCAAAAGAATGCGGAAATAAAACTCCTGGCCACCATAATGAAGTTTGATGTCTATGAAATGATAGAATATCAACATCAGATTTATATGTAACCTATGAACGATGAGACCGTGTGAAGATGCATGGTATTAATATATATAGATAGACTGAGCCTATCTATCTATATAGATTAATATATATATATATATATATATATATATGGTTATTATAAAATCAAAGTCTTGTTTTGCTTACATAAAATCGCTTTTCAACCTATGTAATGAATGAACAAACACATAAAATTGCACAACACAATCTTCTTTCGAAAAATTTTATTCAAAGCTCAATAAGTTTAAGTTTAAGTTAAGCAAAACGCGTACCATTTATAGTGCATCGAAGCCAAGCTGTCTTCGATGAAATTCAAGAAATCAATGCAACTGAATTTAAGCACGTTTTATAAACAATTCTCCAAAACTAGAGAGAGCACAAAGAAAAAGTCAATCACAGATTGGTATCAACATAAATCCCCATCGAAAAATGTATTTTTTTTTACCTTTAAGTCCTTCGACTACTTAGAAATCCAATCTTTGGTTCTGAAATCCGTAAAACAAACATCTTCCCGCATTGCTCCTGCATTGATAAAAACGTATGAAGTTCCTCGAAGCAAGATTTTGTCCCTGAAAGCTCTTCTTTTTCCACTAACGCGGCTTCTGAGTATCCCTGTCTTGAGTAGGTAACCGCGAAAAACTGCATGGAAATAACGACTTTAATTCTTCGCTAAAAACAGCAATCCAACTAAAGTGTTTACCGAGCTTACGGCTGTGTGGCCGCGCGAAAAACAAAATCTCGGTTTGGTTTGCGTACGCGGGCGGGCGGGCGGGCACACTACGCGCCAGAGAAACATTCCGCTAGCCATGACCATGAAAAATGACGGGCATAGGTTCTATGAGTATGGGGCTCCGCAGCTGGCCTTGGGCCCGCGAGAGCTCCGCTAAAAAATAAACATACATATTGAACAGAATTTGCTATATTATTGTTTCGCAGGCCAACTTTATCCTTAATTTCAAACAATCATATAAATAATATCAGAGAAATCAGTGTACTTCATTTTTGCGTGGAACATGGCAGTCTAAAATCATGTCAAAGGTTTACAACTCGCTGGATAAGTATTTCGAAAAAAAAAACCCTTTCGCAAATGCATTTATGTTTGTTAAAAACACGGTAGTACAAAGTGCAGGTCAATTTTCTCTCAGGAACAAACGAGAGAGTGAAACACGCAAGCGTACGTGATAGGTAGGCAAACAATCACGCGTGCCCGCGTGTTTTGCTCGTTCGATTAATTAAATCACCAGTCTCTCTCTCTCCTTTGCAGAGACTCTTATTAGTATTAACGAAATACCGAAAACAAATAAAGAATGAATAAGAAGGGAGCACGCGGGAAACGATGAGAAGAGATAAAAGGCCACACCCACATTCTCAATTCTCTCATGAGAATTCCCCGCGCGCTCCCTTTTTTCATTCTTTATTTGTTTTCGCTTTCTCTTTAATACTAATTAGAGTCGCTGCAATAACGACTCAGATCGGTAGCGGTGGGACCAATCAGAAATCTAGAAAATCATTATCGAGAGGTAAAAATTTACTAAGTATGTTTATTTTTTAATACTATCTTCACACGGTCTCATCGTTCATGGGTTACATATTAATCTCATGCTGAAATTCTATCATTTCATAGACACCAAACTTCATTATGGTGGCCAGGAGTTTTATTTCATTCTTTTGACCATATTTTTACATTGGTTTATTTTTTTTTATAGAAAACCTACATTAGATGCGCAAATATTGACGTAGTGGTTTCCCGCGGTATTTTTTTCCGCTGGCTAATGTCTCGCATTTCATTTGTCACGCAACACTAACATTTACATTGTGTTGGTCAGTTCCGATCTCACGACATTTTGAGGTCAGGTTTGCTTTGCAAATGATCTGATGTCTTCACATACAATTTGCTTCAAACACCTGGACTGCAAACAAGTAAGAACATTTATGTAATCTAGAAAAGGGAATGATTTTTTATAGTCGGACTGTAGTTAAGTTTATATTTTGTTGAGTCCCGGCCGGCTGTAAGTATGAATGTCCACCGCATTATTTATTCAACAATCTCAAAGCATAGCTGGGCAAGTGTATGTTAACAGGTGGACTGCAAAACCTTGCTATTTAATTCCAGTGAATGTTAGTAACGACCTATAAAACCGGGCGATAAAAGCAACAATAATGCCACGTACACTGTTCATTTGCAAGGGATAACTTGATAACATAATTGACATACGCAATTCCACTTTCCCGCGGCGACTTTCTAATATTTATGTAACCTATCATTTTTAATTTAAACTCACATATTTTTAGCAAAATTCATACTTTATTTGCTCTAACGTAATGAGAGTATGATATCTTTTAAAAGTAGAATATAGGCGACAGGACAATTTCAAGTTATCAAAACACTATTTTTTTAAATCGTCGACAGCTAGAAGATCGCTTCTTGTTCATGCAAGTGATTTGTTTATTTAGAACTGACATAAAACAGACTCCAAAAAACTTAACGTATTAGAATCGTTTGGTCTTTAGTCAAATGTTATCTATTTAAATGAATAAAAGCAGTAGAAGAGACCAAGAACGTTGAGTTTGCGCAAAAAGATTGTGTGACTTGCAAGATCTTGCAATAAGAATACAACAAAGAAACTGGCGAAATCTGCCAAAAGTGCACGTCATATATTTTCGTCTAGCGCGCTTGATTTTCACGGGCCAAACTAAATATTTTTATATGAGAAACAAGAAGAAGTGCCCTTTCAAACGAGCCCTTTTACCACCTATGTATTCGTATAACCCCGATGTTATGGTCTTCTGAAATATGGCTAAATTCAGTGTTTTAACGGAATAGCAAATATTGTATTTTTTACGCGGGTGAATATGGGGAAAAAAAGTTTAGACCGATATGAAATATAGTTGGATAGCAAGTCCGAAGGATGTTAACAAGTTGTGAAAAAATGAATGAAAGACAAGTTTTCGTTTTTGTTTACGAGCGTTTTGAAAATGTACTAATTTGCATAATTTTTATCGGGCCTTCCACCACGTTTAGGCCGATTTCGAACTTTTCTATTTTTGGCCAAAATAAAAATTCGCTGGAACTTTCGAATATCATTTTTGAAAATAGTTTACTAAAAGGGTCTTTTCGGGCAAATAAAATAAATTCGAATTTTTTCAACTGTCGCCGGATTCTCGATAGTTACTGACAACGGCTCTTAAGCTATCGTGATAAGTAAAACGCGCGGATATAGGTCATTCGTTTATCGCACTTTCCCTACAACGTGTTGTGTGCTGTCTCTTTCAAGAATAAAAACTAGTACATCTACTGTTCTTATCATAAAATATCTCCGCCTACAGAATGGTGCAAAATGCAGAGTCAACTGCAGGAGGTGATTCAGTCAATACACTTTTAAAGACGTGATTCAATACCATGCACGACACTGCAAATTGACAGAAAAAAAAACTGACTCGACGTTTTTTATAAACAGAATAATACTAGACTCTCACTATAACTATAAAATTTGAAATAAATTTTAAAAAATGCCAAAATCCATGTTTGAATGGTATATTGGAAACATTTTGTAAGGGAGCCTGCAGATAACTACTTCTAGAGAAATCGCCGGTTTTTCACCATTTCCTAATCCTATAAATCGGTCCAAATTATTATGCTTCGGCGGCAGGCTCGATCATTATGGAATGAATATTTTCAAGTTGCATCAAGGTTAAATATTTGCCTCAAGTTACGTGTAGTTTACCCAAAGTGTACACAAATTGCACGTTTGGGTATAAACCAGAGTTGATCTTATCTATCGACCTGCTGATCATAATTATTAAAATGTCGACTGACAACAAATGCCGCCATTGCATGCTACTTTAGCTTTCTTACCGTCAATACTGCGATGCTGATTCAATCGCTCTGGTTTAAATTTTATTCTTTATTTTATGGTTTAAGAACCTTCTGCAGCACCAGCTTTATGGGATGCTCTACCACAAGATATAAGCCGTTTATATAATAATGGGTTTAAAACTAAGGTTAAAATGTATTTATTTAAAAAGGCATTTTCAGACTAGCTTTTTACTCAGTCGTTGAGTAAGCCGACGAGTTATAGGTTCGGCTCTAACTTTTCCTCGTTTTTGTGTGTGTGATATTAGGGACTGTGCAATAATTATCAGGAGGGGGGGGGGGGGGGGGGCCGGAAAATGGGCTTCAAGTAGGAAAATATTAGGTAATACCCCCCCTTCAAAAGAACTGAATTTAGTTATTGCCCCCCCCCCCCCCCCCCCCCCTCTGATCAGTCAGAAATTTTGTATGACCCCCCCCCCCCCCCCCCCCTTCACACACCTTTTATATACAAATACCCAGCATTTTCTTAATATACACACTCACCTGTTATTGCTACGAGGTAATGTTTGTTCCAGACGTGGATATACAGCAATACTACATGTTTACTTGTTGGACATCCATATCTGGAACAAACATGACCTCGAAGCAGTGTTCGACAAAGCCATCCGATTCCACTTCTGAATCACCTCATTGCAAATCCGAGTTGCTTGCACTGGAACTCATTTCCTCGTTAACGTGCTCTTGGGTTTCTCGTGGGATGCAAGAATGATCACCACGAGCGTCCTGGAGAACTCGTGCAACCAGTGCCATTTTTTTTTTTTTTTTTTTTTTTTTTTTTTTTTTTTAAATAAGGTTTTATTACTACATATACTACTTACAATACGATACTTAAACTACTTACAATATGATACTTACACTACTTACAATACGATACTTACACTACTTACAATACGATACTTACACTACTTACAATATGATACTTACACTACTTACAATACGATACTTACACTACTTACAATACGATATTTACACTACTTACAATACGATACTTACACTACTTACAATATGATACTTACACTACTTACAATATGATACTTACACTACTTACAATACGATACTTACACTACTTACAATACGATATTTACACTACTTACAATACGATACTTACACTACTTACAATACGATACTTACACTACTTACAATATGATACTTGCGCTACTTACAATACGATACTTTTTTTTAATGCAACGTCTTTTTTATTAATATTTCCACATACATGCGTAGTGTTACATACATTTAATGCAATACTTATAATTAACATAACATAATTTAATGAACACTCAGTTATAAGTGAAATAGTAAATATATATATATATATAGAAAGAGCACATACAGAGAACTAAAAGCTATCCACTTCAAGTACGTTATACATTGCTTTGCCACAATACTACAATGGTAATTATGTCGTCTCATTTTGTGAGGGGTTTTTCTTAAAGCGAGACCACTTCTTTTGAAAGGAGTTTATGGTGTTGTTGTCAAACGCAATTTGTTTTTCAAGTTCCATAGAGTTCTTAAGTAATTGTATATATACCTGCAGCTCAGGTAAGGTATTCCCAAGTTTGCATGTGTATATATAATGTCTAGCTATAAGAAGTAAGTGGTGGAAGAGCAAATCTTTTATGTCGTCAATTAAACCAAGACAAAAAGATGGGGAGAATGAAGAGTCCTCCATTCCAGTAAAGTTTTGAGTTATCCACTTTGACATATTTTTCCAAAAGGTTTGGGTATGTTTACAATTCCAAAACAGATGAACAAGGGTTTCTGGTGTTTCTTTGCAGAATGAGCAGGAATCCACTTGTTTTATACCTATCTTGCAAAGAAAATCATTCATAGCTATTCTTCTATGAAGCAGTTTAAATTGGAACACTCTAAGTTTTGTTTCTATTGTACATAAAAATGGTAAGTAATAGGTGTTTTTCCAATTAACCGCTACAGTAGAATTACCAAATATTTCCTCTTCCGCCAACCATTTTCCCTGACTCTTTGAAGGTATGGAAGCCCTTTTATTTACAAGATGTTGATAGAATTTTTTGCACACTTTTGAGTTAGACAGAAAGTTCTCAGCGGAGTCTTTTTGGGCAGGGCTATTGTGAACTGGGGAGTATTTTTTCCTGTAGTACATTATAGCTGATACTACTTTGTAATACTCCAAATAGTTGGTTTTAATGTTGTATTTGTCTATAAATGCATTATAACTTAAAAAATTCTGATCATTATCTAGCAAATCTCTAATCTCCTTTACCCCCGCATAAAACCATGATTTGTAAAAAAAAGGTTGGTTCTCTATTTTAATGAGCGAATTATGCCAAATACACGTGGAAGCAAACTGAAGGTTCTCAGCACTGAAGTTGAAATTGGTCCAATATTCTACAATCTCATTTAAAAAAGGGTCCTTTAGATTAAGCTGTGAAGTATCCTGTTGTTTTAGATTACTTTGAAACAAAAGCCTGCCTCCGTGCTTCAATAAGTAGTGATCAAAAAAAAGTTTCCATTTCCCTTTATTATCTTCATTTAAATACCCTTGTATCCATTTCATTTTAAGAGATTCATTGAAACTTTGAACATCAATCATCTTTAGTCCTCCTTTCTCGTAATTGTTTATCATTTCTGTCCTTTTAACTTTGTCGCCTTTTCCATCCCATAAGAAATCATACAATAAGGAATTGACTTCTTTAAGTGCACCCGAGGGCGTTGGAAGAGAAGACAAAACATAAACCAATTGTGACACGGCCATGGTTTTTATGATTGTAATTTTACCCAAGAGGGTTAGTCTTCTTGCTGACCAATTATTCAAAATGCTGCGAATTTTTTCGATTTTCTCGCTTAAGTTAACATCAAGAGACTTATCTTCCAACGTGGAAAACCAAACTCCCAAGGCGTAGACCTTTGTTTCAGCCCATGTTATAGGTTTTATTGAAGGGAAAGTGATGTCCGAACTTTTAGATGATCCGATCCAGAGGGCTTCAGTTTTGTCATAATTAACTTTAAGACCAGATATGGAAGCAAAGGCATCTAGTAAGTATAGGGATCTTGAAAAGGAAGATTCTGAACCATCTAAAATCATAGTCGTGTCATCAGCGTATTGAGATAGTTTGCACTCAGTGCCAAGGACCTTGATTCCACGGATCTCTTTGTCATTCCTTATCGCGTTACCTAGTATTTCGGCACATAAGATAAACAAATATGGGGAGAGCGGGCATCCCTGTCTCACTCCGCGACCTAAGCTAAAGAAATCTGAGGACCAACCGTTGTTCTGGATACAACTGCTGATATCCGTATAGAATATTTTTATCCAAGATACCAGAGAAGCTCCGAAGTTATAATATTTAAGGGTTTTCTCTATAAAGGACCATTCTATACTATCGAAAGCTTTTTCGAAGTCAATGAACAGTAAAAGACCCGGTATTTGCTCATTATCTGTGTAATTTATTATGCTCTCTATAAGTCTGATGTTTTCCCCAATAAAGCGACTTTTTAGAAAACCCGTTTGGTCATTGTTGATAATCTTTGGCAGGACTTTTCGTAATCGACTAGCGATGGATTTAGTTGCTATTTTGTAATCACAGTTAAGAAGAGTAATAGGCCTCCAGTTTTTTAAAAGATTAGTAGGTTTGTTCTTCTTTGGTATGAGGGTAATCAATCCTCTCCTTTGTGTAATTGATAGAAGGCCCTTTGCATGTGCACAGTTTAAGGCGTTTAGTAGGTAATGATGGATATCATTCCAGAATACTTTATAGAATTCTGCCGGGAGGCCGTCACTTCCCGGACTTTTATTTGATTCCATTGATTTTAAGCTTTCAAAACATTCAATTTCAGTCAAAGGGCCTTCACACTGTTTTTGCTCTATCTCATCTAGTGTCAAAGCATTTCCTTCTGGGAAGAAAATTGTTTCGTATGCAGCATTAAATTGTGTATCAGTTGAAGAATATAAGTTCTGGTAGAAAGTTTTTGCTTCTTGTAAGATCTCACTATCCATGTTAATTACGCTATTATCCGCCAGGGTAAGGTGTTTGATAGTTTTTTTATTAAAATGCCGTTTTTCTAAGCTAAAAAAGTATTTTGTATTCTTTTCTCCTTCATTGTACCATCGAGACTTAGATCTAATTATTGCTCCTCGGGTTTTATGCTTTGATATTTCTTCTCTTTGTAGGATCTTAATATTTAGTTCATTGTAGATGTGGGCTTTTTCGTTTTCAGATAGGGAGTTTTCTTCAAGTCTTTTTTGGAGAGATAATATGTCAGATTCTAGGATCGTCTCTTGTGATTTCATTTTAGCTTTCTTTCTCCTTGCGTAATTTAGTGAGCTTGCTCTTATTTGCATTTTCATGGTGTCCCACAAGAGAACGGCGTCAACCTCTTTATTGTTTACATATTCATTTTCTACTTCAGCAATTGTGTTCTTAATCAAGTTGACATAATCATTGTCCAACAAAAAGGAAGTGTTCAGCTTCCAAAAACCTGGGCCCCTGGGATTTGCATTGTTTGCAAGGTGGATAGTTATTAGAGAATGGTCAGTTTTGAATCCAGTTAAAATATCTGCTTTTGTAATTGCTGTACTTAAGCTAGAGCTCGTCAAAAAGAAGTCGAGACGGCAATGTATATCGGGTTTTCTTCTCCTCCAGGTGAATCTTTTAGCGTCTGGATTGAAAATACGCCAGATGTCTATGAGATCTAACATATTTGCGATGTACCTAACTTCTTTTAACGACTTCTCGTGAGTCACCGGCCTTCCGCCTTTTTTGTCTTTTTGGACATCGAGCACTAAATTAAAGTCACCCCCCAGAACTATCTCACCGCAGTCAAAAGAGAGAAGCTGATTGAGAACATTTTTGAAGAAAGCAGGATTATCGTTATTCGGTGCATAAATATTCACTAGAGTCAAAATCTTATTCTCTGCTTTGATATCTACTATAACGAATCTTCCCTCTGGATCAGAAAACGATTTCAAAATTTGGAAATTGAAACTATTATTGAAAAGTACACATACTCCGGCGCTGGCGCTAGAAAAGCTACTAAATATAGCTGAATACCCCCATTCAGCAGACCAGAAGACCTCCTTATCTTTAGTGCAATGAATTTCTTGAAGAAAATAAATTGCATATTTTTTCATCATGAGCCATCGAAATGTCTCACGCCTTTTCATAGTGTTTGACAAACCTCTCACGTTTAGAGAACCAACCAGTGCCATTTTACCTCCACTGATCTTAAAGGTGGTCAGACATGAGGGGTCGTGTAGCAGGGACATGTCGCAGCGACATGTAGCAGCGACAAACGTTTGTGTAGTACACACTGAGGGACATGTAGCAGGGAAAAAATCATAGCGCTTGCACACCACATGAAAATGTCGCGGTGACATGTCTCAGGAACATGTTGCAGCGACACGTCCCCTCGTGTGAACTTATACTATCATAATTGTGCAACACCAATCTTGGGGACATTTTGTCCCCGCGACATGTCTCACGGTGTTCAACTTGTTGAACGTCATGGGACACGTCGCGGGGGACAAAATGTCCCCAAAATTGGTGTTGCACAATTATGATAGCATCAGTTCACATGAGGGGACGTGTCGCTGCAACATGTCCCTGAGACATGTCCCCGCGACATTTTCATCTGGTGTGCAAGCTACATGTCCCTCAATGTGTACTACACAATTTTTTGTCGCTGCTACATGTCACTGCGACATGTCCCTGCTACATGACCCCTCATGTCTGACCACCTTAAGACCATGCTGGTTAAGGTACATCTTCAATCTGTTGCAATACAATTATCTATGTTGTAGTGAAATTATGATTTTGGTACAATTTTGTCTGCACTGGTTCAAATTTATTTTGAACCAGTGCAAAATATTTGAACTGGAGCAAAATATTTTCACCAGGGCAAAATATTTGCACTGGTGTATAACTATATTCTACTGTTCAAATGTTGTTGACAATAGCACAATTTCGATGTATTAAAATTCACCTTGAAACAAAAGACAACACTACGAGGCTTAGGGAAATAAACCATATAAATCCTTACTATCATTCCCCTAAGCCTCGCAGTGGTCTTGTTTCAAGTTGAATTTTAATATATCGAAATTGGGCTATTCAAATTTAAAAAGCCAGAAAACGTTTATCACAATGTTCGTCTCTATACTATATAGATAGAGAAGAATAGATAATCGTATTGCAACAGATTGAAATTGTAGTTCAGCCACAGAACAGATCATCATGTCTTTCAGTGAGAACTACAAACACTTGAAATAAAATGTTAAGCCCCCCCTCCTCTTGAGTGACTTATTTTACTTTGAGCCCCCCCTATCCTTGCTTTGATTTTACTTCATGCCCCCCCCCCCCCCCCCCCCCCCTCTGGTTTTCCAACTCCCCCTCCCCGATAATTATTGCACAGTCCCTTAGCGCATGCAAAGGGAAATTTATGCACTCATAGTTTAGTTTCACTAGTCCGATTGGTTGACACGCGGCCTCGCGATCTCGCTCTTGATTTCAAGAGAATCCGTTGCTCGGTTGTAAGAATTAAGCTCATATGTTTTAGTTCTTTTTAATAACAAAATGTAAGATTTCTAACAGAGACAAACATTGAGTGCAGCACCGCGTTGACTGAAGGGTTATTTACTGAATATGAATAGGCCAGGGGGAGTTCGCTATCAAGATTGAAGACAATTTTTTTTTTAAATACATTTCAATTTGGACTAATGGAATAACGCGAAAAATTCAATTTTAGACGATTCTCTCGAATTATAAACCCCTGGAAATAAAAGCATTGAAGTATTTCATGAATCAAGTTGGTAATTTTTCTCGGTTTTTCCAAGCGAATGAATTACAATTGGCCGACCGTTATAACGTTTAGTCTCACAATGTTTTATAAAAGTAAAATTTGATATTTCAAATTTAAATTCAATAATATTTTTTAGTGTTTCACTTGCCACCAAAGCAGAAGATATTTCGTAAAGCTCATTCAGCTTACCTTGTTAAACCTTACATCTTGTTTGAAGTGAAAGTATATCAGTTCGCCAGCCCGCATGAAAGATTGCCAGTTGCGAATGAAATCAGCTGGAATACGACAAATACGAATTTTTATCATAATATGCCAAAATATTATCGCTTTTAGTCCTTGCATCAACACAAACCTACCATTTATACTTCATTTAAAGAAAGCTCTAAAATTAAAATGTAAACTGAAACTTCATTAAAAAATCAATTCATTAAACATAGAACATTTATTAAAGAAAGCGGTCAAGTTTATAAGATAGACGGCAGTTTAAAGATGCTTTCCCACGTTATTTACTGCTATTATTCTACTATTCAGAAAAAATATATCCTTACTATCTCAAACAGGAAATTAATTTGTTAACAAAAATTGTCATCCGCTTGAAAATATAGTAAAATAATAAAGAACAGAATTGTTCACAGATAATCAACTGACATGATTATTTTTTATTCGCGGCCTTCGTTTGCAATCAAAATTATTGTTTTAACAGTAATTTCTAGTAATGACGTGAACCAAATCATCTAGTAGATGAAAGCATGACGCCGCTCAAGGAACTTTTTATAGACTTATTAGTATTCCTCAAAGGACAGGTGAGTCAATCTTGCTGGCGTTAACAGAGAAAGACGAACTGTTAAGAGGCAGTGTCGCTAAAACCGTTCCACTCGATCTCGGAGTCAGAAATAGTTTTGCTTCATATTATTACCATCAATACTACTATCTATCCTTACTACTAGAATGCAGTTGGAATGAGCAGAAAGTTTATTTTACTCCAGTTATGAGCATTTCAATGCTAGTGTACCCACAGGCAGCCCAACCGTGGTGTGTGCGTCACATCAAATTACAGATTCGAAGCCGGTACACAGTAATGAAATATGGGTAAAAATACGATTTGTCACGGAATTGAGAAGCGATAGAAAAATCGAAAATATTACACAATAAAGACTTCTTACCTTTACTTTATTGTCCCTTGATGTGTCCTGACCGGTTTAAATGCATTTTTACCACTTTTGTCACTCGCCCCACTATCCACTATAAAAGAAGGGAAGGCTGGCGACTGGAAAAGCGAAGCTCAACGCGAAAAAGCCAATAAAATTACAATAAATAAACTTATCGCTCCAAATTGCGAGCAGCAGGACCGTACACAACGTAGTTACCTATCCATTGCTCTCTGGTTTCCAAATTTCATCGCAACCGCCCGAGAATCGCTCATTTCCCAGCTCAAACTTGACCATTTCGCTTCGCCATTATGCGTGCAACCGACGGATCGTCCACCAGATTCAAAAGTGTAGCTTGGCGTCCGCGCCTGATTAACAAAATAACACTTCATCGGGGGAGGGGCGGTACTATTGCTCTATATGCAAATCAACACGGCGAGAGGGTCCAGTGCGTTCAATTTATAGATCGGGATAACGCAGGATAGCGGTAAATAGAACTACTTAAAAGACTTGGAGGGCTATGCACAGAAAAAATGAAATGAAGTTGAATTTTAGATCTGAGAAAAACTGTTGTGTGATGTTGGATAGCTCTGAATAGAACTGTTGAAAGGACCGTGAAATATAATGTTGAATTTTCGCTCTAAAAAGAACTGTTCAAGGATAGCTCTGATAAGAACAGTTAAGGATAGCTCTGAAAAGAACTGTTGTATGATCGCTCTGAAAAGAACGGTTGAAAGAATGCAGAAAAAGAACTGTTTTGGCTGACAATATACCCAGATAGTCCAGACGAATTGCTTTTTAAAGCGAGCGGACGTTTGATCTGAAACCCGATCACGTTTGCGGTTTCCGGTCAAATTGAACGCACTGGATCCTCTCGCCGTGTTGATTTGCATATAGAGCAATAGTACCGCCCCTCCCCCGATGAATTGTTATTTTGTTAATCAGGCGCGGACGCCAAGCTACACTTTTGAATCTGGTGGACGATCCGTCGGTTGCACGCATAATGGCGAAGAGAAATGGTCAAGTTTGAGCTGGGAAATGAGCGATTCTCGGGCGGTTGCGATGAAATTTGGAAACCAGAGAGCAATGGATAGGTAACTACGTTGTGTACGGTCCTTCTGCTCGCAATTTGGAGCGATAAGTTCATTTATTGTAATTTTATTGGCTTTTTCGCGTTGAGCTTCGCTTTTCCAGTCGCCAGCCTTCCCTTCTTTTATAGTGCATAGTGGGGCGAGTGACAAAAGTGGTAAAAATGCATTTAAACCGGTCAGGACACATCAAGGAACAATAAAGTAAAGGTAAGAAGTCTTTATTGTGTAATATTTTCGATTTTTCTATCGCTTCTCAATTCCGTGACAAATCGTATTTTTACCTATATTTCATTACTGTGTGACTCGCACACCACGGTTGGGCTGCCTGTGGTGTACCGTAAACGACTAAAATATGCAAATTTTGAGTGCCGTGATACAGGTTTTTTTGATGATCGTTTAAAAATACTTCGGGCCACCAACACCTTAACATTTGCACTTATTCCACAGCTTATTACCTCTTTTTATCGCTTCTGTATCATTAAGGTATTTTCTGATCGTAATCGCTGAGAAATGCAAATGTTCAATTTACTAATTAAACTAAGACACACAAACTGCACGAAATAGCGACTTTTAAACTTCCCAAAATTCTCACATGTGGCACCTAGGCAAGACCTAAATACTCGTTCTAGGCAAAGACTAAGAACTATTTTGTAGAATTATCCAATAAAACTTGTGGCACAATGCGATACTAAGTAATGAGTTTGAACTTAAGTTCGCCATTTTCTGTTGATGTTGTCTTGCGTGACACAAATTTCTATTCCAGACTACTGTCTTGTTGTCGAATTCTTGTCACTTCATTTATCGATATTTCGGCCTAATTTAAGTAAAATTGAAAACAGATACAATGTAGGTCTTCACACAATAAGTCGCTTTTCTTGTGCACCATTTTTTGCGGTACTTGACCCGAGAGCTAGGTGAAAATATTTGCCACTCACCTTGCTCCTGACCAGTGTTCTATAAATAACTCTTCCCGTCGAATGACTTGGCGGTTTCATAAACAGTAAGAGATAATATTTGCCTCTTCAACGTGAGATACCAGATGGAATCACTAAGATGAACATAGTTTTGCACATAATTCTGGACCGAGTTCTGGAGGAGAAACGATGAACGATTCGCTCTTGCAATGGCTTGTGCAATGTTTTCAAAGTTGCGTTACACTGTATCGCATATTGTGTATTTTTGCATAAATTAAAAGACAAATTAAAATGAGCATGCTGTTTGTAAAGTCTGGACACAAAATCATACACACGTTCTTATATGCGCTTCAACTTCCCCACATTTACAGTCCTTGTTTTTTCCTACTCTTTCTACACTTTTTAATAAGAAATGACTAAAACCATTGTATTTTGACAGGTAATCAGGATCTCCTCCCTCCCTCCCCAATATCCCCCACTCTATCAGAAGAAGGAACTGACAAAAAATATTCAAACCTCTCTGTGATGTTTCATGCAAACAAGATATTGCACTAAGTCTAATCTCATTTTCACGCCAGTAATTTTTCCGTAAGGCTTATCAGATAGGCGGTCAGTCTTGTATAACCTCCGTACCCCTGAAAAGGGTGTGTCCCCTTTGAGTAAACTTTAGTGAATTTGGTTATGACCACTTCTCTAAAACAGAATACCCCGTGGCTTTGTGATCCTGTTCGTAAGCAGCCAGAGGATGACGTTGCAGGGCCTGAATTTCTTAAATTTTTGCCTTTATTAAGATATTCAGTTAATAAATACCCTAAAAGACCCTAAGATACCCGGTTTTAAGGAGAAATTGCTTCTGACTATGCCCCGACCGGTGGCACGTTACCTTTAAGACCACCCCTTTGTGGCAGACAGACAGATGCAGAGAAAATTGGGCTATCGGAAACGAGGAGACTGGAAATTAAAGAAAAAGGCAGAATCGGAAGTGACGTGGGAAGAGCAAGGGCGCAAAAAAAGTCTTTTTTCGCTGTTTTCTCAACCTCTCTTCCTTGGTGCTCAACTGCATCCATTTCTCTCTTCAGTTTTCGGGGTGTTACAATATCTTGAAAATATTTCACCCTTAATTGTGGGATTAACCCTTAATCCTCTTCCTTAGTAACCACGCTCGTGTAATATGGCCTATTGTTTTGTGCAATAACTTCAGTTGACCTTAGGCCTTGATCCTGTAATATTCATCTGCTATTAAACATCCTTGAATACTACACTTGGCCTCCTCTCTTCGATTCGCCTTCGATAATCGCACATTAATAGCTAGCCTGTGATGGTAAATATTATGAGTTATGGTCCTAGAGGAGATCTGCGATGTCATTTATCTTGGCAGCCATCTTAGATTTTACCCAAAATTCAAATTCATCGGAACTGTGCGGAAATTCGACATTTTTTATGCTAGAGTTTTAAAATATGATATGATTAAACATTTTGCTGCTTTATGGTAGCATGTTATATTTTTATCTCACGTGACTTACATGTATGACGTCATATACCGTTACCATAGCAACCGATTCAAACCAAACCTTGCCGTAATGTGTCTCAAGAATAAACAAACAGCCAATAAAGACAGAATATGCTGAAAAAAATACTCCTGAAAAAATAGCACAACCCACCCCCCTCCAACCCCCTCCACCCCCCCGCCCCCCGGGATGTCATATGAAAGAGTGGAAACGTGTCTATCTTTCTACTCTTATAATAGTCACAAAGATCATAGACGTCAAAACTATGGTAGTTGCGTCCGATTCCGTCGTCGGATAAAAATAAAATGCAGAGATCAGATTCCGGAATAAGGGCTTCAATATCTTGATTTTCACCTGCCCCTTGCGTGATGCTTGATCCATTGATGAAGCATCTTGTCCGCGAAGAGAAACGTGAAAAGAAACCCGTCGCTCCTCGTTCTCAAACAGCCTTTCATTCCTTGAATTAAACATGCTAGGAGGGGGAGTATGGAGGGGACGGGGGTAGAGATCACGTTTCATAGAAACTAAGTCAGCCTCTCCATGTCTCAAACGCTAAAAAAAAAATGTTTCACGCGTTATGAAGTGACGGTAATACCTTAGTGCACATAAAAGTGGCATTGGTCTTACCATCAAGACCTTTTTTGAACTGTCTCTCCAACTCGGATAAAATCCAGATGTGCGTTTCTCAAAATTCCCGAACACTTTACGGGCCAAAAAGCAATATTTAAATTCTGCTTTTTTCAAGTGGCGGTGACGTTTTTTGCCCGTAAACCAGTGCAACGTTTTTCGTCAACTTAGGATTTTATTGCTTAACTTTCAAAATCAACAAAAATTGAATCGGTGTTGGCCGTGGAAAACAGTCTGCACATAAAATAGCTTTTCGGGTTCGAAAAGAGCCAAACGTTTCCTTTCTCGACGAGGGTTTTAAAAAAAAATTCAGGCAAATTTAGTTGTGAGGGCTCACGTACTTTGCAAAATCGGCACTGACCAATCAGAAAAACAAATCAAGTACGAAATTGACACAAAAGAGCGTTTTGCGCGCGTTCGAAATACCACCTCCCTCTCCCTCCTGTCCGGATCACCTGTCCGAACACAATAGTAATTGGTCATTTCCTTAAATTGAAGGGAAGGAAAAATCAAGGACTGTACATGTGGCGAAGTTGAAGTGCGTAAATGAACATGTCACTTATTTTGTGACCAGAGCACCGAGGAAGAGTGAGCGAGAAAAAAGCCTTTGCTCTTCCCAGGTCCATTCCAAGTCTTTCTTTTTCTTTAATTTCCGGCCAGTCTCTCTCGTTTCCGATAACCCAATTTTCTCTGAGTCTGTCAGATCGTGCCCACAAAGGAGTGGTCTTAAAGCCAACGTGCCACTGGTTGGGGCAAAGTCAGAAGCCTTTGTCTTTAAAACGGGGAATCTTAGGGTCTCTTAGGGTATTTACTATCCCAAGAGTCTCTGAATATCTTAATAAAAGCAAACTTACAAGAAATTCAGGCCCTGCAACGTGGTCCTTTGACTGCTTAGAAACAGGATCACAAAGCCACGAGGGGTTCTGTTTTAAAGAAGTGGCAATGACTAAATCACTAAAGTTTACTTAAAGTGCCCCTATGATCAAATTTTTGATTTTCATTTTTTTACATTTTCGTGTACTATTAGACTTTCTTACTCATCTTGCCAAATTTCAATCCATTACGAACATCAGAAGTCATTTTATTTTAACATTTATTTCTGAGAATTTACGGCCGCCATTAATCAACCTTGTTCCAAGGCTTGGTTGCGAATGGGAGAAAGTGACGTCAAAGGCTCAAAAATACCTCACGGGTTGAAATTATAATAACAATAAGTATTGAAAATCACGCGAAAAGCAACAAAAACGTTGGACTTGATCTGCGTGCAATTTTCTTTGCTGATTATTATTATAATTTAAACCCGTGAGGTATTTTTGAGCCTTTGACGTCACTTTCTCCCATTCGCAACCAAGCCTTGGAACAAGGTTGATTAATGGCGGCCGTAAATTCTCAGAAATAAATGTTAAAATAAAATGAATTCTGATGTTCGTAATGGATTGAAATTTGGTAAGATGAGTAAGAAATTCTAATAGTACACGAAAATGTAAAAAAATGAAAATCAAAAATTTGATCATAGGGGCACTATTCAGGGTTACAAGGGTTATACATGACTGACCGCCAATCTGATAAACCACATGGAAAAAATCACTGGCCTGAAAATAACAATAGACTGCAATATCCTGTTTGCATGAAACATCACATGGGGTTTGAATCTTTTTGTCAGTTCTTTCTTCTGATAGAGCGGGGGATATCAGGGAGGGAGGGGGGAGATCCTGATTGCCTGTCAGAATACAATGGTTTTAGTCATTTTCTTATTAAAAAGAGTAAGAAAAACCAAGGATCTGTAAATGTGGCGAAGTTGAAGTGTGTATAAGAACGTGTGAATGATTTTGTGTCACCAGACTTTACAAACAGCATGCTTATTTTAATTTGTCTTTTAATTTATGCAAAAATACACAATATGCGATACAGTGCAACGCAACTTTGAAAACATTGCACAAGCCATTGCAAGAGCGAATCGTTCATCGTTTCTCCTCCAGAACTCGGTCCAGAATTATGTGCAAAACTATGTTCATCTTAGTGATTCCATCTGGTATCTCACGTTGAAGAGGCAAAAATTATCTCTTACTGTTTATGAAACCGCCAAGTCATTCGACGGGAAGAGTTATTTATAGAACACTGGTCAGGAGCAAGGTGAGTGGCAAATATGTTTCACCTAGCTCTCGGGTCAAGTACCGCAAAAAATGGTGCACAAGAAAAGCGATTTATTGTGTGAAGACCTACATTGTATCTGTTTTCAATTTTACTTAAATTAAGCCGAAATATCGATAAATTCGACAACAAGACAGTAGTCTGGGATAGAAATTTGTGTCACGCAAGACAACATCAACAGAAAATGGCGAACTTAAGTTCAAACTCATTACTTAGTATCGCATTGTGCCACAAGTTCTATTGGATAATTCTACAAAATAGTTCTTAGTCTTTGCCTAGAACGAGTATTTAGGTCTTGCCTAGGTGCCACATGTGAGAATTTTGGGAAGTTTAAAAGTCGCTATTTCGTGCAGTTTGTGTGTCTTAGTTTAATTAGTAAATTGAACATTTGCATTTCTCAGCGATTACGATCAGAAAAGACCTTAATGATACAGAAGCGATAAAAAGAAGTAATAAGCTGTGGAATAAGTGCAAATGTTAAGGTGTTGGTGGCCCGAAGTATTTTTAAACGATCATCAAAAAAACCTGTATCACGGCACTCAAAATTTGCATATTTTAGTCGTTTACGGTACACTAGCATTGAAATGCTCACAACTGGAGTAAAATAAACTTTCTGCTCATTCCAACTGCATTCTAGTAGTAAGGATAGATAGTAGTATTGATGGTAATAATATGAAGCAAAACTATTTCTGACTCCGAGATCGAGTGGAACGGTTTTAGCGACACTGCCTCTTAATGGGCAAACTAAATCATTAATCACAAGAATACCGAACACCCCTTCATTAATCAAAAGTTACCATCATTTTCATTCTAAATGAAAATGATGATGAATAAGGAGTGATAAAAATGTCTGCAAAATTTGAGTCTTTACACTCTTTCAAAGTAATAAAGGGCTCTTTTTTGTGCCATTGATAACTTATTTAGCCTGCAAGCAAGGTTACATGTAACATTTCAAGTCATCCACAATTGCAGAACTTGTAGTAGTGCAAGTAACTAATCACGAAATTTTATCATCTTGTTTTGGCTTTCCTTACTTACTGATTCATGCCTCTTTTCATGCCGGCACTTGGTACCACCGGTTCCCTGTTTCTGCTTTGAGTGTTTATTAGTTCAAATCGATTAATGTGTTTACTTTGTCTTTTTGTTAAGCGATCCTTAATTAATGAAAGCCACTGACTTTCTTTTCCCCACAGGCTTTCAAAATTATGGAAGACCTTATGTTGAGTAGATACACTGAACCAGCAGAAACAGTGGAGATTCTAATGCTTATAATGAATAGAACAATAGATATATGCTGAAGCTTAACCCAGCAGCGAGACTGCAACAGAAACAGTGAAAATTCTAATGCTTATAATGAATAGATGTATGTTGAAGCTTCACCCAGCAGCGAGACTGCAGCACAAACAATGAAAATTCTAATGCCGGATAAATGCAAGAGAAATCTATTCCAACATCCAGTGGAGGTTACTATTTATTATTAAGCCATTCCAGACATTTAGGTTGGAATATATTGATAGTAAAACTGATTTGTTTAACTCAAATAGAAAATCCCCACAATGTCTTGAAAAAGAGCTCACCATTTCAAACAGAAAATGTGCATACCATTTCACCTTGTTACCAGTTCCAGTCCTTAAGCTATTTTTTGGCCACAAACTATGGGGAAAAAACCGTTTCCGTGTGTAAATGATTAACAACCATTTAGTTTGCACTTTCTAATTTAAATAATGCTCCACATAAGAACTACAGTAAACTTCATTGTCCTGCGGCATTGGCTCTTTCACACATATAATATCTTTAGTTTCAAGAATAGAGGAGGGGCTGATGGTTCATAATTATATTTCAGTATAAATATAAAGAAAATCCATTTGCGTCAAATAAATTGTAGGAAATGTTCATGCTTAACCAATCAGAAGAGCAGAAGACAATAGCTAATAATTTTGCTTCTTTGATCAAGTTTCCCAAATACAATATCTTTTAAAAATTGCATGTCGTGCGATTGGTTCTCAAATTACTAAAACCTTAAAAAATTTAGACAAACTGCACCTTGAACCTAAACTTTTTAGCGGTTTTTGAGTCTAGGCCAATGAGATCACTAGTTGTAACAATGAAAAAGTTGACAGTCCATCGTGCATTGCTGTTCAGCACTTTCCTTCTTATGCGGATCATTATTTCAAATTCTGACTAGCAAAATGCATTGTCATGCACACTGTGTTTGTAACAATTAAAGTGACGAGTGTTAATCAAAAGTTACCATCATTTTCATTCTACAAACAAACAAAGATATTGTTTAAGAGTAGCAGAAGCATTCATTCATTCATTTATTTATTTTGTCATTAACCACATTAAAAATATATATAATAATAATAATAATAATACAATACACTAGGAATTTTTAATAAACAGACAAACATGAAACCTAATTCCCTTGACTTTATTCACAAGCGTTTTCATTACGGCCTACGTATATCCTTGTTGACCGTTCTGCCTAAGCCCAGAGTAATTAATTTCAATTTCAGTTTAGCACGATAAAACGAACCTTCAATAATAAACTCTGACACCTCAGGCCGACTTTTGGCATGCCATGACCAATACTACTCAGTTGAATATTGTTTTAGTTATAATATTTTTTTTATTATTCTTTCAGTTCTTATTTATTTGTAACGTTTCCTCTATCACTGTTTCGCCCACTGAGTGTTTCATAAAGCTGCTAATACCTTTTTAACCCTGAATCTGATTCTCAGTTCTGAAGCGAACAGCAGTCACTGGCAAGAGTGTCCGTTACGATTATTCCTGAAATCAATTTTTTAAAATCAGCTCACTGGACGAAGTGTAAGAAAGGCAATTATTAAAGTCATGAAACAGCCCCTATAACCCTTACTAATATGCTATTCGACCGAGGAGGATGGAGAGGGAATTACTCTAAATACAAGTTTTTTAAATAATTATGACTAGCACTGTTGCCACCTTTAAAAATCGAGTTCAGACCTAAGAAGAGCTCTTACGGGTTTACCGTGGAAAGCAGTTCTTTTTTATAAAACCGAATGTACAGTGATGGACACTGAAATGAGATTGAGTAGGCGCAGCTATCCAAAGCCGCTTTCTGATTGGTCATCAGCGAGAACAATAGAAAATGACGTAAAATTTTGTTATCCTAAATGTTTTCGAATTGAAGTTGGCACGAGTTAGTTATAGAGTTACACGAGTTACGAACTTTGGTCCTTTTCAAACGAAGAAAACTAAAGTGGCGGATCATATGTATTGATTAAAACACCATCTTCAACGACCTCCAGTAAGAAAGGTATGTGACTTCTATGTTGTGATATAACACCGTTCTCTACCTCCCCATAACAACCACCTCTCCCTAACGGCTAATAAAAATCTTCTGTCTCCAAGGTGGCCGTTCTAGAGAGGTTCGACTGTACATTTGCGCTTATTACACTGGTCTAGAAAGCACTCCCCATATATCCCTATACTATACTATACTATACTATACTATACTATACTATACTATACTATACTATACTATACTATACTATACTATACTATACTATACTATACTATACTATACTATACTATACTATACTATATCGAAGGGGCTCCCATAAAGTAGTGACAGGGTTGCTAGTCGGAAATGTTAAAAAAAAAAAACATTCTAAAAGGTACCAGAATCTCGTGTGATGGGCGTGGCTCAAATTCATTTTTACTCCTAAGAGGTACCAATTCTATAACAACAGGTGATATTCTGCCATATTTAAACTCTAATGCTGATCATTTTAGACTTTAGCACCCTAAACGGTACCAAATTACAAAAGGTACGACGAGCACACCCGTCATTTTGATATGTAGTCTCCCCCCGGACATTGTATCGCCGTCAGTTCTGCAATTATAGCAACTCAATGCACCCTGAAGAAGGGTCTGCCTAAAGGATTTGTATTTTTTTTATTTTGCCTAGAATGTTTAGTCTGTACTATTTTCCTAAAACCTTTTTCTGTAGACTAGTGCTCCTCCAACAGCTCTGGTCTAGACTGCTAACACACCCTCTCTGGATTGTCGAGCGGCGAGCAAATACGCGATCGGAGATTGACCAAGCGCGCGAGCGAGCGAATAAAATGCGAGCCGAGCGTCCAATTTCCCCTCGGCTCGTTCGCTCGCTCCAGTCTCGCCGATATTGTTCCCGTGATTAGCTCGTACGGTCGATTGACTGGGAAGAGTCAAGATTCCATGGCTCAGAAGAAGGTCGGACACCACATTGAGACTTATATAACGGAGTAACCGGTTTGCTTTCAGTTGAGGTTGGGGTTAGCAGTTTATATAGTTTAATTTAGGCCTAAACAACCTGAGAAGCTAGGTCGTACTGTGGTACGGTAGGCTATGTAAGTCTAAGCCTAGCTGAGGTCACAGGTTCAA
>JAJLRJ010000001.1:39241585-39421585 GCA_024195265.1 Dendrophyllia cribrosa
CGACGCTTTAATTTTCGCGCGGCTACATGGCCAATGTCACGTCAGCTCGGAAAACACGTTAGTTGGAGCTGTGTTTAGCGAAAACCGTTCCAAATTAAAGTCGTTATTTCCCTAAATATTTTCGCGATTTGCTACTCAAGACAGGGATACTAATTAAGGGATACTCAGAAGCCGCTATAGGGGAAAAAGAAGAGCTTTCAGGGATAAAATCTTGCTTCGAGGAACTTCATACGTTTTTTTCAATGCGGCGAGATTTTTCTCACTACGGGTTTCAGAACTGAAGAAGCGGAGATTTAAAGAATTTCCAGGCAGTAGAGGCACTTAAAGGTAAAACAAAATAAATTTTTCGATGAGAATTTATGTTGATATCAATCTGTGATTGACTTAATTTTTCTTTGTTGTTAGTTTTGGAGAATTGTTTATAAAACGTGCTCAAATTCACTTGTATTGATTTCTTAAATTTCAAAGACAGTTCGGCCTCGATGCGCTATAATAAATGGTACGCGTTTTGCTGCTAAACATAAACTTATCGAGATTTGAATAAAATTTTTCGAAAGAAGAGTGTGTTGTGCAATTTTATGTGTTTGTTCATTCATTACATAGGTTGAAAAGCGATTTTATGTAAACAAACTTGGGTTTTATAGTTCTAACTTCACTCGCGTCGCTTTATGCAAATATGTTTGTGTGTTTTTTGCAATTTTGATTTCCAAATCAATGTCTCGGGTAATTTTTGATACGCAACAGGTGTATTTTATTCGGAAATAAGTC
The DNA here is from genome assembly GCA_024195265.1 of Dendrophyllia cribrosa. Taxonomy (NCBI): domain Eukaryota; kingdom Metazoa; phylum Cnidaria; class Anthozoa; order Scleractinia; family Dendrophylliidae; genus Dendrophyllia; species Dendrophyllia cribrosa. The sequence goes on from JAJLRJ010000001.1 coordinate 39,242,354, forward strand.
ATACTTGTTATTCTAGACCGATAAAAAGTTGTTTTTGCGAACTTTTGTACGGTCTAAATGTATTGTGCAGACGGTCGCGTAATCGAGGATCTGGATGGGGTTTACTAACAACTGACAAATGGCTAAAATTTTAACTGACAAATAAGCTAAAATTTTACTGACAACTGACATTTGTACCAGGATTAATTGACAACTGACAACAGGCTTGGAATAATCTTTTCTCGGTTTTATTAATTAACTTCCTCTTTTCATAGTAAAGTAACTATTAGAGAACAATAACAACAACTTGTTTTGTGGGTGCCAATGGGGAAGTGGGTAATGAAATGCTCAGAAATAATACTTTTTTCCGCAGTACTGCTAGGTAAACATGTATCGGATAAAGCCTACAGCCCATGGAGATACAGACCGTGGATGGGTGAGGTAGTTGGGCCTCAGGTTGCACCCACGCGAAAGCACTCCTGGGTAGAGAGGAGGTAGTTGGGCCTCCTCTCTGATTCGAGGTAGTAGGGCCTCCTCTAACCTAGATCCTAACCTACAGCCCATGGAGATACAGACCGTGGATGGGTGAGGTAGTTGGGCCTCAGGTTGCACCCACGCGAAAGCACTCCTGGGTAGAGAGGAGGTAGTTGGGCCTCCTCTCTGATTCGAGGTAGTAGGGCCTCCTCTAACCTAGATCCTAACCTACAGCCCATGGAGATACAGACCGTGGATGGGTGAGGTAGTTGGGCCTCAGGTTGCACCCACGCGAAAGCACTCCTGGGTAGAGAGGAGGTAGTTGGGCCTCCTCTCTGATTCGAGGTAGTAGGGCCTCCTCTAACCTAGATCCTAACCTACAGCCCATGGAGATACAGACCGTGGATGGGTGAGGTAGTTGGGCCTCAGGTTGCACCCACGCGAAAGCACTCCTGGGTAGAGAGGAGGTAGTTGGGCCTCCTCTCTGATTCGAGGTAGTAGGGCCTCCTCTAACCTAGATCCTAACCTACAGCCCATGGAGATACAGACCGTGGATGGGTGAGGTAGTTGGGCCTCAGGTTGCACCCACGCGAAAGCACTCCTGGGTAGGGAGGAGGGAGTTGGGCCTCCTCTCTGATTGGAGGGAGTATGGCCTCCTCTAACCTAGATTCGAGCAGTACAGAAAAACTGGAGGGAGTTGGGCCTCGAGAAACGAGTCTATGGGGGCAAAAGTGTGACGAGAGGAGCACTTCATCCCCATTCCCTTGTTCTTTATTGAACGATCAAGTAATATCAACTAGTTATAAGGTATACGTAATTATCTGGACAAAGCCAGTTACGACTTCATTAATTTCAAGAAATTGAACTCATTAAATCACCTAATTTAACCATCATATATGGAGGAGGTGTACATAAGAATAGCTAATAATATATAATAAGAATATATTCATTTCCTATTGTCTGGATATGACATTGTAGACTTCTTTTTTATTATTATTTTTATTATTATTATTATTATTATTATTATCTAATAATAGGGTACACTGAGTAAAGTGAAGGGAAGCCTGAGCAGCGGGGTGGGTTGGGGAGGGGCACGATTTAGGAACTTGTGGCTAAACGAGCACGAGGAATACAAGAATGAACGAGCATGCTCCGATCATGCCAAGAGATGACAGCACTAAAATTTCATTGGATGAGAGACACCACGTGGGGTGTGACTGGTTGTGTCACGCAAACCGGAAGGCACGTACGCCCCAGACTTAACCGCGCGATACAAGAGTTGTTAATTAACTATAATTTATTGCAGTGCTCCAATAAATTAGGATTTTATGTGTTCTTACACCACAGGACAGGAGATTAATGCAGACTTGAATTTTCTATGTCGTTAATATAACTGTTAAGATTAATCATTTACAATTTTACCCTAGCGTGATATATCTGTCGCATCCTCTATCCACGGTGGCCACGCGCTCGAAAGAAAGATGTAGGGTGGACCGTAAGAAATAAAGTTATCATCATCATCATCATCATTATGCATGATGAGCATGAATCGAATGAAGACACCGAAGATTTATTGAGGGAATTTTTACGCACCGACTTAAGGATCCCTAAAAAGGACGAGGAAAGTATTCAGTTCGATAGAGTACACAGGGTATCAGTTCGTCGAGTATCGTCTGGCATCTCGAATTCCAAGCCACGACCGATTATTGTTAAGCTTTCCAACTTCCACGACAAAGAGTTTATTAAATCGTTTATCAAAAACCTTACGAAAGGCCGCAATCTTGGAATTTCCGACGACTTTCCAAAGGCGGTAGAAGAAATGAGGAAAAAACTATACCCAGTATTAAAAGCTGCCAAGCAAGAAAAGCGTACTGCATTTTTCAAGGTAGAAAGGCTAATTATAGACGGGTCGCTTTACCGCGGCCCTGAGACAAATGCTTTCCCTCTCTACGGACATTTAATGGACGCATAAAATAGCTCAAAACCTTCATGTTATTATTCACGGCCATATTTGAAGGACCAGTAGTGTGCTTTACAAACTAATTTAGCTCGATGCGCAGTCAGTCAACGCCGCTCAAATTCAGAGGTAAGTTATGGAGTTTTGTTTGTACGTTTCGTGTTTTTTTTTTTTTTTTCTTATTTCGTCGTAATTTTTGAGCAGTCAATTTTGCTTTCTTTCCCCAAAGGGGAAAGCGATCCAGGCAATATAAATTTACACTTTTGTCTTTGCTTGTGCCACAGGGGCAAAGAAATTCATTTCATTATATAATTGAGCAATAAACATGTTACATAAGCTTTTGACACTGAATGTAAGAGGGCTAAATAGTTCAGAAAAAAGAAGACAGGTTTTTCGATGGCTGCACCTGCAACGATCGGACGTTGTTTTCCTCCAAGAAACTTATTCTTCTCTGGAATCTATAAAGCGATGGGAAGCCGAGTGGGGTGGGAAAGTTGTAGCTAGCCATGGCACAACTCACAGTAAAGGAGTAATGGTCCTGTTTAAACCAAATCTTAATGTCACTATTAACAAAACCTTAACCGATAAAAATGGAAGATATATTCTCGCAGAAACATCACTAGATGAAACAAACATAGTTTTTGTGAATATTTATGCACCAAATGATCCTTCTCAACAAATACGTTTCCTTAGGGATCTGTCCAGGTCTGTGTTATCTGCATATGCAAATGAGAACCTTGTGTTAGGTGGCGATTTCAACTGTGTTATGAATGCCATGGACAAGAAAGGTGGTAGGCCTTTCAATTCAAAAAATACAGCAGTAATTGAGTTTGAGTCGACAATCAGGGTTCACAGTTTTGTAGACGCATGGCGCATAGTAAGCTTGCATAATATCGGTTTCACTTGGGGCAACCCGTCGATGAAGATACAAAGCAGACTTGACTATTTTTCCATCCCAAAATTTTTGCAAAAGTTAATTCAAGAATGTAGAATCATGCCCAACATCTTCTCAGATCACTCTGCTTTAACTCTCTCCATGTGTTTTGATGAAGAAACCGCGCCTCGCGGTCCAGGCTTTTGGAGGTTTAATAATTCTTTGTTATCTGACAATGAATACATAGCTTTATTACGCTCTAAAATTCCAGAATTCGTTGAAAAGTACAAAGAGGTCGAAGACTAAGGTTTGTTTTGGGAAATGGTCAAGATGGAGATCAGAGGCTCGACAGTTCGGTTTTCTAAAATGAAAGCAAAGCGTAACCGCGATAAAGAGAAACTCCTTACATCTAGGTTTGCTCAACTGAGCACTAAACTTCAGACAACATACAGTGAAAGCCGAACTTGAGCGAATCAAAATCAAACTTTCTGATTTTCAATCTGAAAAAACATGTGGTGCTATTATAAGAAGCAGAGCCCGCTGGTATGAGCATGGAGAAAAAAAACAGCAAATATTTTCTTAATTTAGAAAAATTAAACCACTGGCGAAAACATATAACATCTTTGATTAACCACAACGGCACTAGGATTAAAGACCCAAAAGAAATTCTTAATGAAGAGCGGAACTTCTTTAAAGAATTATACTCCTCTAGGAATGTGGATCCTAATAGTGAGGAGTTTAGTGATTTTTTTAATGTGGATCTTCAACTACCTGAAGAGATGGCCAGCACTTGTGAAGGAGAGATAACTTTAAAATTAGCTGAATGTACAAAAGCATTATCAATGATGCAAAATAATAAATCTCCTGGCTCTGACGGGCTAACAACAGAATTTTATCGAGCTTTCTGGGACATTATTAGCACCTATGTTGTCAACAGCTTTAACTACGTTTTCAATACTGGAAATTTATCTATTTCTCAACGACAAGGGATTATATCTTTGATTCCAAAGAAAAAAAAGGATACCCAGTATTTAAAAAATTGGAGACCTGTGACTTTACTTAATGTAGATTATAAGATTGCAACCAAAACCATTGCTCTCCGTATTGAAAAGGTACTTCCACTTTTGATCAATCCCACTCAAACATGCGTACAGGTTACGTAAAAGGAAGGTTCATAGGCGAAAGCATCAGATTGATTTTAGATATAATGGAATACACTAAGCATAAGGATATTCCAGGCGTGGCCGTCTTCTTAGATTTTGAGAAAGCTTTCGATTCGGTGGAATGGAACTACATTCAAAAATGTTTGGAAGCAACTAATTTTGGCCCTCGTCTTCGCCAGTGGGTTTATGTTTTTTATCATAATATTTCCAGTTGTGTGTTGAACAATGGTCACGCGTCGGAACCCTTCTTACTTGAAAGAGGTGTTCGACAGGGGTGCCCACTATCGGGTATGTTGTTTGTTATAGCTATTGAGATCCTTGCGCAAAAAGATAAGACGCTCCAACATGATCAAAGGAATTGAAATTGTGTACAATGGATCTCAGGAAATAAAATTATCTCAGTATGCGGATGACACGACAGCGCTCTTGAGTGATAGTGAGTCCGTCATGCAGCTATTTGATGTGTAGTTAGGCCTTTTTGAAAGATGTTCCGGCCTTAAAATAAACGAATCAAAATCGGAATTGTTATGGCTTGATTCATGGCGCCATAGAAAAGATAAAATTCTAAATCTACAAATTAGTGAGGAGCCTGTCTACGCGCTTGGTGTTCGTTTTGCGTACGAACGTGACACAGTTCTACAGCGGAACTTCTGGGATAAGTTAATTTCCTTAAAAAAAACTATTAAACATATGGTCTCAAAGAGACATTTCTGTTTACGGCAAAATAAATCTAGTGAAATCCCTTGCGCTCTCCAAACTGGTATTTATCTGCAGTGTAATGAAACCTCCAAAATTTTTTGTTGATGAAGCAAACAAAATAGTCTTAGACTTTATTTGGAGTCACAAACCACCCAAGATAAAATACACTACACTCATCAAAACAAGGCAAGAGGGAGGCTTAGAAATGAAAGACTTTGCTTTATTTAATAAGGCTTTAAAGTTAAATTGGGTTAAGCGACTTTGCTCAAATTCAGACGCTCCGTGGCAGTACATCCCGAAATCCCTCCTAGTGAATGTTGGGGGTCCAGAGCTTTTCAAGTGTAACTATGACATCAGTCACCTTAATCTGAACAAATGCCTTCCAGCGTTTTATCATGAAATAATCACATTCTGGCAAGACGTAATAGCTTCCAACCCAAAAAGTAAAAATGATGTTCTTGAACAGATAGTTTGGCATAATAAGTTTATTAAGTCTGATAAAAAATCTATGTACTTCCAGCACTGGCGCCATGCAGGAATTCTCAAAATTAACGACCTCTTTGATACACAGCAAAACTGCTTTCTGTCCTTCGACTCTTTTCGTAATAAATGTAACGTAAGATGCAATTTCTTACAGTACTTTAGCCTTGTTAACGCCATCCCTCAAAATTGGAAAAAACTCCTTAATTGCTCCCTCGAACAAAGCTTAACACCGCAAATATTAATAGAGGAAATGACTTGCAAAAAAATTTATACTAAGCTGCTGTCTCTTCGATCAATGCCTCCGCCGACTTGTGAGAAAAGACTATTAAATTTCGGCTACCAGAAGGATGATTTGAGAAAATTATATCTATTGCCTTTTGAAGTAACAAAAGAAGTAAAGCTATCAATGTTCCAGTACAACATTATTCACAATATTCTGTGCACTAAGAGCTTATTATTTAAAATGAAAAAAGAAGACTCCCCACGCTGCCCTTTTTGTCCAGCAGATCACACCATCATTCATCTTTTCACTGGGTGCACACAAGCCACTTTGTTCTGGAAAGAGTTTCTGGATTGGGCTTCACGCATGGTGAACTCAAAATTATCGCTTTCAACAAAAGAAATTATGTTTGGCATTATTAATAATGATTCTAAATTCTGTTTAGCCCTCAATCATTTAGTCATTATAGGAAAGTATTTTCTTTACGTAAAAGCTCTTAACGGTAAATTTTACATCTTTAATGAATTTGTTTTCATAGCTCGTGATAAAATTTGTCTAGAAAAATAATTTTCTTGTATTAATGGTCGCGAAAATGATTTCAGAACAAAATGGTCTGTTTTCTTGTCTATTTTAAATATGGTATAAAATTCCGTTTACTTGACTGATTGCGCTCCCATTTAATTTTAGTTACCACTAATGTTTTTACTGTGTTAGGTTTCTTTTTTGTCAGCTTCAAGTCGTAGTTTCCTTTTTGTTGTGAATTGTCTTTTGTGAATGTTAACTGTATGTGTGTATGTTCAACAACAGCAAAAAAATAGTGCAAGTACTATACTTGCAAGTTGTATAAGTATCGCATTGTAAGTAGTGTAAGCATCGTTTTTGTAAATATTGTACTGTTTCGGAAGTGATGTAATTAAAATAAAACAAGGAACCCGATGGGCTTCGAAACTGGCTCGTTTGGCCTCAGGTTCCACCCGGTTTTCACTTTAGAGTTTTATATTAGCAAGCCACAATATACAATCTAGAATCTATCAATATGCACAGTGCCAGTCCACATTTACATTCCACAGCCCGCTTCAAGCACTCCTTAGGGACGGACCATTTTATTGTTAAGAGGGGGGGGGGGGGGGTTGGACAATTACTAAAAACAAATTCCTGCACAGCAAAAGTAAAGAAAAAAAAATAATGCACAGCGAGCGAAAGGAAAAAAAGGTATGGAGCAATCCCGAAAAAAATTCTTGCACAACATCAAGACGGAAAAAAAAATCATGATCAGAAAAATTGCCCAACACCGCCACCTGCCCCCACCCCCCACCCTACACCCCCCTTTAGTAGGCTACAGTTTCAGGTCTATATTTTTTTCTCTGATCGGCTCGGTACTGTTAGAAAAAAAAATTAAGTTTAGAACTTTGTATATTTTGTTCGCTTTAAAATCCTTGAAACCACCTACTACAAGGAATCAGGATTGTTTAAACACAGGCATTTTGGAGAATTAACAATATTAACACGATCGATCAAATAGCGTGACATGAATACGAGATGTGTGGAATTTGAACGTGACTGTACGGAGTGTTTACTCAGCAGTTCTGTGACGTGCCGGGACGTGTTATATTCAACGATTTATTCGATCTAAACTCGACTGTTTGACAATTGATTTGGTTAGAAAAATTCAACCCGCTTTCCCTTTACCAGAAATAGATCACATCCGAAAATCACAGAGATTTAATTTTTAACAATTCCGTCGAAATTAGAACGGTAAATGTTTGAATTATAGTTGCTGACATCACTAATTACGCCATTTCTGAAAACCGGAAGTAAACTAGGTACGGTGTTGGCCGCAGCAAAAGCGATTCCCGGGGCAGGTGACCCGACAGGCCGAAAAAAAAAAAAAAAAGAGGGTATTTTAAGAACTGACTCGTCGCAGAGCGACGAGCCAGTTAAAAAATCATCATTATGACTATAATCAGTACTGATAATACGAGATCTCGACTTATAATGCGAGATAGATTGCTAGCGCTAGCAGTCCCTCTCTAAACAGTCGAGCAGAAATCACGGCGATCGACCGAGCGAGCGGAAAGTAATGCGAGCCGAGGGTGCACTGGGAAAGAGGCGGGAAGAGAAAAGCATTTTCTAAAACATTTTATTCTCGCTACGCTACGAGTACTCGTTGAAGCCATCGTGTCAACTCTGATGTGAAACTGAAGATATCAATTCTAACTTCATATGTCAAGATGTTAAAACTGATCAAACTTGCCTGACAGCTTCCTATTGTCTATGAACCAATCCCATTTCTCTGTGCTGGCGCTGCGGGGAATTCGAACGCGTCCGTTACAGAAGAGAGCGCAGTCCATTGTCCTCTCGCCTCTCTCCCAGTTTCCCCTCGGTTCGTTCGCTCGTTCAAGCTCGACGAGCTTGTTTTCGTGATTTGCTCGCCGGCACGAATGATTAATCAAAGTGCCCGTTGGGCTATCTCCTGTAAGTTTTTTCCCATCATGCAGTGCTGTCATATTATGTCCGAATATTGTTTTTATGCTAGACTGTGTGGTTTCTTGAGTCAAATTTCTCTTTTATCAATTTTTTTGGACGTCATTGAAAATGGTGATGCTCTCCTCTTGTCTTGTTTCTGGAGAAAGTGTTTGTCGTTTCAACTCGTCTGGATTTCCACCTGGTTTACTATCAAAATATCTAACAAGAGCCTCAAACAAACAATATGTTACTGTTTCAGTTCTTCCCTAGACATGCACCACCACTTATAAAATAATGGCATTCTCGTCATTTTGAACAGAGTGTAACGCATGTACATGGTAACAAAATCTCGATTTGCTGTCTGTTCAGAGATTGAACAAGTTTTCTATAACTGTTATCATTCATACAATTAATTACTAGCTTTCAATTGTCATTTGCTGCAGGAAAAATGCCATCACCACTTTAGAGATGGTGGCTCTTAGGGAAGTGGTCATAACAAGAATACTCGACGAGGACCCACCCTGTGTAGGGGTAGGGGGTTACACAAGATACCACCTATCTAATGAGTGTAATGGACACATTTTTTTGGCCAAAAAATCAGAGATGAGATTTTAATATTCTGCCTGCATGAAGCTTGCATTGCTAGTAAAATGGCACAGGAATATTTTTATCTTTCCCTCAGTTTCTACTCCTGATAGAATGAGGGCTATACGAACAAGACACCATCTTTTTAGGTGGGGCGAGAGGGGGTACATAAGGAGACCACCAGTCTTTTTGTTAAATGGTGGTTCCTGTCCGAAAGACCATTTCCGTTAGTGATTTCTATCTGAATCTGGGTTGTTTTAATTTTAACAATATCTTTATTGTCGAAATATTAAATTGACATTGTAGAATTTTTTTAAGTTTCTATTTAAGCTAATAATTTTAAGCCATTAAATTAAGTCATCAATAAATGTCAGTGTTATATACAAGCCATGTGATCTTTTCTTTTGTGATACTTTATGGTCCCGGAGCAAACGTTATCCTTTAGTTTCCATTCCAGCTTAATTCAATACCTTTCTATGCATACATGTGCATCTCATCGTAAATAAACTTTAGCAATTCTTGTGGGATATGCCCACGGAGGGCAGGCAGGAAAGTTTAGCCATCTGCTGACATAGTTCGCAGGGAATTAATGTTTTAGTTTTAGTTTTTGGGTGCAAACATAAAGCGTAACACATTTCGAACAAGCTCGATTATTTTAAATAATTCGTTATAAATGTTATAGTGTAAAACCCGTTCTTTATCGCCTGCAGCTTAGAAAATACATTGAAGTGTTTATTTCGAAAATATAAGTGGAAATCATGTACTGTTTTCTTGCAGCAACCCGTTCTCTGCATTAGTCAGCTAACTTCATTTCACTCATTTGCGCCATGTTTTGAAGGCGGGCCCTGTTGAGCGCGCTCAACCCAGTCTCAACCGGGTTCGAACGCCGATTAACTATTAACCCAGGATTAAAAGTAACCGAAGATTTAATTTATTTGTTGAAAAGGTTTTCAAAAGCTTATTTTAGTATTTTAAGCTATATGTGAAGACAAACAAAGTCGAAACTATTAAGGGCAAAAATACTCTGCAGACCTCTGAAAAAATCTCCATTGATTAACTATTTTACTGGAATCAAAATTGACGAATAACGCAGGGGCGGATCCAGGATATTTTAGACCGACGGTCTAAAAGGAGGTGGCTAGCCACCCAATACACCCCCCCCCCTCCCCCCCCCCCTCCCCCCTGCATCCGCCCCTGTAACGCTGGGTTAGTTTAATTGCGCTTTGAACAACCCATTCCAGGAGAGAAACTTAATGATGATATAAAGGGAAAAAATCTAAATACCGAGCCTGATTAAGAGATGATCACCCAAAACTCCCTCAGAACTATAATACACGGTTTTGAGTTTGCAAAATAATAATTTTCATTGTGCTGTGACAGAAGGTTTCGCTGAATCTCAGATTTATCAAGCACTGTTTAAGATGTATTTGGTAAGTTATTTGACTTGTCTGAAAAGAAAGAAATTGTCGGCCGTATTGCTATTTATGATCATCCGACTGTTTCCCGGCCTCAGTGCTTATACAGACTCGATCACGCTACCCGCAGCTATAAAACGGAGCGAATCGAAGCGAAAACAAGCAGTCTCGACTGGGGCATACAGTGTCAACTCTCTCTGCGGCATATTGCGTATATTAGCTTTATCGAACTTTAAAGTCTCAGGCTCTGCCAAGCTGCAATCCACATTTCACTCTTCCCTCTTATCTCTTATCATAGTCCCGGCTCAGTAACTTATTTAATCCGATTTTGACAGTGCGACTTTGTCGCATAAATTGATTCCGCCGTGTAAATCAAACCTAAAACTGGCACAGGTGTGTTGCAAACGGCATGAAAAATGACGTGCGATTTTGAAACATGTTTTAAATTCTACGACACCAGGCCGGAGGAAAATAATTACCGAGACGCAGTAGAGAAAAACAGAACACATTGCATGACGCTGTAAATATTCTCAAATTAAAGTGAAGTTAACTGAATGTGAACTTATGTCTGACAGATGTTATCTTAATCAGTTGTTCAGGTCAGGCGACATTCTGCGAAGGTTCTGTCAAGCACAAGACACTACTCCACAACAGAAAAATTAACTAAAACAACCTCAAGAACGAAGTATTGATTGCAATATAGACACAGCATTTGCATTCTTGGATCTTAGACTACATCCGTGAAGAAACACTTTCTCACAAGTCTTGCACGCCATAGACTAAGTCTATTAAAATAGACACTAGCTAAATCACGGCCTAAGAAATTTTCTGATCCTCAGTAATATTTTCACAACGATAATAAAAACTTCAGCCGATTACTTATCTAACGAACGAGTCCAAGCCAAATTAAAGAAACCCTAATATACATCAGGAGAGCTATTACAATGAAGGCATGGATAATAGACAGATAATTATAAAATAATTCTAATCAGTTCTATTGTCAACATGAAACGTTAACCCTGCTGAAATTATCAAAGGACCAATATTATCGAGCAAACATGTCATATATTCCTACGGTGATCTAATGTATACCTACTTTAGAAAGCTATTCTAAAGGCTTTAGTTTTTAAAAATACTTTTTACGACTTTTGCCTGTCTCATTTTATACTACTGTATATAAATGGATGGTGAAGCGAAATAAGCCATTTCACAGTTCGACGGAATACCAGATATACTAGTAGTAATTGGAAATTAGGGGAGTGCGTTCGACAGGGTGGGGTGATGGTACAAGGGGGTGAGGAAGTGGGAGGTGGAGGTGAGGGCCAATAGGCGGTGGTGGTGGGAAGGGGGGGAGGCTGGTCAAGGAGTGGCAGTTATTATATTGTCATATTCTCTGGATATTTTCAGTTTAGAACTATAAAATCCAAGTCTTGTTTTGTTTACATAAAATCGCTTTTCAACTTATGAAATTAATGAACAAACACATAAAAATGGACAACAAAATCTTCTGTTGAAAAAAATTTATTCAAATATTCATTAGTTTATGTTTAAAAGTAAAAATAAATAACCTGATTTGGCAATAGCAGTTATTGTAAAATTTGACGTCAACAAAGACTTCCATCTTGTGTACCCATATGCCCAGTCACTGCCTCAGCTCAATTATCAATTATCAGTTGGCTTCCATGAAAGACAGCAGCTTCCTCTTGCACTTGCATGGGCAACAACAATTCGCAAAAGTCAAGGACTTACCTTACCTTCATGTAAGGCATGGGTAGATAACCTGAGAAAAGAAGAAGATAAGAGCTAAAAAACTTGAAGTAAGGGAAAATTAAACTAAGAGTAAATTACCTTTAACACATGTTTGTCGTACTTATACGTAATTGACAAATTATATTATTGCAAGTCTTTTATGATAATTATTAATCGGGAGAAGCACATACATTCCCCTAGCTGTAAAACCATGTCTAAACACTTTGGTTGGATTATAACAGAACTAATGATGGTGTTCAGTGTTATGAAATCTATTGTGCTAATGCCATTCGGTCTAGTCTGTCTTTCTCAGTCAGTCGATACCGCAAAGTATTTGACGATTTTAAACTTGTTAACCGCTCATAGGTCATTGGCTCAATAACATCCGATGATAATGTTTTATTCCTGCTAAGAGCTACATACGAGACTCCTGGAGTTTTATATTGGTCGAGTCCCACAAGTCTGAGCGCAGAGAGAAGTTGAATCTCCTAACAAAAGCAGCTGAATTGACACATCACAACTCGCTATCGTAGACTGTCGGGGCGAATCGCATTGTGTTTCCTAGAAAACACACCACTGCACAGTTTTCTGATACAATAAGTAGCTTCAGTCATATTTTCAAGGGGAAGTTCGAATAAATCTACAAAACTTCACTTACCTTGGGGAAAACTGCGAAAAACAGCAAAGGCAGAAGAAAACACGAAGGACAGCACGAATTATAACAAAAACAGAAAAACATGGTCGTCGTCGAAAGTATTTTCACTGCACTTGTAAATACCAGTTCCCGGCGGCTGACATGAGATCGAGGCCATTTGTGGCAGCCAGCCAGTCCAAGATGGCGTCCAAACCCTGAAATCATATGGCATCGCGATTGATACCCGCGGGAAAAGGGACTGAAATAGTATGCGTCCTCCTTCGTCGAACGCAATTAAACCATCCATAGGGAAAACTAAGGACTACCCGTAGCCAAAAAAAACAGACTAAAATGAACCAAAATGAGGCCTTAAAAAGTCACTGAAACCTAAATGTTTGAGCCTTAAAATGAACAAAAATTAAAAACCAAGATTAAAAGCCAACCGCAAAATCAGTACATGTAATCCTGAAATATACACTGTACAAGAATCAGAAGAAATGTTCTACTGATTAATGTCGCTTGATAAAATAAAACTTCCAGTTATTCACATGTACATACAGCGTTTGTGCAATTCCTTCTGATCACTTTCTAGCACCCGTCGTAAGATGGATTCCACACTGTACAGCAACATTGCTATTGCTTACCTCAAACTCTCTTTTTCCTTCATGGAACGTAATGCTATAAACAATATCAGTTCATTTTTACAACAGATTGAGAAATATTAAGCACACATCGTAAAGGATATTAGCCAATTCAAGCGCGCCTCGACAATTATTCATCTCTACCGGACCGATCGATTTCCAAAGGCCTAGTACTGGAATTGCAAGTCTATGATCTGACATAATAAAGGGAATAATATTCATACTTTTTCCAAATTTCCCATCCAGATAAAGCCAGAAAGACTCCCACCGAATTTCATGCTGCAAATATGCCAGCAGTAAATACATATAAATAAACGTTTCATTACAAAGTTCACAAAACATGAGAACCCGGCTAGTGAACATGCATAGTTACTAAAACAGGGAATGACCTATAATGACCTACATGCCACAGCGAAAAAAAAGTTTATAACAAAGGGTGAAAATCATGTTCCCCAAAAACATGAAAAGCCATAATCATAGGCCGTAAAAATCACTGCTATGCAGGAGAGAATTAAACAGTAGGAATGTTACCTAACTGAATGCCGGGGCATTTTTCAAAACAGCGATCGTGTTGACAAGCAAAAATGCGTCCGCTTCTTTCCTTGAGTTTTCAGATTTCATCTTTGATACCAAATACTTATTTTCTAAAAATATCATGAATATAACATATGTTCTTATATTTTCCTCTAAAAACGCGTTTTGTACTAATACCTAAACTTAAAAACTCAGAATTCTAATAAACCAAACCTATATTTCACAATTACATTTCTTTTTCTTTCATTAAAAAATATCTATTTTATTTTATATAGAAATTCTGGAAATATTTCTTTTGTTTTTATTTATGACGCATTTAATTAAAATCGACCTGTTTAACTCTTGAATTTTTGATAAAATAGAGCCAAATAAATTGCTCTCTCTTGGAACGTTGTCTGAGGTCTTAGTTCACTAAATCAAGCTATGAATATATGGCTTTGTCAGGCCACAAACGTGCACTACAAATGAATCACTCCAATTCAGAAAAAAAACAAAATAACGAGAGCTTGAATTTCTGATAAAATACGGCCAAATAAATTGCTCTCTCTTCTAACGTTCTCTAAAATCTTAGTTAACTAAATCATCAACGTATGAATATATGGCCTTGTCAGGCCACAAACGTGCGCTCGCTAAACCGCTTTCAAAAAATATGCTACTCGACTCTTGTGTTCTTCTTATTGATAGTATCTTACAGATTGACTAAAAAGTCTATTAATAGTATCTAACAAAAATTTTGCTAACAAAAATGCAAGAAGAATGCATGTTAGACCACATTATACTCTTGTAAGTTAAACATTAACTTACAGGAGATAAAAAGGGACAGCTAGCAGTCTAAATGCGAGAGTCCGACTTACACCTCAAGATCTCGACTTATAACTCGAGAACTCGACTTGTAAAGAAAAATACGTTTTTGTTTTCAGAGCTCTCTAACCTAATAATGTCAGAGTTCCAATCAAATACAACATTGACGCTTGACATACAGCAGGTGAACTTTGGCTACAAATTTCCATTTAAACCTTCGAAGGCACGGGCTAATTAGTGTCTTCAACGCGGTGAAAATGGAAGCCTAAGTGCTGAACGCTAGCTTCATATTAAAGAAAATTTTGAGCTGCTGGTCTGAAGCTACTAAAAGTTAACACTGATTGCTACACTAAGGTAAGTCTAAGAATTCACAAGTTTTAGTGGTAGACCATGTCGGCTTGAAATTTATT
This sequence comes from Dendrophyllia cribrosa, assembly GCA_024195265.1. Taxonomy (NCBI): domain Eukaryota; kingdom Metazoa; phylum Cnidaria; class Anthozoa; order Scleractinia; family Dendrophylliidae; genus Dendrophyllia; species Dendrophyllia cribrosa. Next base: position 39,257,438 of record JAJLRJ010000001.1, read on the forward strand.
AAACTTTTTATTTTTGTGAGTGTGAGTTTATATCATAACCTGTTAAATAAAATAATATGTTTTAACTGATTTGAAGCCTCCGAATGTGAAGGTAACAACAGCCTTTTTTTCATCATTGGTTAAGTTTATGAGAACGCCGTTTTGAAAAAATAAAATAACACCTTCCAAACCCTGTTTGCCCAAGAATTCAAATCATTTTTATCCAATAGTACAGTAAGAGGAGCCTTTGCTCTATTTCTTAATGTGATCGAGAAGGATATAGCGAGTATAAACCCAGTGCTCGCCTTTAAATTCACTACCTGGAGGATGAAATCCATCAGGTTTGTTGCAATTCGTATATACCCGGAATTTAGATAACAAAATGTTAAATTTTGCATCTTTTTATTCCGATATTAATCTGCTCTATCAACAGACAAAAGTGACGTACTAAGAGAGTGGATTGTTTAAAAGTGTTGGTAGCAATTAATATATACACATATATATGTATATATAACTTCACGAAAGTTCAGACTTCAGGAGTGATCATCGTTTTATTGCGACAGTTCTGTTTCGTATGGCCCAAAATTAAAAGGACCACACTCATCAGGCAACTTGAACTTGTGATCCATACACAGGACGTTTTTGAAGCATTATATATATACAAACGAAAATGTGAGGGTCAAGAGTCCAACTCCAATGTAGCTTTGCTGGTTTATTCGCTAGACGTCTCGACCATAACTGTATTATATTATATATATAATTGCATAATTTCAAGGGAAGTTTCAATATACAGTCAGTTCCTTTTCTTCGATTTCGGGATTTTTTTTAGGGGTAACGTTATGTCATATTGGTCTATTTAAACATATTATCGGCAGTATATGAAACGTTCTGAATTTAGAATCAGAGAAAATGCGTCATTTTCGCCTCAGTAGAAAATCAAAAGGCTGAAGTTTCGCTTGTATAAATACTGATAAACAAAACTGAAAATTAACATTTTTAATATGAGAAGGCTGTATAATTAAGTATAACATGTCAGAAATGTCGCCAAATATCCGAGCCAACAGTCTAAGTTTTTAATAAGTATCGTCAGTTTGGTTTTTAAACACGCATTAAAAAAACACGTGATGTTTAATGTCAAGTTTTACCACCAAAATCCCATTAGAAAGTTTCTTCAGCGCGATTAAATAAGGGATCAAAGTGCTGGTGACTGCATATAAAGAATATGTTTAAAGTCTTCTTTCAGCTGAGATTAATTATCCCAATTGATTTTAGTCGGATTGCATATCCGATTTTGTTATCCGATCAAACAGTCTTAAGGTTTTAATAAGTATGATCAGCCTGGTCTTATTAACACGCTCGTGCGAGCAAGTTCATATGATAACCTGCTAAGCTTACCGCAGGCAAATTGAAACAAAACCAATGATGTCACTCAGAAATTAAAACAAAAAAGATATCTTCTTTCATTTTAGATTACTAAAATTTCTATGTTTCAATAAAATAGAAATGCTAAAATTTAAGGAATTGCTTTAAAAACAGCTTCTCTTTGGTTTGTGTTTGTGAGTATTTTTTAAAGATAAGCGTATGCTCCTTTAAGATAAAGGAGGAAAGGAAAACAATTAAAACAATCGCCTGACGTACCACAGATTGGGGAGGAAGCGGCGGTGAGAAATAAGTACCGAGTACTATGTATTGCTTTCGCATCTTGTAGCACGGAAGATGTATTGATATGTACACAGCTTGAACTCGTGGTGTTTTTAACCCACTGCAGTATTGATTCCCGAGTGTTTTGAGCGCTTTTGTGGAGAAACATAAAATTATGTCTGAAAAGTAACACTACATTCAGTAGCCGACACGATCGCTAACTGAAATGAAATGCAAAAAGTTATATAAAACACAAATCGTGTAAATCAAATCTACGTGCGATTCAAGTCGCGTAATGACCTAAGGGGCCGACCATTTGACTTTTCAGCGGGGCGGGGGGGGGGTGGGTGATTTCAAAAAAAAATATCCTGCAGACTCATTGAGGGAAAAAATATCTTGCAAGGAAATACCTCGGGAAAAAAAATTCCTACACTGATCTGGAGCAAGAAAACAAAATCCAACCAAGGTCTTTTCATGCCAATGCATTGAAATTTGTTTGGCACCTTCTGTACATTCTGTAAATCAAAGTACAGTCAAATGACAAACATTTTACCGCATTTTGTACATGGCACCGCTTTGAAAACAAAAATTCAGAGGCTTTTGCCAACATTTTCATGGCAGCGGTTGAGACCGAAATCTTAAGGGCCACCGCGGAGCTATGGGGCTGGGTGGGCTATAGCCCACCAATAATTTTGCCGGGAATTTTTTTTTTTTTTTTGCATTTAGAAAAGTACTTCTAATCTTTGTGTTAAAAGCAAACCCAATGTTTTTTTTGGTTCGCTCAACAACATCTACAATGACCACGATAATGCCGACTATGACACAACTGTCTTAAGTAAACAGTAATAATGCAACTATTCTTTCATAACACTGATAAAATGGGACAACAGGAAATTCGCATAAGGATTAATGGGTACTGTACCCATTAAAAGCATTATGCGAATTTTCTGTTGTCCCATGTTTCTATAGTATCACGTGTTTTGAAATCGCATCCATTTCTAATTCTCTTTACTTAGAGTGTTTCGATCAAATTCAACATGTCTCTAAGCGTTCGCGTTATTTTTTATATCTGTTCTTTGACTGCTGCATTTTTACAATTAAGTTTAGACGATCAGAAGTTAGCGACCGAAGTTTCGTTTCCATCCGTGGATGAGCAATTGGCGTTGCAAACGGAATGCGAGCAAAGAAGACCCAACAGAGATTAAACAATGTTGCAATCTTAAATACGCACAAGACAAGAACTGACATTGTGCGACTTGTTGATGTGGCTAGCGAATTTGTCAGTCGAAATGATAGCCGCAAACGTAACATTGGAACATTTACTGACGCTGACCTCCTTCATATAGCCAACTAACTGGACTAGCATATCATGAACCCGAAATAGGTCCAACACGAAAACTTTAAGACATTTCTTTTTTCTTGATAATTTGTTCTGTTTGGTGAAATCCACTTTAAATGGTAAAAGAACATAAATTAAGGACTGGCTTTAATATTAAGCTTTTGTCAATTTGAATGAACGTCATACCATATTATAATTATGTTTTAAATGCACGTTTTCGTTTTGTTTTTGGTGATAAAAATTTGACAACATTTTCTTAGGATTGATAGAAATAAACACGTTTCCGGTGATTTCAGAAGCTCTAAATTTCAAAATTTTCCGGACCCCTAGATAAGCTCGCGCCTTCGGCGCTCGTTCAGCTCAATTTATGCGCGAGCTAGCCCCTCCAATCCAAAATATGCTACGCGGTCCCTGAATTAAGATATATTGATGACGTGTTCTTTTTGTGGAACACCAGCATAGAGGAAATAAATGGGTTTATTGAACAGGCTAACAGATATCACCAAAAACATTAAATTTACGGCTGAAATCAGAGAAAGAAACTATTTTCTTGGATACGCGCGTCTACAAAGGTGATAGATTTAAAGAAACGTCTATCCTCGACGTACGCAAAATAACGTTTGAAGAGAATATAAGAAAATTAAAATCACGCCTACATTTGAGAGGGTATCCAGATACTCTAGTACATAAAGTCCTCTCAGAAATGAAATTCGAAGACTTCAACAGAAGGAAAAAGGATACAAGAAAATTCTACCTTTTGTCACACACACACACCTCGTAACACAATATCACCAGCGGTATCCAATTTAAAGAAAATCCTTATGGATAAATGGCATTTATACAGACCCAACCGTTGCTGAGGGAGATATATAAAGAGCCTCCCATTATTTCCTATAAAAGGGGGAAATCGCTTAAAGACATACTGCTCGTTATAGCGACCGAAACTCTAAAGGCGAGAACATCACAATTGGCGAACAGCGGGAGTCATGCAGGCCTGTCACTACTTTGTAACCTATTTCAAGAACAAATGCACCAATCTCTCAGGGAAATAACCATCTGAACATACAGCAAGGGGGGTGGGTTCTCCCTACAGTGTACATTTATGCCAAATGTCAAAAAGTTAACCATAAGTGAGATATAGATAATGGAGAAAGTTTTAAAAGGACATTTATTGAAGGTCAGTATTGGTACATTTATAATCTTGGTATTAAAAGCCAAAGAACAAAAATTCTTATTATGTTAATTTCCATGGCACTTTACGCAGAGCAGTCCAACATTTTAGTGTTAAATGTGATTTTCCTATAGGCAAGCAGTTATGTTAAACTTATGTCCACACATCCTTGATTTTGACGAAGAAAAAAATTGTATTTCAAAAAAAAAATCTTGCATGGCGTATAACGCTGAAAAAAAAAAAATTCGACACCCTTGCATGTCAGGAAAAAAAATTCCACCGCCAGAGGTTTGGGGAAAAAAATTCTTACCCAAACCTAATCACCCCCCTCCCCCCCCCCCCCCCCCCCCCCCCCCCTCAAAAGTCAAATGGTCGGCCCCAAATGCGTTAAATTTCCGGTTGAGCTTTACAGTCTCGCGCATTGCATGCCAGAAGATGTCTTTTCAAACTCGCATTTTCGAACGCGCATGGTTCACCATTCAAATCCTTTCAATAAGAAAATATTATTTCCATTCTACAATTTAAAACAAGCACTGAACGAAGTGCTGTTAATAAAACAGGTTCAGAAGAATCGGTGATGAAATAAGTAAGATAAGAAATTAAACCTTGAATGCTATCAATCTAAATTCAGTAGCTGACACTTGAAACCACGATCGCTTCCACCCTTCACCCTACAGAATCTACGACACTTTCACTCTCTTACTGACGAAATCTTCGATTATTCGTCTATTCTTTCACCCAGCAAAATAGCACATTGCACAATAATTTAACTAATCAAACTCCCAAATATTTTCTTTTAGAGCGGTCTAAAATGCTCAACATTGAGCGACAGACCGATGCGGTAAATAAATATTCAGGTCTGGTTCTTATCTAATGTCTATAAATCGCAAAAACACTTAAAAAAGAAGTTTCTAGATTTTACTAGAAGAGGTGTCCATTTGTGACCATGAATCACTGCTCATTTTAATACTCGTTGGCATTCTGCCACGAGTAAAAACGAAACTACATGCAGTTGACAGGTGTGTAGTCTTATCATTACAAAACTCAATAGCAGAGAAATAACTGAGCACCCGATGACAATCGAAGATTCTATATTGATGGGCATTATGTGATAACAATAAGAAGAGCACTGTCTGGATATTTAACTATATGTATTTTTAATAGTTGATCGGGCTGGCTTGTTTGCCAAGCCTGCCCGATATATAAAATGGACGCTGTTTCGTAGTCACTTATTGACACGCCGGGGGGTCCGCCATATGAAAATGACGGGGTGTCCTTTAAGAATTTCGTTAGATGGGCATGGTTGAAAAGAAGTTTTATCGTTAAGAGCTACTAATTGTAAATTTTATATGGAAGTCTCCCCCCTCCGGATTTTGGAGATTTGAGAGTAGATAAGTTAAAATATGTGGTGTAGGTGAAGTAAATGGGGATGTGGGTAGGCTAAGAAATTGATTAAAAGGTTGTTTGTGTAAAGGGTATTTGTTTATAGCGGTGTGGGAGGAAAGGATGGGTGAATCGTCTTGATTGTTACGGCGTGCATTGAACGAGACAAAGCGAGACACCGAATTTGTCTCGCTTACGCCTAAAACGAGCCATTCTTCTCGGTCTTGTCTCGGTGATAATCTCGCTAGCATTTAGCATGATTGCATTGAGCGAGACTGATTTGATCCGATTTGTGAAACGCAACAAGCCATTTGTCAGGCTGTATTCTGGGCGAAAATTGAACGTGACGGAGAGAGACAACACCGTCTGTATTGTTTTAGAATGCGTTGTTTTAGCAAAACACATAAACTCACGGCTATGCACTCTGGGCGAGAATTAAACGTGACAGAGCGAGACATTTTCAGCATTTTAGAATGCGTATATTTAGGTTATTAAACTCGAGCACTAACCAAATTCACTGCACGCAAAACGGCAAGCAATTCGAAAAATACATTGGCAAATAATTTTCCCAGTCGTGAAAAGAGAGAATTTGAGGTGAGCAATTACATTGTACATGGAACATTAAAGAAACGTGGTTTTCTCCTATCGTTCATTGTTCTCTCAGTGATAAGATTTGCTGCTAAAAGCATTTAAATTAATTTTGAATGACGCAGGCTGGAAAACTTCAATTTAATTAAATGAGAAATAGAACATGATCTTTATGTCAACAATCACTTTGACCGAGGTCATGTCAAGGATGCTTATATTAGTATTTTACACACAGGAAAAAGTGAAGTGGCATTTATTGAGATAACTTGCAATGCATTTGTTAAAGATGTTATAAGCTTATTAGTATTTTGTGAAAGAAGGGGAGAAAGAACTAACGGATTTAATATGTACGTTGGAGTCTTATTAAATATTAAATATCTTCTATGATTTATGTTTGATGTGGTGTAGATCGCATGTACGAAACTCTAAAAGGTACCACGTGGTAATGTTTTTCCCCGCCATTTCTCATTTTTTATACCTGTTTATACCTGCTCGTATTTCATTACTGAATATGTAGTGTTAAAAGTAACCTTATTGTTGTGGTGACTTGTTGAATTTAATAATGTGGTTTGTGATTTATATTGGTTAAGGGACGGACCAGTTTAATTTTTTTGTTGGGGAGGGGGGGTTAGGCAATTTCTTCTGAGTATGATTTTTTTTTCAGCATCTCTATTTGCAAGAATTTTCTTTTTTACCAAAATGCTGAAATTTTTTTTCACATGCTTACTTGTGCACGATTTTTTTTCTCTTAACAATTTCTTCTGCAGGAATTTTTCATACTTATCTTTCTAATTCAACACAAAAAGAATGCCTTATGTTAACTGAAGTTCCTGATGTTGTTTGTATGGGAGAGTTAACTTTCAATAAGAGTATAGTGAAAGTTATTATGGAAATTTACATTATTTAAATGACGGTATAATAGAAGAGAGTTGTTGTTTGAGGCTTTTGAATCGTTGTTACGTGATAATTATGTCATTTATTTTGACAATAATAATTTATACAGTCGCTATTTTTGACACAAGGGATGGTTTGATTCACATAGTAGAGATCGTACAGGAATGAATGATCTATGTGGGACGCCGTGTGTATTGATTGAAATTAGTTCTCTTGAAGAGTTAGTAGAGTATTTTGAAAATTTGTATTTGGGACGTAATTGTTCAAATTTTAAGGTAAAAGGAGTGAAGAAGGAAGCCCGATTATAATACTCGCAGAGTTTTCTTGTTCTCGGGATCTAAAATGGGCCAAGAACATTTATTTAAGGTGCTATACTAGTTAATTATTTATAGTCATTTAACTGACAAATGACAAATGACACAAAATTTAACTGACAACTGACAAATGGCCTAAATTTAAACTGACAACTGACATTTCAGTCCCCCATCCAGACCCTCTTACTACTATTATACACCGCTTAAACCCCAGATAATATAAACCGTTGTCTTCTAGTATTTTCCGTACAAGTCCTGGCATTTACATTGTATATGACTGTTACTTGACATCGCCGATTTTATAGATGTTGGATGGGATGGGATGTTGGACCAAACATCTTCTGAAAACCTTCCAACTTCAAGAAATGCTGTCTTAACCTTTCGAAAGGAGATGCTTGTGGTTTACTTGGAAATTTTGGCAAGATAAGGAACTGCTATAACTACATTTTCTTTCAGTTAATATCAGTGTATTTTTTGTTTTATTTTCAAATGTGCGCATATAATTTGTTTCCAAATTTAAAAAGTGGTTCTGTCGATGCAGCCATTAGCGACCTTTAGATTTGACTACGAGTACGAAATCGAGTACGAGTACGACTTTGGAATTTCGAGATAATTGTATCCACCGAACTGTAACTCCTTCCTGTTGCTGACTAACACGTAAATAAACGTTAGGGATAAGATTGGTGTGATAATTAAGTATATGAGGCACACGAATTTGGTTTGAAAACTCGTACTCGTACTCAATCTAGTACTCGTAGTCCAATCTGAAGGTCGCTATTACTACACCCGGAAGGGACTTCCGGTTCGCCACGGTCAAGTTGAATAGACAGTTGAGTTACTGGTTCAGATTCGAAGCAATTTTGTGACAAGGATCACAGTGCTAATCTGCTGACACTTTCGAGGTGGTATTGTACGTATACTATAAATTGTATAAAACATATATCGTCGAAATTAAATTTAACGTTTACAAATTTTGGAAGCTCCCGTCTTATGTTAAATCGTAGTGCGTTCGACTGACTTTAATCCGGAAAATGTGCCGAATTAATACCGTCTATAGCAGTTACGCGAGTCACTGAAAACGATTCAATATTCCGTTTGTGGAATAATGGTCCGTAATATAATTAATGGCTTAGAACAGCTCCTTCATTTTCTCACACAGTGTAGAAGGAAGTGAGAAAGAGCGTCTACTCCCGACCCCAACGGTATCTTTCTTGCGTAATAGCTCGTTTTCTTCGCAAACCTGCCTTTATTTTCGCCACCGACGCCCTCTGTTTGTTGTTTCGAAAAAAGCTGCGACGCAAAGAGGACATGATGTCATTGCTCCAATTCATTCAGAGGTGATTCTTCTCGCAGTGAAGGAATCAGAATGGTGGGTATTCGAGCCGTCACCGAATAGGGACTAGGCTACCAATTCCCGAATAAGGCCAATCGAACGCACCTAGGTTTTCATGGCCGGAAATCAGTGTGAGTGTGATGTTTTCGGCGACACGATTAAAAAACATTTCAAGACTATAACTTACTTTATTTACGATGCTACTGAAGGACGACAACAAATGATTACAGGGGGTTTTTCGTTATCAGATCGAAAATGAAAGAAAAGTAATGTCCCTTGTGAAATGCCCGGAAGTGGTTTTGCAACGTATAGATTTGAGATATTTAGTTTGATAGTATTTCATATGAAAGAGATGCATTAAAACAACTACCTCGAGCAAGAACCAAGTAAACTACCTCGGGAAATCTTCGTCACAAACAAACAATTTGAGACGACAATATCGTAAAATATCGTGGTCCCTGTTCAATAAAAAGAGTCCACTGGATCGTGATAAAAGCCGTTTGTGCGCGTATATGATGACCCCTAACTGATATTTTAAATCACCTGTAGCTTTGGTATGACCAGGTCTTCCTCTTGCCCTGGACGCACCTGACCCCTTGTACTTTTCCTTCAACCATTCAGTCATGTCTATCTCGCGGGACAACAAAGGAACCATTCCTGTTTCGTGCGCAGCCCATGACGTGGCACTGCACTGAACACTTACCCCTCGAAAGGAACAAAGTACCATCGTGAAATTACCCTCGAATCAAAACATACCCGCGAAACGAAGAATAGGAACTCGGTCCAGTCCCCACTCTCTCCTATGTCCAAAATGGCGGACCAGTTGATACATCATCTCAATGCAAGGCCTCGTTTGGTTATTGTATTTGCAACAAAAGCTTTCTGTTTTACTATCCAGCTCTCCTAACTGTACATTCCTTCTTGACGGATGGTTTCATTTACTCCGCTCTAAAGGTCTCTGAAATAACGGGTCACATCGACACTGCTTTAAACTGCAGCTCGTATGTTTGTAATATATCTATGTATGCATGGTCATGCTCCTTTACTGGTGGGTATTTACAAGAACTATGCAGGCTGTTAACAGACATAGATTATATGCTAACGAACGTTTTTGTTAAGCTAACTTTATCTTGTAATCATATAAAAAATCAGGCCTGACAAAATATGAAGATTTTCCATGCTTGGAGCAACGGAGAAGAATTATGACTTGAAACTGAATATAAATCAATGACAAATTCAAGCATGGTTTAAAAAGATCGTTATATCTAGGTAAGGCCTTCATCATTTGTGCTGTTTGATGGGTACTAAGTATTGAAAGAAAACATTAACCCTTGTTTTGCCAAATCAGGGTGTTTGTTGTGCTAATCAAAGGCCTTTTAAGAGCAATTGTAAGGTAAGAATCACAGTATTTCTGAACAATGAAACTGATTTGGCTTTAGCAATTCATTTTCACTCACCAAATACAGAATAAGGGCTTCATGTCAGCAATTTGGTTTGTTTATGGCATGAATTATGCTTAAAATTCCATTTTGAATGGCCTTAGAGGGGCATGGAGTTTTTGTGGCAAAAATTCAACAAACCTTGATAAGCCAAATTTTTCTCAACTGATTTTGATAATTGGGTCACTAAAGTAAATAATGGTATAGCTACGGAAGTCATGCAAGAAGGCAGGTAGATACACTGATTTTTTGAAAAATGGCAATTTTGGGTTCTAATTTTGACATCAATTTTGGTCAAACTCTAGCCCCAGGCTCCTCTCTGTCCAATACCTTGAGAACAAAGTTACATGCATGAAATGAAAGCTCTATTATAGTAGAGTTCATGGTCAAATTCATTTGGCAGCACAATTTACCAATTGAGTTTTATGGCACTTTCAAAATGTCCCCTGAAAGGCTGAGTTTTTGGTGCTCAAAGGGCAAAAAATGAGACCCCCCCTGAAACTCCAAAACTAAAAGTCAAAGAAGTGAGCCCAACTGGCTTTTGAAATATCTCATGGCAACCAACTTTTGTGCCAAGTTTCAGCCAAATCGGTTGACCCCTAACCCCTAACACTTTCTCAGACAATGACACTTAAGGGATACTCAGAAGCCGCTATAGTGAAAAAAGAAGAGCTTTCAGGGATAAAATCTTGCTTCGAGGAACTTCATACGTTTTTTTTTTTCAATGCGAGGAGCTGTTTCTCACTTTGGGTTTCAGAACTGAAGAAGCGGAGATTTAAAGAGTTTTCAAGCAGTAGAGGCACTTAAAGGTAAAACAAAATACATTTTTCGATGATAATTTATGTTGATATCAATCTGTGATTGACTTAATTTTTCTTTGTCGTTAGTTTTGGAGAATTGTTTATAAAACTTGCTCAAATTCAGTTGTATTGATTTCTTAAATTTCAAAGACAGTTCGGCCTCGATGCGCTATAATAAATTGTACGCGTTTTGCTGTTAAACATAAACTTATTGAGATTTGAATAGAATTTTTCGAAAGAAGATTGTGTTGTGCATTTTTATGTGTTTGTTCATTCATTACATAGGTTGAAAAGCGATTTTATGTAAACAAAACAAGACTTGGATTTTATAGTTCTAAACTTCACTCGCGTCGCCTTATGCAAATATGTTTGTGCATTTTTTGCAATTTTGATTTCCAAATCAGTGTCTCGGGCAATTTTTGATACGCAACAGGTGAATTTATTCGGAAATAAGTCATACTAGTTATTCTACACCGAGAAAAAGTTGTTTTTGTGAACTTTTGTACGGTCTAAATGTACTGTGCAGACGGTCGCGTAATTCTGTTTCTGAGAATTGCTAAAATTGAAAAATAGCCCGGTCGTCAACCATAATTCTTGTGCTTCCGACCTTTAACCTCAGTTAAGTTTATCATCGGCTTTCTGTTCAGAGAGTGACGCTGTTAGGCTCACGAGAATTTAGTTTTATCGACTGAGTCGATAAGGTAAATTGACCACCGTAAAAAGATTCAAATAGCTGACGTTTCGAGCGCTAGCCCTTCGTCGGAGCGAATCAAGGAATTGTGGGTAGTGTGTGGTTTTATATAGTAAGCGGTGGAGCTACGCTATTGGTGGAAATTTGGTGACGTGAAAAACAAATGTAAATTAGTTGAATGAAAGGCGTTCGTTGATTCCGTGGGGTTTGAGAGTGCCGATTTGAAAGATGATTTTTTGTTCTAGGTTTTTACGGCTTTCTGTGTTACCCTGGTGTAGGGAAAGGCCGCAGATTGTCATGTGTTGTTTAGAATGGTTAGTAAGATTAAAATGGCGCGCGACTGGTTTGGATGCGTCTTTGTCATTTTTTTCAACGTCTCGGAGATGTTCACGAAAACGGTCGCCCAGTCTCCTCCCTGTTTCGCCAATGTATATCTTTTTGCAAAAAGTACATGTTATACAGTAGATGACATTTACGGAGGTGCATGTAAAACGATCAGTTATTTTAATAGATCGTTTGGGTCCTATTATTTTGTCCGTGTTGTGAATGAAAGGACAAGTGTTAGGGTGGATTTCCACTGTCGCGTAATTTTTACGTGCGTAAATATTATAAGAGACGATGTATGAACAGCTTGCGTAAAAGTTTACGCGAGCTGTTCATACATCGTCTCTTATTTTTATTTACGCACGTAAAAATTACGCGACAGTGGAAATCCACCTTTACATCGTGTGCGTGTGCATTTAAAAGTTCCCGGTTCATCGTCAGATTTCAGTGCGCTCGTAACTAGAAAGTTGCCTATGTTTTTGTCACGTTTGAATGAAATTAGTGGGGGTTGTGAAAAAATTCTGTCAGTTTCGGGGTCGTTTTGGAGTAGTTTGAAATTTTTTAAAATGATGCTTTTGACTGTGTTGTTGTGTGGGTGGAAAGTGAGGGTGAATGGAATTCTCTCGTTCTCTTCCTTCTGTGGCGTTTGTAGTGCTGATTGTCTCTCGATCTGTTGTGCACGTTGTTGGCCCGTATTAACAACAGAGTCAGGGTACCCACGTTTCTTGGAAAACTGGCACATTTCTTCTGATTTGTTGGAAAAATCAGAGTCATCACTACATAGACGTCGAAGTCTGAGAAATTGAGAATACGGAATGGCGTTTTTAACGTGCGATGGATGTGAGGATGAATGTAACAGATAACTGTGGGAATCTGTAGGTTTGTAGTGCACACTTGTGGATAAACTGTTACCGTTGATTGAAATATTAATGTCAAGAAAAGCGACTGAGGTTTCGGAAATTTCCCAGGTATATTTTAGAGCTGGATGAAAAGTATTGACAGAAGTTATGAATTGATTAAAGTGCCTATGAAATGAAATTTATTTTTTGATGTATCGAAAGTTTCACCTTTTTAGACCTTGGAATAAAAGGTTTAAAGTGTTAGGGACGATGCGAAATGCTTTTTTTATGGTCTCAAAGTTAGGTTGTTGGCGCTAAAAAGTGGCTCCAATTTGTGCGCGGCCAAAACCAGTGTCATATTACACTGTGACGTAAATAGTTGTACAAACTGCTGCGGGAATATAGAGAACAAGAGAGCTGACAAGAGACGTCGCTAGAGGTGGACCAATATTATGTGGCGAGCGGCCTCAAACATACGAGATATTAGAATTCTTCGATAACAGAGGGTGTCACAAAGCTTTATTTTGCTCCAGAGGAAAATAGGCCGGCGAAATACACGAAATTTGTTCGTCGACATCGGAAAGGGTACGTCAAGCGATGTTGTCAATGAAAGCGCTTATTGTTAAGATTAATATTATTTTGCAAAAGAAAATAACATTCCGGCCGGTGAGGCCGTTTAATCAAGCATAATTTTTCCAATCCATATCCTGTTTGGAAATTCCTTCAAGCCTCGGCTCGACTGGAGAGCCGTCGAAGTCAGCGAGGCCTACAAAAATATACTGACTCGATCGGCACTGACTGGCGAGTAATATAAATGTTTATACGGTATTCCGAATTATAAAATTCAAAGTGCAGCGACGCAAGTGTTCACTGGAAGGCGTCTATTCTACGGAACATCTATCAAAAATCTACACGTACAAATGCGTAAGACTATTCGAAACAAAATACATCGCTGAATCATTGCGTGTTCGATCAGATCAATTTTTATACAATGAAATATAAATCAGACATAAATGTAAACACGATACTTTGAACTCACTTACATAGCCGCCAAGTGGTTAAAATTTCCAGAAACGATCAATCGCTGGCAAGACACTGAACTAAGAAGCATAATTATTACGTATATACTTGAGTTCAAACATTTTGAATAAATAAAAAAATACGCTATCAAGGCATTCACATTCAATTCAGCAAGCCGCCTGAAAAACACCACCTCGGATATGCATGACATATCAGTAAAATTTAGAAACTTTCAACTAGCAAGCCGCCAAGACATATCCTTCGCATTGAAAAAAGAACTTTAAGTAGACGAGCGAATTGCCAAGCCGATAAAATAAGTTCATAATCTCCACGCGCGATCAATGAACTTCAGAGAAGACCGGCCGAGTCGCTAATACGCTAATATCATGATTGTTTGTACTACAAATATATCGTTTGCGTTCGATAAACGCTAGTCAGCGAGCCACTAAAAAGACATAACAAAAACGCCTCTGCGTTCAATAAGCTTACAACTCAACTGGCGAACCACTTAAACGCTGTGCTACTGAAATGTATACCTTTCACGTTCAATAATCTAAATGATCAAAGTCCGTCTTCTTCATGTTCACTTCCTTCGCTCAAGCGGTACAGTCGGTTCGTCTCGCTACGGCAAAACTACAGTGGACACGATCATTTCAGTTGATCAAGAGTGATCCGAAACTGATCCTCTTCACCTTCAGAGGACTGTAAAGAAACAAATTAGGCGCTGTCTGACATTTGTACAGCCAAAAACGTTGGCAAAATGACCATCACGCTAAAGGATTCCAAGGGAATTATAGCGTAAACAAACCAATGTGTTATACTATTTACGTAATTTACGTCATCACGCACGCCCACTCGCCCCCAGGCTCTCCAAAAATTGGAGCCACTTTTCAACCGAAGTGACGCATCTTTGAGGGGCTAAAAAACCGATTTTCTTTCTTTTCCTCGGGAAATGATTATTGTTTTCGTTCTTTGGACATAATAAACTAATGAAAAACGAAGAAAAAAAATTCATTTCATAGGCACTTTAAGTTCCTCTTTACTGGAAGAGGTAGCGCCAATACAATCATCGATGTAGCGGCCGTAGAGTTCGGGTTTGGTTCCGTGATACTGATTAAAAAATTTGATTTCGATGTGGCCTACAAAAAGGTTAGCGTAGCTTGGTACCATTTTGGTGCCCATGGCGACTCCATTTACTTGTTTGTAGTAGTTTTGGGAAAATGAAAAACAGTTAAGTGTCAAAACTAATTCGGCTAAGCGGAGCAGTGTTTCTGAGCTTGGGTTTTGAATGGAGCGCTGGTCGAAAAAATATTTTAGTGCTTGAAGTCCTTCGTTATTGGGGATGACGGTATATAAAGAGGTAATGTCCATAGTGAAAATTAATTTGTTTTCGCTGGGAAAACTGAAATCCCGGAAAATTTCGAGTGCGTGATTGGTGTCCTTAATGTACGAGGGTAGTGATTTGACAATGGCGGCCATGATTTTGTCTAAATAGCTAGAAATTAGTTCGGTAGGACAGCTACAAGCGGAAACAATTGGTCGGCCCGGATTGTTTGGTTTATGAATTTTAGGTTTGAAATAAACGCGTGAGGTTCTAGGAGTAGTGATGATGAGATTGTTGGCGGTAACTGGTAATTGTTGTTTAGTAATGAGGTCTTGGATAGTTTCTTAGACAATTTTTTGGTTGGTAGAAGTGAGATCTTTATCAACTTTGGCATAGAAAGCGGTGTCAGAAAGTTGCCGAAAAGCCTCTTGTCGGTAAAGGTCGGTCCGCCAAACAACTACCGCCCCGCCTTTGTCGGCCGCTTTGATAACAATGTCGCGTCGTTTGCTAAGACTTTTGAGCGCTGCCCACTCTCCTGTTGAAAGGTTGGAAATTTTGGTGTGGCGGTTAAATTTAAGTTTTTGGACATCGTGACGACATTTTTTGACGAAAAAATCTAGAGAAGAAAACTGGCCCTCTGGGGGAGTCCATTTTGATTTGCGAACGATGAGTGTTTCAAAAACATCTTTTTCCGAGGTGTTAGAATTGTCTTCTTTGTCGTGGAAAAAAGCTCTTAATTGCACGCGGCGAAGGAATTTTTCAACATCTTGTTTGACTGAAAATTCGTCGGTTTGTTTCGCTATAGGAACAAAGTTTAAACCTTTACTAAAAACAGACCTCTCTGGGTTAGAAAGCGGCAAATTTTCCGGAATGGTAACGACGCCATTGTGACTATCGAATGAATGGTCGCCGGATAATTGAGGACCTATTAACTGTTGAAGTTTTTGGGTCTTGATTTGGTTAAGGCTGTTGAACAGTTTAGCATTGAGTTCTTGAATTTTAGCGCGAATTGATTGTACTAAGACAGCTGGACAAATTTTGGAAAGTTCGGAACGGTATTGGATAATTTCCTTTTCGAGATTGTTACGTTTAAGGCACATAGCTCTGATGGTGATCCTCACAATATTACGCGAGAAAGAATTTTGGGCATGGTGAATTTCGTGAAAATATTGTTGATTGGAATCAGAGAATGTAGAAGCGTGAAAATTTGAACGAAACCCTTTAGGAATGACTTTGGATTGGAGGCAACGGCCGATGAAATTGATGTGACTACAAAACCTAGTTTTAGTAAAGATGTGAGTGGCTAAACGAAAGGCTAAATTAGTGGAAATGGGGGGAAAAGGAATAAGATAACTTACGATTTCCTGGCGTAGCTCCTTGGTGAGTGTCTTGAGGTTAGGCATCGTTGTCTTCGGTTCGTTCGGTGAGAAAGCTGTTGAGTAAGAAATATTGATGTAAAAAGTTAATGGTCGCAGCGAATAAACAACAAATGAATGGGGTTAGTTTCTAGAGAAACTGTGGTGCTGCGTCGGTGGGGAGATGAAACACGAGAATTTAGTTGAAAAAAATGACAAAGACGCATCCAAACCAGTCGCGCGCCATTTTAATCTTACTAACCATTCTAAACAACACATGACAATCTGCGGCCTTTCCCTACACCAGGGTAACACAGAAAGCCGTAAAAACCTAGAACAAAAAATCATCTTTCAAATCGGCACTCTCAAACCCCACGGAATCAACGAACGCCTTTCATTCAACTAATTTACATTTGTTTTTCACGTCACCAAATTTCCACCAATAGCGTAGCTCCACCGCTTACTATATAAAACCACACACTACCCACAATTCCTTGATTCGCTCCGACGAAGGGCTAGCGCTCGAAACGTCAGCTATTTGAATCTTTTTACGGTGGTCAATTTACCTTATCGACTCAGTCGATAAAACTAAATTCTCGTGTTTCATCCCCCCACCGACGCAGCACCACAGTTTTTCTAGAAACTAACCCCATTCATTTGCTGTTAGGCTCAGCCTATCTATATATATTACAATTTCCATTGGTTAGTTTTTATTTGGTCTACCTCAGTCCGGTTGGTATGCTTAGGCTTGTCTGATTAACTGTTTTGCAACCTGCTGTCACACTTATTGAGCTTGGCACTGCATAAAGTAGTCCGCAATAAAAAGACTCTTGGTACCAATCGTTTAGCAAGCGAGGCTTTATTACACTACCAAAACATCTTTGGGCCAGTTATTCAAGACAGTATTCACAGGCTAGAAAAACATATATCTATGTAACACGACCCACTAACCTTATAAACAGATATGGAGAACCATTAATAGTCTTAAACCGCGGTCTAAGTTACAATTTGTTTAAACATAGTTAATAAAGCGCAATGGTTATGAAACTTGAGAAATATCTTCGTTGGATGTTTTTGTTATCGTTTTTCGGCCTTGACCCTGCACAACCACAAAAGATGTTAATAGAAATGTTGCCATTAAAGTGCCACTACGACGAAAATTTTTGTATTTCTTTTCCGCTTTTTTTAACACAAATGTATCTAATGGGTTTAGAAAAATGCGAATTGCTATAAATTAGATTGATATACTCTTGCACAGCCCAGAAATAGCTGGCCGAAAACCCACGAAAATCACGTAAAATCCGTCCGCCATTACTCCGTTCATAAATCCGAGCCCACGTTCTACTGGTTTGCGATCTGGTACTCGTGACTTGATTTGTGACGTCAATGACTCAACGCGGTTCCCTCCGGGACACAGGCAACAAAGCCAAAAGGCACGTGTTGATTGATGTCACAAAATCTTTAGGCTAACTCGATCCAACTCTCAGGGTTCGGTTCGATCATTTTTTAATTGAGTAATTGCGGCAAGCCGAATTCGAAATGTAAAGTTAAAATAGAAGCACTTCCCGTACGAGTTTTGACTTGAAACTTCGCAAGGTAAGTATAACGAGTACATATATTTTCAAAATATGAAGAGAACAGAAAATGTAGATTTTCGATCATAGTGGCACTTTAAGTTATTCAGTCATAGCGTGTGATCGAAAAACAAAAGATGTGCACTGCCAAGTACAGTTCAACATAAATTGTGGCTCCTTTGTTATCGTCATTGAAGTTTGCAAGTTTCATAACCAGTCCCTCAATTAACTATGGTTTAAATAACCAGTCTTTTATGTTTAAAGCAACCGATTTTAATTGGTGAAAATAACCAATGATGAATAGGTTATAAATTAAAACCCATTATTTTTAGTTCAAAACAACTTATTTCAATTGCAAAACTGGTTATATCCAATTAAAATGGTTGTCTTAAGTGGTCAGCTTTTACAGTGTACGATTACCTTTTAAAACATTAGGATCGATAAGATGTCAGTTGCCATTTTTTTATTGATCTTAAAAAGGACAATTTATGCGCCTTTCCGCATTATCTATTGGTTTTTGACATACCTAAATACACTAATTATTATTCGAGGAAACCAGCCGCTTCCAGTCTGGTTTTTTATCCTCAGTTAAAGGAGTCTCATTTTTTCAGCACAATTATTTTTCTTGAAGCTGAAGACTTTCATGACCCACAAAAGGAAAAAACAAAAGAGGTAATATATTTATTTTATGAATGGGTATGTTGTTGCATTTATATCCGTTATCTGTTACCATTACGTTTACATTTTCTTTAGCTTTTAAGCTTTTAACGACCGATCTATTTTCGATTTTTCAGTGCCATTTCCAAAAAAGTATTACGTGACCTTCTGCGCAGTAGATATAGAGTGCAAAAAAGCTAGGAAAAACTACTTTTTCTCGTTTAGAATAACTAGTATGACTGATTTCCGAACAAAATATACCACTTGCGTATCAAAATTGCCCGAGAAACAAAATTGAAAGACAAAATTGTAAAAATTACACAGAGATCTTGGCATAAAGCAACGCGAGTAAGTTAGAACTATAAAATGCAAGTCTTTTTTTTTTGTTTACATAAAATCGCTTTTTAACCTATGTTATGAATGAAAGAGAAAATACGAAAAAGGGCAATAATTTCTTCTTTTGAAATATGGTATTCAAATACCTAGTAATTTAGCTTTTATAAAAAGGAATATAAGCGATAGTAAATTTTGCAGCAAACTAATTGAGGTATCAAATCTCCAACAACAATTTAGGAGTATTAAAAAAACCCGCGGCAAACTGGAATGTCTCATCTACGGAATCACTCCATATAAAACATACCAATCGGACTCCATTCGGTCACATTTTGTTGTTTAGGTTATAAAGTGATTTTGCCGTGTATTATTCACTTTCATATCTATACTAACTGTCAAACTGCTAAGAAATACATTTAAAAGTGACGACATGTAGACGTCGAAACGTCATGTTATTATCGCATATATATATATTGCTATTAAAATAATAATAATAATAATAATATTCAGTATTATTGTCGTCACTTGGACAGAGAATGCTCGATACATGTGGTAGAGCAGGAATATATTTTTCACACGATGTGATGTTACAAAACAGTAACTCGAGTTTCACGCTCGGTGGCGATCATCAGACTGAACAAAAAGGTCGTTAAAAAAGCGTTAAAAAGCAGCTGGCGCGCGCATCCTAATTAACTTTCAGTTGCTAAGTTAAGGCTGGTTTTCACTAGCGCATAAGCATAAGCACAAGCCAACATACGCAGACTCAGTAACATGTTGATCATTAGTTCCAATTGTTTGAACAAAACAGAACAATAGGCACTAATGATCAACACGTTACTGAGTCTGCGTATGTTGGCTTGTGCTTATGCTTATGCGCTAGTGAAAACCAGCCTTAATAGCTTGCGTGGACGGCTGGAATTTGATGTTTTCTGCATAAAACTTGTTTTCATGCCTGCATTTTGAAATAAGTTCTGATCTCCTGTTGAGTAAGGACTGTTTATCGGCGGTCAGGATGCATAACTTCTCCGCTAGACACAGACTACATTGAATAGCACTGCCTTTATACGCACTAGCGCGCTTCAAAACAGACCACTTGATCGAGAAGACAACCTTACTAGCCTTCAACTCCCAGATGTACTTTGAAAGAGTGGTTTTGGCTGAATGCTTTTCGTCATTGAATGAAAGGTTGTGGTTATTGAAGCGGGTCTTGAAAGCGTGTTCGCTCATTCCGATGTAGATTTTATCATCGTGACCCTGGGCAGATACTGTTGCTTTGTACACAATTCAAAGGGGACAGACCTCAAATAAATGTGGCTACTAAATATATCTGAATTTCGTAACTGTTCATCAGTAGGATGCCCAAAATGTGTGCAATTCCACAATTGGTTTCGGCTCCATTAAATCCTATACCAATTGCAGAACATTTTAGGAAAACATTTTAGCCTGCATTTTAGCCTGCGCTTCCACAACCGCTGTCCGGAACCCGAGACCCCACGCGACACGATCGGCCGAAACTTAACTTAACTTAACTTCAGTGGAAGTGAGACACGCGCCGTTAAGAGGGCAAATATCTTTATTTCTACAATTCAACGACTTCTTGGGTGAGCTGGGTGCATTGGATCTGAGGATTTTGGCATTGTGGCGTTTGATGATGCTGGTCATGCATGTTGTCCATACAGCTATAGCTGACCTTGATGTTATTGTGGTTAAAGATCTTGTGGAGTGTATGTTTCTTGGGGAGGTGTTTGTCAATCAATAGGAGCAAAGATTTTCCCACGTTAGTTTGTATATTTTTGCTGAACGGTGGATTGAACGAGGTGGTGTTTCTTGGTCTGTTAGCTCTCTTATCCTTCGGTGGGGTGGATGAACTCACATATCGAAGAGGTTCTTTAAAACCGCTTGACTTTAATGCCTGATTATAGGGAGGGAGGAGCTGCCTTCACGAACTCATCACTGATCGAACTGATTAGGGATTGCCCGACTCTTAGAACTTTTAATTCCAACCTTAAATTCAAATTCTTAACGGTATGTTTGCATACGACATTTGATACGCGCGTACGAGCTACTTTTTAACGCTTTTTTAACAACACGACCTTTTTATTCAGTCTGATGATCGCCACCGAGCGTGAAACTCGAGTTACTGTTTTGTAACATCACATCGTGTGAAAAATATATTGCTTTTAAAATGTTTTTTTTTTTTCAAGTGTTCTCTTATTAGGCGTTTATCTTTAAGTAACAATCCGTGTAAGAAGTAGGCAACCCAAATCCACGGAATGCAGAAAGGTGTGAATTGTGCTATTGTTGAAACCGTCCACCTCATTGGCTAAAACATGAAAATCTACCATAACTTCATCAGGCAGCGCATTTATTTATCTCTAGTTTACTAATTCAGTGATTACCTTTTAGTGAAAACTATTGTGATTTTTAATGCAACAAAAATTCTATGTGGGGAACATGGAAAATTAGAAGTCTTTCTTGGCCATTGTTTTGGAGTCTCACGATTGGATGAAATCTTGTAACACAAAAGAAACATCGCTTTAAAATAAAGTTTCAGTAAATTTTATTTCAAAACCATGTTGTCCATAGGTTGACGTATTCTCAGTACGAAAATCTAAACATTCTTATGTGGGGAAAGCGAAATGCATCGGAACAATAGAGAATTGCCTACCTCTTACACGGATTGTTACTTAAAAGTAACAAGCGTACCATTTAATAACGCATAGAGGAACTTTGCTCGCAAAAAAACTGTTATGCACATGGCGAACTTAAAGATGTCAACTCTAGTCGACTGAATTTGGAGACGTTCTATAAACATTTCTCAGAAGCTAACGATAACACAAAGAAAAAGTCAATCAAACATTTATATCGACATAAATTCACGTTAAAGAAATATCATTTCCAATACTGTAATTTCCCTAGGCTTAGAAAATTAATTGTTTAAAACACCGCTTCATCGGTTCTAACTTCCGAAGGAAAAATGACGCCCCGTAAAATGCCGAATAGAGTACCATACCGAAAAGGATACGACGCATAACTTTTGACGCATAAATTATGACTCATTGCCGGCCGAGAAGGAAGTGTTTGCTTTCATCAATTTCAGACGAACTCATATTTGAACCTATTTACCAGCTTATTCTTTTTTTCTTTAAAATAATAATATTTTAAAAGAGAGCTGTCTCATAAAACAGATGATGCTTTAAATATAAAAAATTATAAGAATAAAACTGTTATCCAAAAACAGGATACGACAAGAAAATGTACTTGTCACGTCACGCAATAATTAGACTAATAATTTCTCCGGCGTGTTTAAGTTCACTCGCTCGACAGTTCCTGTTAAAAATAAGAGACAGCTCCCGACGTTATATACCGTATGGAAGAAAAGTTTTGCGGCAATTTACTTTTGAGAATTCACGATTTTTTTTTCAGAGGGTAGTTTATCTTTTTTCCATTCACAGAAAGTTTAAAATTATAATAAATAAATGATATACTTAGTGGATGACGGACCGGGAGTAATTTTTAAAAGTTCAAATAAATTTCTTAGCGTAAATAAATATTCATTGCGTGAAACGAGACACTGGATGACGTAATGGGTTAAATTTGTTGTGACCTTTGATTCAGACATAGGGAACCCACACGCTTTATTATATTTGTAAACTGAATACGCTTATTACTCGTGGCGAAGCACACGAGTTGTAAATCCGGCTTTGACTTTTCTTGTTTTTTTTTCGTGTCACATTAGCGCATGCAAATTTATGCATGCATATTTTAGTTTATGTCGACGACTATATGGCTTTCAGCCATGAAATACATACC
This sequence comes from Dendrophyllia cribrosa, assembly GCA_024195265.1. Classification (NCBI taxonomy): domain Eukaryota; kingdom Metazoa; phylum Cnidaria; class Anthozoa; order Scleractinia; family Dendrophylliidae; genus Dendrophyllia; species Dendrophyllia cribrosa. The sequence goes on from JAJLRJ010000001.1 coordinate 39,280,249, forward strand.
GCAGAATTTCTCCGTGTGTTGACAGTGACAAGCAAAGTAAAGAACTACAGCGTACAATTGCACGTTTTCAAGGCAATGCAAAGCGTTCATGGATGGATAGGACCGTTTGATATTGTGTTCGCCGCTTATTCCTGTGGGATTTTTGTTCCGGCAAGTTTTGTGTTTTATATAACTTGCAATTTGCTTAGCGATCGAGCTTTGAAGTGTCGGCTACTGAATGTAGTGAATGTAGTGTAGTCTTACTTTTAAACCCGTGTATACACGCAAGCATAATGCCGGGGTAATGGGAAACGGTGACTAAATAAAATTCTCTCACTCACTCACTCGCTCCTCAACTGATTCCATCAGCTGTAAACTTCGTGAGTATTAAATGCTTAGTTACGAATACGTTTTGTAACAAGAACAACGTGAATCGAGCGATAACAATAATTAATTTGATTTATACGAATATAAACAACAATAAGCTTAAAAATGTTTCGCATTTGGAGTTTTTAGTGCAACGTTAAAATCTATTTAAAGGGGTTTTTCAACCGAGACACGCGTTTTGATGCGTATCTACCGTAAAATAATAAAATTTAGACCTTCGATAGCGCAGTGGATAGATGTTTTGGCTTAGCCCCGGACGGCCCGAGTTCAAGTCACGCTCGAAACTTCTTTTTTTTCTTTTTTGTTTTTTTTTTGTCCTGTTTTTTTTTTTCTTCGGACTGGACATTATGAAAGTGATGTTCTGTTTTTTTTTCCCGTTCGTCAAAAATTCTTACGTTTAATTTTTTTTTTTTGTTAAATATCGAACCGTGTCAGTGTGGAAACGTAAGCTTACGGCAATATTGCGTTACGCGTTCGCATTTCTTCTACGCGGGTTGGCTCTTAGGAGCCTTTGATTAGACATAATTTTAAGCTTCCGTTTTTCCGTAAAAGCACTCAAAACACTCGGGAAACAATGCTGCAATAATTTAAAAACGCCACGAGTTAAAGCTGTGTACAGCTTCTTGTTTTAATTAAACTGCAAATGGAATTAAAGAGGTAGATGTTAACTTGCCTGGTGTTTTATTAAATCTGTTGCGGAGACAAGTGCAATGGTCGTCATTGTGAGATGCATTTTGCTGGGTTATATGTAACACAAAGGGTAAATGGTCAGTGGAATCGTCATGTTTAGTTAGCAAGGCGTCATTGCGAGAAATATTAGCAGCGCGTAGAAACTGTCGGTTAAGGAAAGTTTTATGATAACCTCGTGCGAGGAGATATGATATGATATTCCGCTAAATACAGGTTCGTTTTATTGTAAATATGGGAAGACAATTTAGAGGGTGTTCGCTAAATATGGGGTCCGATTAATACAGGTTTCAGTGTAACTGTTAAGGCGATTAAGGGGGAAGAATCTTAACTACAAGGTGGTTGCTATGGAACTGAGAGTTTCAAACGTCACATAATCGGTTTCTTACCTTCCTCGGCTTCACAACCATATTTGATTTGTCACGTGATCAGAACATTAAAACCCTTAAATCTCGAACATCTTACATTTTTCCCAAAACAAAACGGCTTAAGAACATCCCAATAAAAAATCTCTAGCATGGATTTGTCAAAAATCAAGTTATTGAAAAAGCTATGACGTGTATTTTCATACATTTTCTTTAATAGCTTTCCTTTTTTCGTCTAAACGGTAATTCCATGCTACAGATGTTAAAAAAGTTGAATTGTTTATCATTCACAAAAAATAGATTTTTATCTCTTTTCCTTTGAATTTTTGCGCATTTTAATTCTTACGCGCGGTTGGGGACTGGCACTAGTTGTGCATGTTCAATGTCGATTTAGTGTACAGTTTCATAGTTCCCACCATGTCAGCAGTTTATGACACGTGAGAAATGCTAACCATGAAATAATGTCCCTAGCAACGACTCGAAAACTGCAGTTAAGGTTCACCCAATTTAAGGCCTTTGAAACAGATATTTCACCGAGATGATTCGTTTGGTGCTCTTGAATTTCTTGACATGTGTCATTTTTACTTTTCACAAATTATTTAAACCGCCTTTTCCGATACGTTTGTGCCCGATTTCACATGTTACAAACAGGCATATAAATCAATGACATAAATCACTGCTTGTCTCTTACAGCTAAAGTTATTGCTTTATTTTCAGGTTGAGATGCATCGACTCGTTTTCCTGGTGATTGCATCATTTGTTTTCGCACGTGTTGAATGTAAGGAAACTGTGTACCGAATATATCTACTTTACAATCTACCAGTGAAGCTGTTATAGGCTAAAATTGATACTCTCTTAAACTAATCTCACTTGTATCCTAAATCTCAAGAATATCCAAGAATTCCTAAGAACTATCGAGATTGTTGTGCATTGCCGAGAAATCTTAAAAGTACTTGGGTAATCCCGGGAATTCTTGTTTGCTGTACTGTCTTACGTTTACCAACGTAAGACAGAAATTCTCAGAGTGTTTCTTTGTACCATTTTAACATTTTTGTTTCCAGGAATTTAATTTTTTGGTAATTCAAGTTATTCTTGGGAAGTCTTGGAAATTCTAAGGCTTTCCCTGGATTTTCTTGAACAATTTCGCATGTTACTTTGGAGGATAGTTTCTCTTGCGCTCTTGAAAGTCATGTTTATTTCTTTATCATTAGTAATTATTTTTATTTCCTTTCAACTTTAGTGTGTGATAAAGAAAGTGTTGATTTTGCTTTCGTTATGGATGCAACTGGCAGTATACTACCATCTGAATTTCTAGTAATGAAAATGTTCATCAAACAAGTGATAGACTTTCTCCACATTGGACCAGCTCTGACTCACGTTGGTGTGATTAAATACAGTAGAAGTGCCAATATGGAGCTTAGTTTTTCAACATCTTATGAAAAACAAAAAATTAAGGAAATGGTGGAAGCAGTACCCCATACTGCAGGTATAACACGAATTGATTTGGCACTGAACGTTGCCTCGGAACAGTTGTTTACGCCAGCGGGTGGAATGAGAGAAAATTCTAGGAAGGTAAAGTGAGTCTGCCAATACTTTTCAAATGAGCCATATCACTGGCTTACAAAATAATACATGTACTAGTTGACAGGTTGTAACACGTGCCTTTAAGAACATTCTTTGTGTTTGGCAGGGCTCTACATCTCACATAATAGTCAGCCTACAAACAAAACCACAGCACAGAAACAGCTCTCATTCGTGTACATAATGATATCCTCACAGCCATTGACAATCGTGGTACTGTAATTTTATTGCTTCTAGACCGATCTGCAACTTTTGATACTGTCGACCATGATATTCTTCTAGTTCGTCTTTGCGAGCGTTTTGAAGTTGCTGGCAAACCTTAATCATGGTTAACAAGTTATCTATCGAATCGCATGCAGTATGTAAGTCCGTTGATAATGGAGTTTCCTAGAGCCAAGCTCTTCAATACGGTGTCCCACAAGGATCTGTCGTAGGCCCTATTTTATACCCTCTTTATACCTCACCGCTTTCAGATATTGTGAAGAAATTTAACTTGCGTCATCATTTTTAGGCTGATGATTCGCAACTTTATTTGTCTTTCCAACCAACTATACCGGGCGATAGAGATTTAGTCGTATCACTATCGAATGCTACGTGCGTGAAATTGATACTGGATGATGATTAATCGCCTTACTGTTAAACTGAACAAAGATAAAACTGAATTACTTGATCATGATATCTCCGCTAAGCACCTACCTAAACCATCTCTCCAAGAAATCTCAATGAGACTATCCTACACAAAAAAAGCAAGAATGTTGGCGCCATTTTCGATAACTATTTTTGTTTTAATGAACATGTTGCAAGTATCTACAAATCATCTTTTTATCATCTTCGTAACATAAGCAATATAAGGAAGTACCTCTCACCGTCCACTATCTACTTAAATTCTTATTTATGCCTTTTATCTTCTAAATTGGATCACTGCAACGCTTTACTCTATGACCTACCAAACTACCTCATCAGCAAGTTACCGGCTGCAAGGCACTGAACAATCTGACACCTTCATGCATACGTGACCTATTGACACCATACATTCCATTTCGCCGGCTCCGTTTTTCGACACAGGATCTCCTTTTAACACCATGTTTTAGTTTAAAAACTTGTGGCGCAAGATCATATTCTGTGGCAGTCCCTATACTATGGAATACTCTCCCGCTAGATATAAGAAACAGCCCTTCTGTGTCCGTTTTTTTTTTAATAGAATTAAAACTTTCCTTTTTAAAAGAAGCATTTTTATAACGTTTTATTATAATTTTCATATTTTTGTGATTAATTTATATTTGTTGCTAATATTTTAACTGTTTTTATCTTGTAAAGCGCCTTTGAACTTTAGGATACTGGCGCTATGTAAATATATTAATATTATTATTATAATTAGCCAAGGGGCAGTTGAGAGCCATTTGGTTTGTGAGACCTTTTGTTTAGCGACAAAATTATTTCAGAGATATTTGTTTGTTTGTCAGTTGAAATAGGAATTGCGAGATCATTCATTCCGCTTACATTTCTTAGATCATGGTCCTCCTAACTGATGGTAACCAAACTGGAGTAGACTTGGTTCCTAATCAAATGCCTCTAGTGGATGCCATCCAACCAATTAAGGATCTGGGTGTGAGGGTGATTGCAATTGGCATTGGAAGCGTAGACAGAAAACAGTTGGAAATATTGGCTACAAACAAAAACAATATTCTGCGACTAAACAGCTTTCGGCAGCTTCTCATGTCTGTGAAGAAGACAGTGGTCATGAGCTGTAAAGGTATGAAATTTTCAGTCTCCCGGGCTATCTCATCACTAGTCAGTTTAGTTTATCACCCGTCAAACCCTTCACCAATTTTATTAACGTTGTTTACAGTTGTAATGATTTATAGTGTTTAATAGCCCCTGAAGAAGCTTTGTTTCGCAAAGCGAAATATTGGGCATTATTGTTTTCCACTTTTAATTTGTTTGCTTTGTTCCTGTTTTTCTGCCGTAAGGATAAGTTTGCGCGTTTCCTTTGATTGACTTCAAGTGTTATACTGATCTAGGTCTGGAAGCCCAGATCAGGCCATTCTAAACAGTGTGTTGTAGTGCATTCTATGTTTTGTTTTTAAACTATTTGCCTCCTAAGAGAGTGTAACATACATTGCTTTCGTTCGTTTTCACTTGAAACGAAGAGAAAAATGTCGTTAAATTTATGATGTACAGAAAAAAGTTATTTCCATAAGTTCCAAGACAAAAGTTAGAAGACCACACAATAATCTATTTAACAAATAGATTCTATTTGGCCCTGTGTCTGTTCAGTTATAGATCACAGATGACGTCAAAATGTGGTAAGAACAAAAAATGGGCACACGAGCCGTAGGCGAGTGTGTCACTGATGTTCTTACCACATTTTGACCTCTTCTGTGATCAAAAACTGAACAGACACACGGCAAAATGGAATCTATTTGTTTTATACAATGAACAGAAAAGTAAAAAGAGTAAAATTACGAACTTGCCTCGTAGCGCTCGACTGTTCGAAGATTTGTTCCAGTTTAGGTATTTTTCAAGTCGCCAAAAACACTTTTCGTCTTGGTTTCTTCTTTTTCTTGCTCGTAAACAGCTCCTGCTAAACATTTTTCGAGGCTTTCATTTGCTCAATCCAGAATAATCTTGCAAACATTTTCAAAACTGTGCGCCATGTTGGACAAAACAAAGCAACAGTTTTTCTATGACGTCAGCCGTGCGTCTGTACTCCGATAGATCATAGGCAACGACCAATCACAGAGTGCGTAGTATTCAGTTCATTGTATAAAGTATGCTATTAACTCGATTAAATCTAATATGTTTTGTTTCGTCTGCATAATAACATTGCGTGGCACATTTAAAACATGTTATTAACCTATCACAAGCTAGTTGTGTCAAAATAACCAATCAAATTAAAGGTCAACAGACACTTGTGCCACAAGGGAGAGGGGAAGTGACTCTCGTATGTTTAGTACAATTTTGTATAGCAAATATCCGTGTGGATTCTCAAGCTCAAACGTAATAGTTGCGTAGCGCGCTATGTAAAGACATTACGAGTAAAGACATTGTTTATCTGTTTCCCCTGTGCTCCTGAAAGTCTTGCTGTACGCTACATACTTGTTACCTGTTCTCTAGGAATTGACGACTTGCTTTCCAGGTAAAGCTGTAAGACTGTGCGCTGATTTCATAAGATTTGTAATTACAAGTGTCAAAACTATTTCTTTTCGTTATAATTCATTAGAAACGCAACAACAAACAAACTGTATGAAAAAGAACGTAAGAGTAATACTTTATTCCCATTATTTACAAGAAAAATATCATAAGCATCACTGAACCGCTCATTAACCTAAAAGGGTAATCAGTAGTCCCCGCAATGAAATGGAAGAATGAAACGAAAATGTAATCAAAGGCTCCTGTGAGCCAACTCGTGAATACGAAATGCTCAACATATCGCTAGTTAATATTTGAGCGACCCTCCCCTACAAAACATCGTGGAAATGTAGTCATATGCTTAGTCGGTTTGATCGAGAAGACGCTCAAAAATAGTTCGTGGAAGCTTTATTGTCAGCTGCAGGGGCGGATCCAGGATTTTTCTTAGGAGGGGGTGCACCTCTAAGGAATGACGTAACTGAAGGGTGACGTAAACAAATTTTAAAAGCGAACAACGCAGACTAGGTCATCTCAGGGGGGGGGGGGGGGGGTACGCACCCCCTGCACCCTCCCCCTAGATCCGCCCCTGAGCTGTATTGTATAAATTAACACCACCGCGATAAATAACTTTAATGACAAAAATAACCACAGGTTTTAATTTAGAGTTGAATGTTTTGGGTAGCAATTCATCAAATTTCCGTTAAAAAAAGGAAAGAAAAATATTATTCGACGTCCCCATCTAGATTCGAACTCGAGCGCCGAGAGTGTTGGTTATGGCTCAGCAAAACAACGCACCAGTCGATTGCGCCACAAGGTCACAAAGAAATACGTGAATACATATTGCATTTTAATATTTCGACGATGTCCAGTTTTCTCTTATTTCAAACATTGCGTGCTTGTGTCACGCTAAGACATGTTTTTTGATTTGTGGTTTTCTCTTATTTCAAACATTGCGTGTTTGTGTCACGCTAAGACATGTTTTTTGATTGGTGGTTTTCTAAACAAAACTTGGTTTATATTGCAGCGAAACTTCACACATTTAAAAACATTGACCGTGCTGTACCGTTTTCCTAAGTCTTGAAAAATTCAATTGAAGTCCGCAGGTCGGTTTTAACTTTCCGGAGCTTGAAGCCTTATGTACTGGTCAACGGCATTACCAAGAAAAGTTTACAGCCGATGGATGGTAAGAAGGAAGGTGGGAAGGAAGAGAGGCGTGAAAATTTGCATATTTGTACCCGTCTGCTATAACTCGTTCATTACGCTTCGCATATTCACAAGTTAAAAGTAGCACGATAGTGATACATTAAAGTGTTTAACTTGCTTGTTGAGTACAGGCGGAAGAGTGCTCCCCTCTATAATCTGTATGTGTTACCCAGATGGGTATGGTGTTAGAGCCGCGTTGGTCTGAAAATGAGGAAACTTTAATGGTTTGGTCCTAAAGTTGATAACAAAAATCGCATATTTAGGTCTGCAAATGCTTGGGTAAGGGTTTGTCAAGCAGGCCGCACCCCTACCCGAAATTTTGAAAAGTACCACCCTCCCCCCCCCCCCCCCCCCCTGCCCCCTCTACCAGGGTTGTTCCCACCCTTTGTGTACGATTTCCTTGATCAGTAAGCTGAAAAAAAGTGGAAGCTATGTCAAGGATCATGAACTAATCTCCCGAACAGATATGGTGGCAGGTTTCCGACTGCTCGAGATGTTTTAAGTGTTGCGCCATAACACTGAAAAAGAACTGACAAAATGTAATTTGCAGTAATACACATTCTCTCTCCCTCTCTCCCCCCCCCCCCCCCCCCCCCCCCCCCCCCCCCCCCCCCTTCTCTCTCTCTCTCTCTGCATGTAACAGATTTTCACAGTCATGTTTTAATTTGTGTTGCCTTTGTAAGTTGACGGTGGCTGGAGCAAATGGACCAGATGGAGCCTTTGTACAAAGGTTATTAGTGGTATACAAACAAGGACTAGAGAATGTGTGAATCCAAAACCAAGATATACTGGCAAAGATTGCAGTGGAGCCAGAGTAGTTGTAAGAGAATGTAACAATATTTCAAGCTGCAGTGAAGGTACATTGCATGTCAATTTGCAATCTTTGAATATGAAATAAGTGAAAATTCGTCTTGTTTATAACTAATAGTTTATACACGGTAAAGAAATTTTAAGTTTAAAAAAGAGGCTAATAAATATTGCATGATATTAATATCACTTTCATTAGAGTTTCCAATGCGCTTTCGGACATCGGAGATACCATCCCTTGGAAGAATGGAAATTTACGAGAACAACACCTGGAATAAAATTTGCACCACGAGTTGGGATGATATTGAAGTGAATGTGACATGCAGAACAATGGGTTACTTTAACAATGGTCCTAAGGATAATGGCTCATGTTACAAAGACACAGATATCATTAACCATAACTGTACGCCAGTGACTCATAATTGTTTCAATAACAGCAACGAGAAACTACAGTCATGTGAAGGTATTTAGTGCACCAGATTCTTACAATGTTATGTGATCTGAGAATAGTAAATGTATAATAACGGAAGTTACATAGGGAGCTGTTAATCTATTAAGCTTTTAAGCTCCACTCCAATAAGAAATAATAGTATCTTCTAGGTTTGCTTGTGCGGTTAATTTTATTTTTAATTGTGTGTATTGCTTTGTGCTTTTTAGTCAGGCAGAATGCCAAGCCTGCCCGTCAGAAAAGTCTATTTCAAGTGCTTTTTAGCCTGCGGCTAAGTGTTTCTGTTTCAAGTGTTTTTGAGATATAGAATTTAGATGAATTGAATAAAAGCTTTCTCGAATGGCTTCACATTTAGAAAAAAATTATATCGTACTGTAGCGTTTACCGAAGTCTTGAAAAATCCATTTGAAGTCCATAGATCGGTTTTAATTTTTCATACTGAGTTTAAAGTCAAAGACATTGCTTCGCGTATTCACAGGTACAAATGACCACAAAGTGACGTCATATCACTTGACATAGCAACTTCAAAGTCATACGAGATAGCAACTAACCAAAAAAAAGAACTCTACGAGTTGTGAAACCGGGCTTCAAGTGTACATAAGAAATTAAGAATTCGAAGCATAGCCAGTAGTGTAACTGCTCCACAATCGAAGATTCACTGTGACACTATAGAGTGTGTGCGGACACGTGACCTTTGAATTACCGTCCGCCATGTTGGAGGACCACTTTCATGGGTTTTCCCTGTGTTTACCTTTCAGAGTGCGAGCAGCGCAAGCGCTTTTAAGATATAACTCGCGTTTTCCTTAACGTTGTGAATTAAAATCGAAAAGGTAGCTAATTTACAGTGCTCTTTTGTCATTTTGGAGGTATATTTCAACCACAAAACCCCTTTTCTATCGATTTTTGAGCTCTATTTGTTTCAATTTCTGAAACCGATTAACGCTCACTTTGTTTTGTCTGCCCGATTATTTTTAGCGGAGCCTAGCCGGGCCGAAGGCCCGGCTGCGGAGCCCCATACTCATAGAACCTATGCCCTCATTTTTCATGGTCATGGCTAGCGGAATGTTTCGCGGGCGCTGTCTGCAACAAAAACATGTGTGTCGGAGATGTGTGTCGCGCAAGGCTAGCGCGCATGCGCGTATGACGCCACACAACATCCGGGATCTTAGCGGAGGACTAGCTCGCGGGCGCGTATGACGTCGCAAAATATGCGCGTACGACGTCATGTTGAAACCAAAGCGAGGCTTTTTTTTCGCGCGGTTACACGGCCGAATGTCACGTCAGCTGGGAAAACACTTTGATGTTTTGCTGTGTTTACTGAGCGGAGAAAACGGTTTAAATTAAAGTCGTTATTTTCCTGCATTTTTTCGTGGTTTGCTACTCAAGACAGGGATGCTAATTAAGGGATACTCAGGAGCCGCTTTAGTGGAAAAAGAAGAGCTTTCAGGGATAAAATCTTGCTTCGAGGAACTATATACGTTTTTAGCAATGCGAGAGATGGGTTCGTTTTACGGATTTCAGCACCAAAGCGGAGATTTAAAGAATTTCCAAGCACAGTAGTCGCCGGAGGGACTTAAAGGTAAAACAAATTACATTTTTCGATGGAAATTTATCTAGATATCAATCTGTGATTGACTTTTTGTTAATGTGTTCTCGTTAGTTTTGGAGAATTGTTTTTAAACGTGTAGCTTAAATTCAGTTGTATTAATTTCTTCAATTTCATCGAAGACACGGCTCGGCCTCGATGCGCGTTTTCCGTTTTGCTTTTCAACATAAACTAATGGAGATTTGAATAAAATTTATCGAAAGAAGATTGTGTTGTCCATTTTTATGTGTTTGTTCATTCATTACATAGGTTGAAAAGCGATTTTATGTAAACAAAACAAGACTTGAATTTTATTATAGTTCTAACTTCACTCGCGTGGCCGTATGCAAATATGTTTGTATTTTTGGCAATTTTGATTTCCAAATCAGTTTCTCAGGCATTTTTTGACAAGCTACAACTGTATTTTTTAACAGTAGTCGTAATAGTTATTCTAGACGGAGAAAAAGTTGTTTTTGTGAACTTTTGTACGGTCTAAATGTACTGTGCAGACGGTCGGGTAATACTGTTTTTGAGAATTGCTAAAATTGAATAATAGCCCGGTCGTCAATATTAATCTTAATTCTTGTGCTTCCGACCTTTCACCTATTAGTTAAGTTTCATCTTAGTTAAGCTTGTTCAGAGGGTCTTCAGAGGGCGCCTCTGTTAGGCTAAGCCTAACTATATATATTACAATTTGGAAATGGCTCTAACACTTTACACTGCAAGCACTTAAGCAAATGTGGTCTCATTTTTGTGTTGTCATACATGACAGTCTCGGGAGCTTCCTTGTAGACCAAAGATGTTACATATGCAATTGCAAATAACCCGCAGTCACTTGCGTTCTTTTGCTGCTGAACTGGCATAATCATCATCTTTTTAAATTCCTCACCAAGAAGACTTCTGGTTTGTTCTTCTATATCGTCATTGATGACATTGTTAAAGAGACTGTCATACACATTAACAAATCCTCTCAGGCAACCAATTGAACTAACACAGACCCAGTGATTCCCTCCTGTGTGTAAAATTTGAATAAATTCACCTCCAACAATGTCAAAATTGTTACATGGTCCTAGTGTTGGTCTTTAAAAACCCTCAATGAGTGGATCAATCTTTTTAAGGATTACTTGTGCCTCATGAATAATGGTACAGTCAAGCCATCCATTTCTGGAATTAATCAAGGTAAACTCTTTATCAGTAAGAGGACCAAGGGAGGATACTTTGTCTGCTTTTCCACTCATAGTTTTTATCTCTTGCACTTCATCATCATCATCATCATCAAGCACAAATCTAGAATCTTTCAAATCTGGCTCATTTTCAAGACTTTCACTAGTTTCATTCACAGCTTTATTTTTCCTGGAAGAACAAGACACTGAGCATAATGCGCACAGCCAAATTGTTTTGGCATTGTTAGGAAAACGTTTGTACCCCATACAGGACAAATGAAAATAGATTCCATGAGAGCAATGTTCATTATGGCACTTTAGAATTTTGTCAGTACTTTCAGCCTTTTTTCCACAGGTGCAAATGTTATCTCTCTCTATTGCCTCTGATACCAACTTTTCTTCTGTAGCTCTTCGATTCTTTGCTCTTTGTTTTGGTTGAAATTCAGGGAATTTCCTGCAGTGAGGACAATACCATACCTTGGGAACCTTCTGAATTGACAGACATGATGGATGAAACTTAGAAACTGGGCATGATGTGTTGGAACATGTTACTGTTTCTTCACTGGTTGTGCGCCTGCAATAGCAATCTCCATCCTGATGTGTGATATTTTGGGGCTTCATGTTTAGCTTTCTTGTGTACCACCTCCCCATAATCTCAGGGAGGATGCAGATCCTCCAAAATAAAGAAAGCTTAAGCAGCTGTTCTTCCCAGTGGTTATGATCAGGAATGATTCTTTCTTGAACCAACTGCACAAACTCATTTTCAATGGCACAAACAACAAAGTCACAGTAAACACGATCAGGTATAGTGTGTAATTGTTGCTGAACTTGGCTGTAGTAACTATGGCTTCTCTTTAGTACAAATTCTGAACCAATTTTCTCCAAACAGGAAGATTGGTTTTGGACATAAGAGTCGAAATCTTTCCCATCAATGCAGTAGGGGCACTTAATCTCACCCAACCCAAGGCCACAACAGTCACAGGAACAAATGAAATCGGGAGTGGCATGCAAGAATGGGTAATCTTTGTTTATGAATGTACCACACTTGACTACTTTAAAGTTGTTATGTTTTGCCTTCATCTGCTTTTCATATTCAGCGATTGCCAACTCTTCATGTTTGCAGCCATGCCTTGTAGCTGCAGTAGAGAAATTAAACAAGTCAGGATAACAAACTGTTTTGATAAGAGATTGTGATGGCTGTGCAGGATCAGTGTGACATGCTGCATGACATTGAGATGCACCAATTCGTCCAGCCCTATGAAGATAGAAAGCACTGCCTTTTGCTTGGTTTATGGTTTCTTTCTCAATCATTTCTATTTGCTCGTCTTTGAGGCTGATTTGAACTTTGTGACACTCTTCTAGTAGCTCAGTATAATTAAGGTTTATGTATTTCTCATCAAATAAATCTCGGATAGAGGGTATCCCTCTCGTTTTTGAAATGAATTCCTCTGCATATGTTTCTACTAAACTTAGACAAACACGTTTGACTTTGCATTCATTGAGAGAACTGTACAACTGTTCAAGCTCATCCTTAGTTGGTTGCAGTACTGACCTCTGTACTGTAGGTGATTCTTTTATCCCTGTAGAGGATTGATCACTGTTATCATTCTTGCAGCACAAACTAAGATCATTTAAAAACTTCTCCATGCCAGCCTTCAGTTTTCTTGCTGAGGAAAAGTTGATGTCCTTAACTCTGGCGTAATCAACCTTTTCAACATAACTTGGCAAAATCCAAGAATTTAGTTTTATCGACTGAGTCGATAAGGTAAATTGACCACCGTAAAAAGATTCAAATAGCTGACGTTTCGAGCGCTAGCCCTTCGTCGGAGCGAATCAAGGAATTGTGGGTAGTGTGTGGTTTTATATAGTAAGCGGTGGAGCTACGCTATTGGTGGAAATTTGGTGACGTGAAAAACAAATGTAGATTAGTTGAATGAAAAGCGTTCGTTGATTCCGTGGGGTTTGAGAGTGCCGATTTGAAAGATGATTTTTTGTTCTAGGTTTTTACGGCTTTCTGTGTTACCCTGGTGTAGGGAAAGGCCGCAGATTGTCATGTGTTGTTTAGAATGGTTAGTAAGATTAAAATGGCGCGCGACTGGTTTGGATGCGTCTTTGTCATTTTTTTCAACGTCTCGGAGATGTTCACGAAAACGGTCGCCCAGTCTCCTCCCTGTTTCGCCAATGTATATCTTTTTGCAAAAAGTACATGTAATGCAGTAGATAACATTTACGGAGGTGCATGTAAAACGATCAGTAATTTTAATAGATCGTTTGGGTCCTGTTATTTTGTCCGCGTTGTGAATGAAAGGACAAGTGTTACATCGTGTGCGTGTGCATTTGAAAGTTCCCGGTACATCGTCAGATTTCAGTGCGCTCGTAACTAGAAAGTTGCCTATGTTTTTGTCACGTTTGAATGAAATTAGTGGGGGTTGTGAAAAAATTCTGCCAGTTTCGGGGTCGTTTTGGAGTAATTTGAAATTTTTTAAAATGATGCTTTTGACTGTGTTGTTGTGTGGGTGGAAAGTGACGGTGAATGGAATTCTCTCGTTCTCTTCCTTCTGTGGCGTTTGTAGTGCTGACTGTCTGTCGATCTGTTGTGCACGTTGTTGGCCCGTATTAACAACAGAGTCAGGGTACCCACGTTTCTTGAAAAACTGGCACATTTCTTCTGATTTGTTGGAAAAATCAGAGTCATCACTACATAGACGTCGAAGTCTGAGAAATTGAGAATACGGAATGGCGTTTTTAACGTGCGATGGATGTGAGGATGAATGTAACAGATAACTGTGGGAATCTGTAGGTTTGTAGTGCACACTTGTGGATAAACTGTTACCGTTGATTGAAATATTAATGTCAAGAAAAGCGACTGAGGTTTCGGAAATTTCCCAGGTATATTTTAGAGCTGGATGAAAAGTATTGACAGAAGTTATGAACTGATTAAGTTCCTCTTTACTGGAAGAGGTAGCGCCAATGCAATCATCGATGTAGCGGCCGTAGAGTTCGGGTTTGGTTCCGTGGTATTGATTAAAAAATTCCTTCGCCGCGTGCAATTAAGAGCTTTTTTCCACGACAAAGAAGACAATTCTAACACCTCGGAAAAAGATGTTTTTGAAACACTCAACGTTCGCAAGTCAAAATGGACTCCCCCAGAGGGCCAGTTTTCTTCTCTAGATTTTTCGTCAAAAAATGTCGTCACGATGTCCAAAAACTTAAATTTAACCGCCACACCAAAATTTCCAACCTTTCAACAGGAGAATAGGCAGCGCTCAAAAGTCTTAGCAAACGACGCGACATTGTTATCAAAGCGACCGACAAAGGCGGGGCGGTAGTTGTTTGGCGGACCGACCTTTACCGACAAGAGGCTTTTCGGCAACTTTCTGACACCGCTTTCTATGCCAAAGTTGATAAAGATCTCACTTCTACCAACCAGAAAATTGTCAAAGAAACTATCCAAGACCTCATTACTAAACAACAATTACCAGTTACCGCCAACAATCTCATCATCACTACTCCTAGAACCTCACGCGTTTATTTCAAACCTAAAATTCATAAACCAAACAATCCGGGCCGACCCATTGTTTCCGCTTGTAGCTGTCCTACCGAACTAATTTCTAGCTATTTAGACAAAATCATGGCCCCCATTGTCAAATCACTACCCTCGTACATTAAGGACACCAATCACGCACTCGAAATTTTCCGGGATTTCAGTTTTGCCAGCGAAAACAAATTAATTTTCACTATGGACATTACCTCTTTATATACCGTCATCCCCAATGACGAAGGACTTCAAGCACTAAAATATTTTTTCGACCAGCGCTCCATTCAAAACCCAAGCTCAGAAACACTGCTCCGCTTAGCCGAATTAGTTTTGACACTTAACTGTTTTTCATTTTCCCAAAACTACTACAAACAAGTAAATGGAGTCGCCATGGGCACCAAAATGGGACCAAGCTACGCTAACCTTTTTGTAGGCCACATCGAAGACAAATTTTTTAATCAGTACCACGGAACCAAACCCGAACTCTACGGCCGCTACATCGATGATTGCATTGGCGCTACCTCTTCCAGTAAAGAGGAACTTAATCAGTTCATAACTTCTGTCAATACTTTTCATCCAGCTCTAAAATATACCTGGGAAATTTCCGAAACCTCAGTCGCTTTTCTTGACATTAATATTTCAATCAACGGTAACAGTTTATCCACAAGTGTGCACTACAAACCTACAGATTCCCACAGTTATCTGTTACATTCATCCTCACATCCATCGCACGTTAAAAACGCCATTCCGTATTCTCAATTTCTCAGACTTCGACGTCTATGTAGTGATGACTCTGATTTTTCCAACAAATCAGAAGAAATGTGCCAGTTTTTCAAGAAACGTGGGTACCCTGACTCTGTTGTTAATACGGGCCAACAACGTGCACAACAGATCGACAGACAGTCAGCACTACAAACGCCACAGAAGGAAGAGAACGAGAGAATTCCATTCACCGTCACTTTCCACCCACACAACAACACAGTCAAAAGCATCATTTTAAAAAATTTCAAATTACTCCAAAACGACCCCGAAACTGGCAGAATTTTTTCACAACCCCCACTAATTTCATTCAAACGTGACAAAAACATAGGCAACTTTCTAGTTACGAGCGCACTGAAATCTGACGATGTACCGGGAACTTTCAAATGCACACGCACACGATGTAACACTTGTCCTTTCATTCACAACGCGGACAAAATAACAGGACCCAAACGATCTATTAAAATTACTGATCGTTTTACATGCACCTCCGTAAATGTTATCTACTGCATTACATGTACTTTTTGCAAAAAGATATACATTGGCGAAACAGGGAGGAGACTGGGCGACCGTTTTCGTGAACATCTCCGAGACGTTGAAAAAAATGACAAAGACGCATCCAAACCAGTCGCGCGCCATTTTAATCTTACTAACCATTCTAAACAACACATGACAATCTGCGGCCTTTCCCTACACCAGGGTAACACAGAAAGCCGTAAAAACCTAGAACAAAAAATCATCTTTCAAATCGGCACTCTCAAACCCCACGGAATCAACGAACGCTTTTCATTCAACTAATCTACATTTGTTTTTCACGTCACCAAATTTCCACCAATAGCGTAGCTCCACCGCTTACTATATAAAACCACACACTACCCACAATTCCTTGATTCGCTCCGACGAAGGGCTAGCGCTCGAAACGTCAGCTATTTGAATCTTTTTACGGTGGTCAATTTACCTTATCGACTCAGTCGATAAAACTAAATTCTCGTGTTTCATCCCCCCACCGACGCAGCACCACAGTTTCTCTAGAAACTAACCCCATTCATTGGCAAAATCCAGCCACACTTAACCTGTGTACACGCTAACCTTCCATTTTGTCTGGTGACAACTTCAAGATAGAATAGCACACTTGCTATATGTGAGCAAGACTCACCCAGGCCAGCCATACACCCTGCACAATGTGCTGACATCACAGTACCTTCTTCGTTTGTTATAATCCACAACTGCACTAGTGGATCATTCATTCTCTGCGAATGTCTTACTTTGGCCAATACCACAAACCTCTTGTTAATGATACATCCAAGGACACTGGAAATGAAGCCGCTAACCATCTGGTTGTAAGCTTGAAGGCTTCTGTAAGCTTTAAATTGTGCGTTGGAATAAAAACTAGTATCGAGCACAAGGTACGAAAGCAAATTCATGGATTCAACGGGTGGAAGGCATTCCTCGCTCAACTTTTTTGCTGGGATGACAAACGGATCTATGCCAATCTCAGACATTTTATCAAGATATCTATGATTTACCTTGCCTTCAAGGTTTTCGCTATAATGTGAGAGCATCAGAGGCACAACCTCTGTTGTTTCAGTTGCCATTTTGACTACGACAGTCCTCCAACATGGCCGCCAGTAATTTTGTGACGTCATCCGCACACACACTATAGAATCCATTGGCTGTTCTTCATTTCGTAGCTGTAATAGGAGGCTTTTACATGTAGCTGTGAAAAGTGAAAAACGGCCGAAAAACCATTATCAATATCGTGAAACTGGAAATCATGCAATTTACCACATCAGAAAAAGGAAAATGACGAAACGAAACATATCAAGTAAATTTTGCAAATTAAGCAGAAAGCAAAATAACAATTTAATCGATTCACGACATTTATTACCAACAGTTTTTAATTATACAGTCGACCTTCCTTGATACGAACACTAAAGGGACAGATCCAGGTGTCCGCATTATAGAATTGTCCGTTTTTATAGCGGTAGAGATTGTCCAACTTCGGGACCTAGAGAACTGTCCGTAATAAAGAGGTGTTTGTACTATTGAGGTGTCCGTTAGGGGAGGTCTGACTGTATGCGTTATTGACCGAGCTTATTCGGTCAAGATGACTGGATATTGGCCAAGTTCTTTTTTTTGTGTGTGTTTTTATGGATTAAGACGAAGTCAGTGATCCTATCGATCGATTGACTGAATTTCCAGTCATCAATTTCCATGGAGTAAAGGCCAGGATCTTTTAGCAAATATATAATATTCGATCTTCTGTTCGATTATAATAGCGGCGTATCAGTTTGTGTTGAAAATTGGACAACTTAGATATTTAATCGTACCGTGTAATTAACGACAATTTATTATTATTTCACCCATTTTAGTTCCTGTACGTTTAAATGGGGCAAATATCAGCTACGGTGGACGAGTGGAAGTTTTTTATGGGGGAAAGTGGGGAAAGATCTGCCGCAATCAATGGGAATTTAACGATGCTACAGTTGTTTGCAATCAACTTGGCTTTAAAGGCGCTCTAGCCGAATTCATTGGATCAAAGGTAAAGGATGACGAAATTCCTTTTTTGATGTCCGAAGTTGCTTGCACTGGAAGCGAATCGAAGCTGGCATCTTGCAAGCGAATTGATGGAGATTATGAGTGTCACAATGACGAGGGAGCTCAGGCATTGTGCGTACCTAGTAAGTTATCGGTTAAGTACGTAAATAAGTTTTTATATATGAACCTGTTATTTTGACGATCAGTATTTGTATAGGTAATAGGATGAGTTGTAGTGATATTTGGTAATAATACCGCAAGTAATATTTCAAAATTGTCCAAAATATCACGAGCCGCTTCGTACAACTCATTCAATTATTTGTTTATAAAATAGGCTCAGAAATTTTTTTCAAAAGTGTCTTTTATTTCGTTACGGTCAAATGAACACCGCGCCATAGTGGGAACATTTCGCATTGAATGAATGACAGCGCTTCACGGTTACGCATAGGCTCAGTCTCCAGCCGTGGGTGTCTCGATGCGCCCGCGATATCTCCCCACCTCACGGCTGGGCGCACGGCTTTGGTTGCTTGTCCATGACGTCATTACAATAATGCGGAAAATGGACACGTCATTTACATAATAGAATAGATTGATGCGAACTTTGCTTTCCTTCGAAGTGATCCAACACTAGTGGAAAAGCTTGAAAAATTAAGGATTTACCCGAACCAGTCGGTAGAATGACAAATGCAAATACCCGCTAATTTATGCCCCGCAAATTTCGGCGGGTTCGTTTCTGATTGGTCAATGTAAACAATAACCAAACCCGTGCGCCCAGCCGTGAGGTGGGGAGATATCGCGGGCGCATCGAGACACCCACGGCTGGAGACTGAGCCTAGGTTACGCACTGTTCTTGTCAAAAACAGAGCTAAATTTAGTTTGCCGAGGGAAAGAAGTTGAAAGTCGTCTCTAAAAGTTTTACAGCCTTCCTACTGTCAAAAATGAATCGTAATACATGTGAATCGGCGTGTCAAAACGGAGAATCAAAGAAAGGGCTGAAACTAGAGCTTATTTCACTTCGTATTTAACTGTTTTTCTGTACAATTCCAACGGTGGCATCGGCTCCGACGCTGTACTTTATTGTCACCTGGCAGTTGTGAAAGTGGTTCACCGTCATCGTCTGGCAAGTTGGATTTTGCTGTATAGGCAAATTGGAAAAAACCTGACGGGGAGCAGTTGTTCTTCGTCTTCAAAGGTGAGCGCTTTTGTTGCATTTGGCCTTTTCCCGAAGCCCTGTTCGCGAAGTCCTCTCGCTTTTCCTTCAAGAACTTGTCTGCATTTCACAAAATCTCGATCCTTCGCTATGCAATGTTTGATCTCGTTTTCCCTGAGATGTCTATCTAGGGCCGACAACATAACTCGTAGGCTGTCAGGCTCATATTCAGAGCCATCGTTTTTTCGCACTTCAGCAAAGAAAACAGCGAGAGTCGCGTCCAATTCTTGGGCTTCATACTTCAAAATGTCGTCTTCTCGGCCCTTGCTTTTAGCTCACGTTTTCCACACATTGACCCACGTATTTGTGGTTTTTGTCGTATTTTTGTTTTTCGCTTTTTTAGCCAGTTGTTCAATTTCGTCACTCGAAACTTCAGGAAATCTGTCCGCCATTTTTTTGAAAAGACAAAAAAATGTAAACACGTCGCTTGGTAGTCATAGCAACCGTGTTATACCACTGCGTCATTGCTGAAATACTTTGAAATACCACTATTACGTCAGAATAGTTCTGTCATCAGCCAATCAAATGTCCCAAATTTCTGAGCCTATATTATAAACCATGTTAACTTAAAAACGTTTTTGAAACTGATCTAAAAAATGTTAAAATGATCAAATAAAAACGTTGAAGAAACTAAATTTTCGGCAAACTCTCTGTTCCCTTCGTCAGAGTGAGTTTGAAACAGTAGTGTCACTGTATGCATAATCGGTTCTTATTTGCCGCTGGTCTCCAGGGATGCTGCTAAACGTAAATAAACCTGTGGGAATTGTATATGTTCGTTTACGGAGTTGCAGTCTTAAATGGAATGCAAAGCTTGCAGGAAAAGGAAAGGCGTTCTTGCCTATTGTTCAGGTTCCTTTGTAGAATTTCAACGTAGTCTGGGTGAATGTCGTGATCTGTTGTTTCGGCGTGGTGCCTAACTGCGCTTTCATTGTTCGATCTTGTGCCCGGCTTATGTTCTGCACCTCAAAGTTAAGTGTAAGACATGTGATTTCACCTATGTCTGAGAAAGTAAGAGATGCTGGAATTCCCACTTCCACATCCTTTACTGCTGATTCATTAACTTCACAAAGTATTTATAAACCGATCAATGTTCGTTCGCCTCTTATTATGTTCTATAGAAACTGTAGGTACAACAGCGCTAACAGGATGAGCCAGCGTGACGGATCAGAACGTGTCTCAAAAAAATGACATTATGTCTCACCAGAAGCTCAGTCAATCAGAATTTACTTCCTTATATGGAGTTGATATAATGGCAAAAAATCCTTGATTACTGATTTCTTTTCAATATAGAAAACAGGAAAGTGTTGGAAAAGAGGACTTTTAACGTGGATCTTGGTAGCAGCGAAACATTCAAATGCTCCTTGGAAAACGATACTTACATGATCAGATGGCGTAATGGCACAGGTCATGTACTCAACTATACATCTGGAGGCGGGAATGAGGCGTCCGGTGATACTTTAAACATAAAGAATGTGAAGCTGTCTGATGCAGGGACATACGAATGCTATGGATTAACTAACACTCGGTTCTATACCATTTATGTAAATGGTAGGTTAAATAAGCTATTTAAATCGATGGAAAAGTCATCATCTCCACAATCAACATCGTCTTTGAAATCATCATTAAAATTCTTTATTATCGATAACCATTATCACCATTGTCATCATCATCATCATCATCATTGTCATTATCGTAATCCTCGGTAGGAAAAAAGATGGCGACTGGTACATTTACCCGCAATTCTTAGCGCAAAAAAACCTTAACAACGTTCATAAAAATGTAAAGAAAAGTTATAAAATCTTCAAACCTAGTGTCTACACATTGTCCTTAGTATTGGAACAAATATTGTAAAAATTTGGCTTTCTTTGTGCCTTATGTGCTGTGTTAGGTCCGCAAGGTATTGTGGTAAAATGGACAGCCGCCATCTTTTTTCCTACGGTGGATTGTAATCATCGTCAATATTTTTGTCAGTATCATCAAAACCGCGAACACACGAACACACGGGAAAATAGCGGACTGTGAACAGTTTAGCCAATCAAACTCTGCTAAGCTGTATTATTCAAAGAAACTTCAGAGTTACCTTCAAAAGAAGAAGCAACATGAAAACCAATTGCAGAAAAACTATACAGTAAACCGAAGAAATGAAAGAAATCGATTGTTTAAGAGGGGGGAAAGTCTTGAAAGAAGACAAAATGGTTACAATTTCGGCTAACATTTCTTATATTTTGTTATGCATCACTATTGCGCATGATTTATGGATACTCCCTCCGTGTTTTTCTTTATTGTAAAATTGAAGTTTTTCCGTGTTTTTATATGTTTAGTGGGCAAAGCTTAAACAAAAATCTATTTCAGTGGATTGACATTAATAATCCTTTCCACAGCGAAATTTACGATGGTAACCACACACCAGACCCTCATAAGTGGAAATTCTGGCATCATTAGCTGTAGCGCCCAGGGGGCACCTGCTCCACAGTTTGGTAAATGGAGCAGGGAAGATGGGAAACCACTTGAGAAGGAGAGATTCAAACAACTTTCTAATGGGAGCATGTATGTCCATACAGTTCGGTCAGAAGATCAGGGAACATACAAGTGTACCATAAAACAAACAAGAGGAAAGGAAAGAATTACAGAGAAATCTCAATTCATTGATATTTCTGTTATAGGTGGGTAAAAATAAACAACAGACTAGACTTGAATTGTTTTCACTTAGTTATTGTGGTGAGGAGGAATCGCGAATATTAACTAAGCCCCACAATTTCTGGTCTACATTTCTTATTGCACTAGTATTCTCACCGGGGATTCCTTCAAACAATGGTAAAATTCAACATATTACGTAACTTTAAACCTCAAGAATAGTAGCGTGGGAATGGGTTGCGCAGCCTTTGGCACGTTTTTGGCTATTTAACAACTATTCACCTCAGTGTAGGTGGGTAGTGGTGCAGTGGATATTTACCTTGCCGCGAAAAATTGCTGGGAGGCGAATAGCACTTGCTATTCCGAGTTTCAGTAGCCAATCAGAGCGCGCCAACAATGCTATCCACTGTTTCAGTATATACTAAATAATCTTATTCTGGTGCGATCAGTTCTTTATAACCTCAAAAGTCCTTTCCATAGCGCTTGGGGAGGATTAGCGAAGTACGTAAAAGCCCTGAGTCCTGTATCATCGCTGCGCCGTGGTTTTAGTTTTAGTTTTGAATTCACCATGGCACACGTCCTAGTGCCATTCGCTTTTCTCTATATGTTATGTCGGGGATAGTACTTTCCCTTGTTGTCCGCAAGCCTTTAAGTTTGTTACTAGCTAGGCGTTTTCGCTCGCATTATTTGTAGCTTAGGCCCAAATCGCACTTGCGGACAACTTTTGAATTGTCCGCGACAATTTGGACAGAAATTGGTATACAAAATTGTCCGAGACAACTTGTCAATTTCGGGGCTAAAATTTGCAAGACAATACGAAAATTGGACATTACGGTATGGAAACAATTTTAAAGGTGTGGAGTACTTCGACTTTCAATCTGAGCATCAAGCCTTTTCAAAGCGCACGTGGCTTAAAATCTCATTAGTATGTATTTTATGCAGTATGAAACTGGCTTGTCATACACCGAATGCAAATATGGCGGTCGATTTATTATCCTTTTATATGTATGTTAATTAGCCTGACTAACCTCATTTTAGAGTAAACATTCTTTTGAACTTGGCACATGCTAACGAGGCTAGTCAGGCTAATTTACATACACATAAAAGAATAATAAATCGGCAGCCATATTTGCATTCGGTGTATTGAACACCGTCATTGAACACCGCTAAACATGATTCGATTAAAAAATAACGCAAAGTATTTTTTATTTCTAAGCCTTTTCAAGGGTTTTTCTACTTTTAGTGATTAAATTGTTTTTGTACATTGCGATTTGCCGTTATAAATTTGAATAAAAAGAAACGTGCTGCATATTGATTTGTTTTTCTCAAGGAAGAGCACAATGGTTAATCAAGAAGGCATTGTTATCTGGATTCGCGGGTGCGTTGGAATGTATCGGACAAGCGTGTTGTCCTGCCAGGAGGCAGGACTTCGGCTTCTTTGAAAATTCGGCTGTTTTGTCGAAACTTTTTCGACTTGGCAAAAGTAGGTCGCACTTGTCTTTGTGGTGATTTTCCGTTATAATGACGAACGAATTGCACGTGCAACGTGGACCAATCAGCGGGCGGCGGTGTTTTTAAAGTTTTATTTGTCTGCCCAGTTCGTTTCTCTGAAAAGTGTAGGTCGCACTTGTCTTTGCCAAGTCAGACACTTAAATAAATTGAAATTCGATAAAAGTGTACAAAATTGTCCCAAGTGCGATTTGGGCCTTATTACTTTTGGCCTTGTTTCATACAATTTTTTTCATTAGCTCATATGTTCACGCTGTGTAATGGAATTTTTCACTAGCGAATATGTTTGCGCTGTTAGATGGAATTTCTCACGAGCGAATGTGTTTACGCTGTTTATGGAATTTTCACTAGCGAATATGTTTGCGCTGTTAGATGGAACTTTCACGAGCGAATATTGTTTACGTTGTTAGACGGAATTTCTCACGAGCGAATGTGTTTACGTTGTTTATGGAATTTTCACGAGCGAATATGTTTGCGCTGCTATATGGAACTTTCACGAGCAAATATGTTTGCGCTGTTAGATGGAACTTTCACGAGCGAATATTGTTTACGTTGTTAGACGGAACTTCCACGAGCGAATGTGTTTACGCTGTTTATGGAATTTTCACTAGCGAATATGTTTGCGCTGTTAGATGGAACTTTCACGAGCGAATATTGTTTACGTTGTTAGATGGAACTTTCACGAGCGAATATTGTTTACGTTGTTAGACGGAACTTCCACGAGCGAATGTGTTTACGCTGTTTATGGAATTTTCACTAGCGAATATGTTTGCGCTGTTAGATGGAACTTTCACGAGCGAATATTGTTTACGTTGTTAGACGGAACTTCCACGAGCGAATGTGTTTACACTATTATGGAATTTTCACGAGAAAATACGTTTGCGCTGCTATATGGAACTTTCACGAGCAAATGGGCCTTTATCACGCGGCGGCCATGTTGATTCCCAGGAGAATAAAATGCTTTGTTTTCCCCTGCTTAACCTCGTTCTCAACTTTTTCACTGCGAGGCTTGGGGGGTAAATCATTTTTTTTATACAAAATGGCGGGGCGTGGTAAAGGCCCATATGTTTGCGCTGTTAGACGGAATTTCTCACGAGCGAATGTGTTTACGTTGTTTATGGAATTTTCACGAGCGAATACGTTTGCGCTGCTATATGGAACTTTCACGAGCAAATATGTTTGCGCTGTTAGATGGAACTTTCACGAGCGAATATTGTTTACGCTGTTATGGAATTTTCACGAGCAAATACGTTTGCGCTGCTATATGGAACTTTCACGAGCAAATATGTTTGCGCTGTTAGATGGAATTTCTCAAGAGCGAATGTGTTTACGCTTTTTATGGAATTTTCACTAGCGAATATGTTTGCGCTGTTAGATGATACTTTTCATGAGCGAATATGTTTACGCTGTTTAACGGAATTTTCACTAGCGAATATGTTTGCGCTGTTTAACAAAAATTTTACAAGCGTATGTGTTTCCGCTGTTGTATGGAGTTTTCACGAAGGTATGTGTTTGCCTTGTTTTATGGAATTTTCGCGAGCGTATGTGTTTACGCTGTTTCATGGACCTTTTCTCTATCAAAATTGTTTGTTTGTTGTTTGCGTTGTTTTTTCACTAGCGAATGTGTTTACGCTGTTATATAAAATTTTTCCTTAGCGAATATGTTCTGCACCGTTTAATGGACTTTTTCACCACAAGAAACCCAGGCGTAATGTTTGCATGTAATGATATTTGAAAATATAAGACATTATATATTTGTCTCCTCCTCTTCAAGAGGCCGTTTAATGTCGAAAGCATGATAAGCAGAGTGACAACTTGATCCTCACCGGGTGGTAGGTGCAACAAAAATGAGAGGACGACAAAGTAGAACGTGCCCTTCCCTGTGGGGTTTGATTTTACTCTGGTACCCAGTGTTGACCGCGCATCCGTGGTCTATTCTGTTCTTCACGCTTTCTGGCGCCTATTTTGCAGTGCTATGTGATTTTGTGGAGCGGCTTATTCGTCATAATAACAAGGGATGTTCAAGTTGTTCGAAGGAATGCAATTTAACGTTATTCTACTGTGAGGACGACGAGTCAGAATGGGAGCAGCACCTATTTTTGTGTGAAAAATGAGCCATTTGTGGACACTTGTCGAACGCCGAAAGCTACCGAACTCTCCTTCCTTTCAGTTATATTATACAAGGTAAGATAAATGGACTAAAAATCGTTCAAATAGAGTAGAAGCACTGTATAAAGATAGAATACAACACCAATAAATGTTTCAACGATTTTATTCAGCAATTTTGATTTTATATATTGCTTAAAACGTTCAATTCGAAATTCCATATAATGTCTTATATTTTCAAATATCATTAATATGCAAACATTACGCTTGGGTTTCCTGTGTTTTCACTAGGAAAATTTGTTTGCGCGGCCTTTTGTGATTTTCACGGGTGCTTTGTTTGACCTGTCAATTGGATTTTCCACAAGCGCATGTATTTTGCGCTGCTATATAGAATTTTCCACCAGCAACGCGTTTGCCCTTTTTAATATGTGTAAAAGGTATGACTGTACCTTTGTAGGTTACGAATCCGCGGTTTACGGAATTTGCTGGCAAAAGTTTGTTAAATGAGTAGTCAAAATTGTTTATGCATTTGGTCAGTGTTATTCATTATACTTTAACCTAGGCTCATCTGCAGCAGCCAGCTTCTTTCTTTTTCTGCTTGTTTTCTCAGCTATGCGCAGCGAGTTTTTGTGCCGGGTAATTTATGTCCTTAGCGAGGTTTTCGCGCTAAATGTATTATGTTAAGAGCGAATTAAATCCTCGCAGGGAAAAGCCTTCATTTATCTCAGGGAGAGCACTTCCAGGTCCGACCTTAGTGGACATCAATTCAAGTCTGTTTTCTAGCTTTGTATTATTTTTTAGTGTCCGTCTAATGGTTTGTATTCTGTCTGTTTCCGTGGGTGACCTTTTTGCGAAGCTTCCTCGAAGGGATTGTCTTATATCCTTCATTGCTCTGTCCTTGGACAGGGTATTTTGGGGTTGCTTCGTTTTGGGGTTATACCCATCTCTTAGCGGGTTTTCTTTCTATGTTCTTTCCTCAGTGCTCGCAATTAGGCTGTGCGCCTACGTTTTGTCTGCTTGCTGGTGTTCTGCAGGGTTAACCCCAAAGCGCGGCGGCCGCCCCCATTACATTAGGTTTTCAAGTTATTGGTTACGGACTTGGCTAACACGGTACTTTTTAGAAACCCAAACTTTTTTGTTGTTTCTTTTGTTTTTGAAGGTAGGCGATTCACAGACTCACGATGTCGAGGGGTGGGAAAATATTCTACAACTTATCCTAACTTGGGTTGCGCAACCTTTGGCACGTTTTTGGCTTTTTAATCTTATTCTGGTGCGATCAGTTCTTCATAACCTCAAAGTTTTCCATAGCGCTTGGGGAGGATTAGCGAAGTACGCCCCTCCCTCCTCCCCGCAGCAATGATAGCGCACGCTCCAGGGAGCTACCTACTCGCTCCGCCTCGGGCTGGCCTATCCCATATCTTATAACATCCTGAGGCACTGTTAGTTGGTAGCCCCGGTGAGAATGTATCACTGTAGTT
This sequence comes from Dendrophyllia cribrosa, assembly GCA_024195265.1. Taxonomy (NCBI): domain Eukaryota; kingdom Metazoa; phylum Cnidaria; class Anthozoa; order Scleractinia; family Dendrophylliidae; genus Dendrophyllia; species Dendrophyllia cribrosa. Next base: position 39,307,358 of record JAJLRJ010000001.1, read on the forward strand.
GAGACAGGTTGTTTAATTAAACACGTATACAGTCAAGTCTATTTTAAGCGGAAACCCTCTGGGAATGTTTTTGTGTCAGCTTTTAAATACAGGGCCCGAGTGCCGGTAAAACTGGAATCTTAGACTGTTAGTCTGCTCTTGGACTTAATTCAATTCTTCCGATAAGAATGCGCTTCTTTTTCTCATCAACTGATAGGACCAAACGGTGTGATCGTAGACAATTCAACTTCGGTCATCATTTCCCTTTTTTTTCGTTTGATCATGTGGTAGAGATATTTCAAGGAGAAGTTAGGTGGGGATCACTACTGGGACGAAACAGGTTAATAAAATTCCACCTAATCACAAAATCAATTTGCCAAGTGACTGAGTTTATGTTATATTATGGTAGGACATTCCCAATGAACGTATCTCATCATTTTTGTCTTCAATTGCCTTTTCAGTTCCTCCAGTGATTACGATAATAAGACTAAAACCTTCTCCGTCTCAGAATGGCTCTTTTGCCATGGGAGTGGAAGGCAGCAATGTGACTCTGACTTGCGAAATTTTTGAAGGTTTTCCAGATCCAGATATACACTGGTACAAAGATGGAATATCTCTAGTCAAAGAGAACGCAAAGTTGAACCTAACAGAAGTTGCTCTTAAAGATGCTGGAAAGTATACCTGCAAAGCGAAGAATGAAGCTGGTTCTTCTGAAGACAGCATCAATATGATTATTGGCAGTAAGTCTTAATTGTTTTCTTGACTTATTAAAACCTTTCAATGATTTTATTTAGCTCAAACAGATTGTGACTATTATTTTATTTTATTTAAGTTCCACCTAAAGTGAACCCGGAGCTCAAGAATCATTCAGTTACATTCAACTCTACGTTTACACTGAAATGCATTGTGAACGGTGATCCCCCAACAATGGTCAACTGGACTTTAAGGAATGGAACGTTTCTTGCTAACACCACCAACACAGTCACCATAAATCGTGTGACGTTTGATGATGCCGGCCAATATGGGTGTAGTGCAAGCAACAAAGCAGGAAAATTCGACATCATTATTTGGATTGATGTAACAGGTATAAAAATATAAGTAACGAGAGACTGTTTTTCTTTTCGTTTGTTTCTTTTGTTTACCGAGAAAGATACAAAGATGTTTCGATTATAGTCCACTTACATATCTAGTTCAGACCTCTAGCTAGTTCAATTACATATTCTGCCGTTATGCCATGGGTTGTATTTAACGGTAGTTTTTTCGGCGTCGTAAATTGAACTAGGTAGTGGTCTGAACTACATATGTAAGCGAACGAACTACAATCGAAACATCTTCGTATCTTCCTCGGTAATCTAAGAAAGTCGTTGTTAAAATGACCTTCGGATAAACATCGGAAATTTTAGGAACATCTCCAGTAAATTGTCGAAAGTCGTTGGCAAACTTCGGAAAAATACAATATCAATTCAATTCAAAATTTAATATCGAAAGGCTCGTGTGTATACTAAGAAAGATCAAGTCACTCGTGGGATATTGCACGGTATACCACTCGAAACTATTTCAAATACTAGTGCCAGTATAACAGCTTCATTATCTTTCTATCGCCAACGTATATATTCCCTTTAGAAGGCAGTTCACAGTGAATTCTGACATATATGTAATATGTATACAATTCTCCGCTAGGCACATTTTCACTTACTTCATTGATGTTTTGATTTATGTTCCAATTTCATACAATCGTATATGTGCATTTGTATTCATGCCTTCCCTTCACCCTTCCCAAAGTGGCTTTTCAGGGACAATTTAAAGTATGTAAAACATACCATATAACAATCGAAGATATAAAACTTGATCACTGCAGTTTTACTTTTTATAGTCTTTGCTCAGGTCGATGTGTCTCCAAGAAACCAGACTGTTCCCGAAGGCAAAACAGCCAACATTACCTGCAAAGCCACGGGTGTCCCAAAACCAATACTGTCCTGGAATTTTGTTGATGGAGGCCTTCCCTTGGTTGCCATTGTAAAAGATATAGATTGGGGATCATTTCTTCAGTTAATCAACACTACAAAAGACATGGAAGGAACATACAAATGTACAGCAACGAACAAAGCAAATGTAGCAACTTCCAGTGCAACTCTTCATGTGTTAGGTTTGTCTGTTGTTTGTTTGTTTGTTGTTGAGTCTGTTGAAGGTGTGTCCTATCGAAATATCAAATATTGCTGATTTAAACTAACAATGTACGTGTATGTTTTGGATTTATGCAAGCAAGCCCAAGAAATAGTTCTTTAATCCCCCAAAAAAGAACAATCTCGAAATGAATAAATGAATTGTGTATACTAACGACAATGAAAAGTAATCAGCTTGCTTGAATCGGGTGAACAAAATGGAAATTGATGGTTTTCTAAGGAAACTGACCTAAAAATCGTACAGGGTCGAGACTTGGCTCACAGCTCTGCTAAATCGTTCTGAATATTTAGTAAGATGTTACGAAATTCTGTTTTGATAGTTTTGCAAAGGGAGCAGGGATGGCTCAGTGGTGAGAGCACTCTCCCCCCTCCCCCCTCCCCCCCTCCCTTGCAAAGGGAGCAGGGATGGCTCAGTGGTGAGAGCACTCTCCCCCCCCCCACACACACACACCCACACACACCAATATGGCTCGGGTTTGATTCCCGGAGGCGACGTCTTATGTGGGTTGAGTTTGTTGTTGGTTCTCATCCTAATTCCCCGAAGGTTTTTCTCCGGGTACTCCAGTTTCCCTCCCTTCAAAAAAAACAACATGTCAAATTCCAATTCGATCCGGAAACAGTATAATTCACCACTGAGCCCTGAATTATTTAAATTATCGTCTTTCATAGTTTGTCTTTTGTGTTGCGATTACAGAAAAACCAACCGCCGAAATAACGCCGAAGTCATATCCCAGTATGGTGACAGGCGATAAACTCTTATTGACTTGCAAAGTCAGTGAAACGACAGTCAAGGTCATATGGAAGAAAAATGGTGTTTCAGAAATACCAAAAGCTTACATAAGTCAGAATGGTGACACAAGTACCCTTGTTATTGATAAAATTGAGAATAGCGATGCCGGTGATTATTCTTGTGAAGCTCACAACGGAGCAGGCTTCGTATCATCTACAGTTGTGAAGATCAAAGTTAAGGGTAAGATAGTGGTTATTTACTATTTACCAAACGTTTCCGGAAAATCCGGTTGCGATATGGATAAAACATGCTAATTTGGTCCGATTTACCAGAAAATTTTCGAAATGAAAAGGTAGTCCCGTTTTTGCGGGTCATTCAAAAGTCCAGACGACGGCGGCGGGTTCATACGAGTGTTCTTTTTGTCATACGCTAGCAGAGCTAGAACCTTGCTGACTCGCGGTTGTGCTATATATTCAAATGGCATGTGAAATTGTAAAAAATTCTTAAATCGTTGAAAAAGTTGAATTTCGCCGGGGGTTTTCTTTGACTGTTTCCGCATGAAATGGAAAATGGAAACGGAATTTCCGGAAATTTTTTATAAATATCCGGCGGTATTTCCTGTAGTTTACGTTTACAGTGCAACGCGTCTTACCATGGCAATCCAACAAATGTTTTAATAACAAGTTATCAAAGGCTCCTACGAGCTAACTCGTGAATATGAAACAACCTTCGGACCCTCCTCTCTCCTACGCGTTTTGCTCGACCGAACCTCCTCCCCCTCCCCCCCTCCCCCAACCCTCCACGTCCAAGTTCCCTCCCTCCCATCCCTCCAACGCCGCCCCCATGGGTAAGGCATTTGGAATGAAAAATATGCGCAAGTCTTATGCACGGGTCAGCCGAATTACCAAGAAAAGTTTCCAGCCGATAGATTTGCCATTGCCGTTTGCTATAACTCGTTCAACACTTCACGAGTTAAAAAAGAAGTGTATAAGAAATGGGAACCAACAAAATTTGTTTATTTTAAACATCGTTCAGAGATTAACTGGCACGATTTCTAACAAAAATATATATTTTTATGTTTGTTTTATGTTTTTTTTCTTTTCCTTTCTATTCGGTTTCTTTTATTGTACTTTACTTGATTATTGACCTTACTGAAATTTAATTTTCGCGCATATTTATTTTCACGACAACTATTTTTCACGACATCCAATTTTAGCGATATTTTAAAAATCAGGAAAACGCGAAAGTCTGACGCGAACGGTACATTACTGGTCAGGTTGCTATTCAATAAACATTATATTTTTCCAGTGTTTACAGCTACTGGGACGACACTGCAGTGGTATTACATTGTTGTTCCTATGGCTGTTGTTATAGTTCTTGCATTTACCAGTTGGTTTATCTGCAAACGTCGCATGACAGGTATGAAACTCTGGCACTAAGGATGACCTTATTTTAATGTTACTCTAGCGCAACAAATAATCATCATGTTAGTATTTAGAGCGGTTTTCAATTGATGATCTTGAAACCAAAACCAAAGTAATTAATCTGGTCAATCACAACAGACGCAGACAATCCAATGAATCAATCAGAACTTAAAACAGATATCCATAGCCGCCGCCAAGCGCGGGAAAATGCCTGCGAACAAGTCAAAATTGGTTTTGGTTTCACTTCTGTTTGTTTGAAAAAGTGGTCCAAGATTTATTAGACAATCACAAACCATACAGCATAGGAAAACCAAAGCAGTCGCAAAATTACTTTCGACACTCAATTGAAAACTGTTCTATAGGCTTGAAACAGACATTTTGTAGAGAGTTAACCTACCAAAGGTTTTGGCTTACAAAGCATTCACAAAAACGTTTGCTAACGTACTTCACCATTTCGGTTGCATCTGACTAAATATTTTTTTATTTTTTATCTCTAACATATGTCTCTGTTCTAAATTGGAAACACAGTCAAGTCCAAGTAAGTCAAAATGATTAGCTGTAATGTACTCTGTTGTTCATTAAAATAAGATAAAAATAGTTTTGGGACTTTTTTTTTGGAGTTTTACCTTCAGGTTTCCTATCCTTTTTTAAGATCTTTACATGCATGTCCTGATGAAGAGCAAAGATTTGATATGGAGTCGATGAACGAAAGCCTCAGTGACAAGTGGGAGATCTCGCCTAACCGAATTGTACTGCGAGAGGTCATTGGCTCTGGAGCATTTGGTACAGTATGGAGAGCAGCTTTGAGTCACTCTGATGGTAGACCAGGAAATATCATTGTTGCAGCAAAATGCTTTACACGTGAGAACCACCGGATTTCCGTTACTATAAAAACTGAGGTGTCAAATGGATTTATTATTGTCATGAGTGTCAGCAAGCCGCAAGCAAAAATAATTTAGGAGTTTGCTAACTGTGGGCACTGTTGTGTTTTGAATCCTCACATGTACAGTATATTAAACAATGAGGTATAAGATATCGATTCTTAATTTGCCATTTTAGTATAAATTCCTTTTCTTCCCATCACTAATAACAAAATACTGATTACCTAATAATGTAAATCACGGAATTCGCCTGATCGTGACCATTCTTTATTAAATGGAGTACCTTAATAAAGAAAATAAGCAACGGCTGGGGTGGTCGTTGGTCGTATTAATATTGAAAACGGGCTGTTTGGATTAACAAGGTATTCTCATAAGAAAATCACTAAAGCCCCATTTACACGACATTCATTTTGGGTCCGGCACTCCTAAATTTTGGCACGCGGGCCGATAATTTTGGGCACGGCCCGCTTCATTTACACGTCAAAATATGTTCGATTTTTTTCAATGTTCATTTCTGAACGGCACCCCGAAAATGAGAACGGCACTCTTAAATTTGCGGGCCTGACCGGTCTCATTAACAGCGGCTCACATAGTTTTTCGCTTGTCCCCGGGGACATTTGGGTTGAAACTTATATTAAAACGACCACAAACCAAATCTTGCTGTTTTTAAGTACTTAGAATAAAAACTATAAGGAGGAAAAACAACGAAGAAAACATATACAACTAGAGAACGAGGTTTCTCGATATTTCGGACAGTCAAGCTGTCCTTCTTATATCCCCTGAAGAAGGACAGCTTGGCTGTCCGAAATATCGGGAAACCTCAAGTTCTCTAGTTGTATATTTTTTCTTCGCTGTTTTTCCTCATTATAGTTTCCATTCGGGTTCGCGGACGCGGGTTGTTCAAAATGGCGGATATACTCGAGTGCGAAAAGCAATTTTATCGCTTTATGCCTTTAAAAAGCGAAAACGACCAACACAACTGAGGAACGAAGCAAGACCATCGCTTGTACCACTCTTCAATAAGGCATTGAAGCGGCGACAGTACGGCCTGATGCAAGCTATTTTGAGCTGTTTAAACCCTCCGCGGTTGAGAGATGTGTGAATGCATCCGCATTCTTTTGCCTGGTTCGACATGGTCGAATCTCGTTTTCCGGATGAACTGTGGTACTCAAACTTCAGAGTAACCCGTGGGACATTTGAATATATTCTCCATGAGATTTGTGATGACATATCTCGTCAGGACACACCAGTGCGAAAGGCTGTTACTCCAAAATCGTCCATTGGCAATAGCCTTGTATTACGTAGCCTCGACAGCAGAATATAGAACCATTGCTAACTTATTTGGAGTATCAGTTACCTTTGTGTGTACTTTTTCCTCTTGAGGCCATCTTTCTTTCCGCGAACAACAAACGTTTGCGCCTGTGTTATTGAAATTTTGGCGCCAAAAGTTATTTTCGCCGGGAACGAGAATGCATTCGTTTTGGCACGCGGGCCTCTTTTTAGGCGGGCCGAGACTACCTCCTGAGGTGGTCTCGGCCCGCCTAAATTTTTGGGTACGCGTGCCAAACATTTTGCATTTACACAGCAAAAATCAAGCGGGCCGTGTGTCACGTATACAGTTAACTACATTAAGTCTTTTTTTCCTTTTCCCATGTATATATTATGTCTATTCGCTGTTTTCGTTGTAATTAGCAAGTTTACCACTATTTATTATGTTTGTTCGCTGTTTTCGTCGCAATTAGCAAGTTTATACCTATGTTATTAAACCTCATTGTTATAAGATAATCTTCGTTACGTAACTTACGTTATAAAATATTTGCTTTACAATTACCTTTGTTTTAAATTAGTCTGTATTCAGTGTTAGTAAAACGACTGTATGGAGTATTGTCATTGTAATTTGTGTAGGCTTTTAGTATATAAGCAACGTGTAAACAATTTTTGATTATTCGGAAAAAGAAAGTCGAAAGAGTAGAAAGTTTTGTTAAATCGGACGGAGGATAGAAGTTGAGAGAAGAGAGAACACGCGGTTCACCGCCAAGAATCATTGGCAGGGGCTTCCTGTATTGTTCCAAGGAAAAAACTCATTTTTCCAGAGGGAGTTAACGTGGAAAGGACGTAAAGTTAACGTGGAAAGGCCGTAAAGTTAACGTGGAAAGGCCGTAAAGTTAACGTGGAAAGGACGTAAAGTTAACGTGGAGAGGCCGTAAAGTTAACGTGGAGAGGACGAAGGGCCAACGTAGAGTGGACGTAAATTTCACGTGGAGAGGACGTAAAGCTAACGTGGAGCGAGTTGCAAGTGGTCGAGTCGTAGAGTAAGCAAGTTGGAGATAACAAGTTGAAGATAAGTAAAGACAGACAAGGACATTTGGTCGGCAAGTTAGAAGGGTTGAAAGAGCAAGGTTTAAGGAACATTTTACAAAGTATTTATTTATTACCGTTTATACTTAAGGAACTTTATTATTCACAAACTATTTAATTATTTATTACCGTTTACATTTAAGGAACTTTATTATTTCACTTTATTAGAATTCGTTAATTTAGTTGGACTTTAAAAGTAGGATTAAAGTTAAAATAGTGATTTGTAATTATAGTAATTTAAGTCTGGTTATTAAACTTAAAGGGGTTTTTTTTACGTTACTTTCGTATTGTGTGTTTGGGGGAAGGATTGTGTATGCTGTCGGTCGTGGTATTCTTTTTTTTGCTTTCGGTGGGCACCAAGGGGACCCAGCGTGGTGGCGCGGATCGTCACACCGTGCCCTAAATTATCGGCCCGCGGGCCAAAATTTAGGAGTGCCGGACCCAAATGAATGTCGTGTAAATGGGGCTTAAGATTTTGTTCGGGTTGAAACAATTAATGTGGCTTGTTATATAATGAAGTGGTGATATTAACGGGGTGGTTGTAAGGCGGACTTCCAGTATAATAATTTTCTTGTGCAGGCTTTTATGTTTGCTACTTTCAGAGAAAACCAGCAGTCAGTTTGTCACTCACGTTCGCAAGTATTGACAAATTACCTAAGGAAAAGTGACTTGCACAATCTCTATTCACCCATTGAAGTGATCACAATCCACAGCCATTTACTGCGCTTACTTTTGTTTCGTTACTACTCTACTACAAAAAGTCATAAGCATGTATTTTGAATTTGAGTGTGTTCCGATTTGGGATTTTGCAGCTACATCTGGGGCGGATGGAAGAAAAGCGCTGATGAGGGAGATCGACTTAGGAAAACTTCTTGCAGCAACTCCTCATCCAAACATTATCAAGTTTATTGGTTGTGTTACAACCCAAAGTAAATAGATACTTTTCATGTATTTTTCTCTTTCTTTGAGTTCAGATCTATCCTGGGAAACTTTCTTAATGTTGCATTTTTATATAGGGGTGGCCGATCATACTTACGGGGTTGACAAAGACGTTTTTATATAACCCAGGGGGGGGGGGGGGGGGGGGAAGATATCTGAAGGTTCTTTCAAGTTTGGAAAAAGTATTTTACAATCATCTACATATCGTTATATATTATAATTCTTAGCAAACAAGAATTGGTTGCATCTTTTTAACAGTTTGTAATTTTTGTATCTTTGCCTACAGTTCACCCAATTCTCATAATGGAGTACTTGGCCCGTGGAGATTTGCTGGGTTATCTGAGAAAAAGCCGCGGAATCGATGACAAATATCATCTTGGAGAAGGCATTGTTGCAAAGCTGGAAACATATGACTTAGTCTTATTTGCTAAGCAAATTGCTGCTGGAATGGTGTACCTTGCGTCAAATGGGGTGCGTGCAAACCAATGACAAACGTTAAATGCACGCAATTTATGCCAGTATAAGGCTTAAAAATATCAGGCTTTATCCCATTGTTGCTGTTTGTTTCATTTTGATTGTAGATTCACTTTATTATGGTTGCATATATATTGATATCGGATGGAATATTTTATTTACGTACCTATTGCTTTCAATGTTATTTATGTCAGAGCCCTTGGGTTTGGTTTTAAACCTTACATTTTTTCAAATATTGTAAATTGTGGAGATTACTGATTTTTCTTAGAAATTGGCGTAATTTAAGAAGTTGACAACTGTAGAGGTTTTTTGAGAAATAAAAAATTGCCAGTGCTCAGCTGTGGACATCATCACATATTACATTTACCGAACACGAGACAGAAGACCACCAAAAAAAGAACAAATATGTTTATCATATGTGATGTTGAATATATCTATGAACTGAGGATGTTACAATTCCCCTTTAAAACGTTATTTCAAATAATACACAAGTAGAACTTGAACGTATTTGAAATGAATTTCCAGAAGTTATTTTGTTCTTTTTTTTTTGTGCAGATAGTTCATCGTGATTTGGCAACAAGAAACATTCTACTTGACAGGAATTTTGTTTGCAAAGTCACCGATTTTGGCTTGGCATACCAAAACTTTAAATATGGTCATGGTAATGCTAAAAAGGTAGAGTCTCTTTTACTTATTATTTGAAAACGAAATAATAAAACTTGTTTCAATAGAAACAGTTTACATAAACACTGCAACATGCAGTTTATCTGAAATGGTTACTAGTTAAAATGAGCTTCAATGAGCTACATGCAAGGGGCAACAGCGATGAGCTAAAGTGATCTACATTAAAACTAACGGAAGTCGCAAGATGGAAGTGAAGGTCACTGAAAAGAAATTTTAAAACATAGTTGGTAGAGTGGCTTGGTTATGAAATCCGGTAAACTTCAAAGGAACAAACAGCAGCGCGCTGTGGAATGTTGACTTAGCTCGTCACGTGACTCTGACCGTACACAACTTCAAAAGAAAATGGCGGACGATGCGAACAATCTCTTCAGTTTTGTAGACAATTATGAAGCGATTTTTTCTGGAGATTTTCTGATTTATTGAAGACTTAACAATATAGACTGTTTACTTTTAAAGCTGACTTGCAATAACTTGACAGTGTCAGTATCTCACATCAATCCATCAGTGATTGTGATGTATCATCCAACTTGTGCTTTCTGCGGTTGAACTGACACGAGACTCGTGTGAGCAAACTAAAAGATGTCTTACAAAGCATTTTGAACTTGTATGTATAAGGGTAAGCTCATTCTCCTTCGCTAAAGACATCATTAAGCGTCATAAAATAAGAGCAAAGCGGACCAAGGACAAATCTCTAGCTTCGTAATGAAACCAATCTAAGTTGTCAGGAGAAAGAAGTTGAAGGGCAGTGATTCTACGATCAACAAAAGGGTGGCAATCGAAACGACCCAGAACAAGAACATGGAAATACTGCCAAATAGAGTTTGTTTCGTTAAATTTGCTCAAATTTAAAACGATATTAGCTTAATGAACCAATATATTTAAGCTTGTACATGTATGTATGTATGTACAAAACCTCTTCACACTCATGGAATTTTGAATTTGAGTTGTGGTTATAAAAATTGATTATCAAAATAGAACAGATGTAGGAGAAGGGGGCGTTGGAAAGATCAGAGGTGTATGCATCTTTTTCCCTCCCGGCTCGAGAATTGTTGTGACATTTTACTTTTTTGCTTACTGTCAATACACATTGGGGTCTTCAAACCCAATTTCACCCATATTTTGAGCCCTACGGTGGTGATTTAAGTTTAAAAAAGTAAAAAGAAAATCAATCAATCAATCAATCAAAAAAGTCCCATATCTAGATGTACCGGGCGTTTCCCCCACCTAACCCACATTCCCCCCGAAGGCGTAACATTTCGTGGGTCGAGAACAGTAACCACTCATTTTACTTTGCCGGTTGCTTTTTCAGGGCTGTATCCCAATAAAATGGACGGCACCTGAGATACTATTTGACAACCCTGCAGGACTCTCGACTAAAAGTGATGTGTATGTGAAAACTCAGATTCCGTTTTTGCCGCATTCACTCACCGACACCCTTAACTTGTTAATGTGCCAATCACAGATCAGCTACCACAGGAGGGCAGACATTCTTAAGGCACATACATATAGTTTTCAATATAACCTATATAAAATATAATAAACATGTGAGGATAAAAGCTATAAATCTATTGATTACTATGACCTTAAAACTATACTTGTTTGCGGATCTAAGTAAGGGTTATCGGCCTGAAACGAGGGGATATCAGATTTATTCACCTCTGGTTCCGCCCGAGGGCGTAGCCCGAGGGCGGAACCAGAGGTGAATAAATCTGATATCCCCGAGTGAAAGGCCGATAAAATGCTTATTTTTCACACTGGTGAGGTTTTCTAAAAAACGCACTTTTGTTTAAGATGTCGGCAAAAGAGCTTGATGAAGTTTTGTAAAGAAACAAAGATATAATGGTAGTCTCTAGGGACTTGCATACATGTGCGTAAAAAATTGCGAAAACAACATTGTCATGGTATGAGTTGAATAGGTATTTAAAGTGTAGTTTGCCTCGTGTTGTAATTTGCATTATTTTTCACATTGGTGAGGTTTTTGTAGATAATGCACTTTTGTTTAAGATGTCGGCAAAACAGCTTGATGGAGTTTTGTAAAGAAACAAATATATGTAGTCTCTAGGGTCTTACATTACATACATGTGCGTGAAAAATTGCGAAAACAACATTGTCAGGTCTGAGTTCAATATGTAAGTAGTTTGCCTCGTGTTGTAATTTGCATTGTGGATTACGCTTGATCTAGTTGAGCTGATGTCGAAGTATGAGCGAATCGGACTCCGATGATGATATTTTCATCACCCAAAGCAGTTTTTCTGGTTCTATTTAGTCGTCTTGCAAAGATGAAAGTTTGTTGGATTTGCCAGCGGATAATTTGGATGGTTTAGATGTCGAGGAAACAGTGACAGAATTATTCGAAGAACTAAAGCGGAGTGAGTACACTAATGAAGTGGGTGAGATTAGCAAGAAGGTTGAAGTATCGCGACGTGGTATTGAAATAGTGACACAGGGAGAGGTTGAGGAAAGGAATTCAATAAAATGTTAGTGTTATTTGGTGCAATAATATTGTAGTGTATTTGATGTTTCGAGGGGAATAACTGGAGGGGAATAACTGGAGGGGAATAACTACAGGGGAATAACTGCAGGGGAATAACTACAGGGGAATAACTCAGCCCCGCACTCCCCTGTTACAATCAAAGCCGCCACCTGCTTTTCAGACAGTTGATAATTGTTAGGGGATATTAAATTTATTCACCTGAATAAAACAAAGAAAACCGAGCCATGTGAAAAATAAAACGTGTTATTTTCTCGTAATTTTCTTAGCTGTTCGCATGTGCGGATTGTGTATCCGGGTATTTCACTGATATTCGTAATTATTGTGAATAATAATTTCATCTAGAAAAGAACGGGAGGAGAATGTTTTAACCATATGCATTTCCAACCCACAGGTGGTCATATGGAATCGTTCTCTATGAGATATTCACCATCGGTGAGTACTCTTTCATTAATAAGTAATGAAAGATGGTAAATGTTAAGCTCGGTAATGAAATGGAAAAGATGCCCATGATGTTCATCATGTCACGATAGTGACGTTGAGGCCTTACAAAACATATTGTTGCTAAAAAGTAACCAGACTCCACAACCAAGAGAAAACAATTCTCATTAAATAAATCAAAATTCACTTTGTTTTGATCTATTTTGACTCAATTTAACACTCGGTATCTCGACAGTTTTGTCCCGCTTGTATTTTGTAAAGTTAAATTAATCAATCAATCAAATCTTTATTTTAACACGGTAAAAAATTCATCAGGTTTTTGTTACATAGAATCGTAAGGCTTTTCAAAGCGAACTCGCATTCAAATTTGCCGCTTCAGTGATTATGAATAATAAATGATGTCCAGCCAATCTATGCGATGAAAGGAGACCTACAGTTAACATATATTACTATTAACAGGAGGTATTCCATACCCGAACTGGTCAGAAGCCAGAACGATTGCAGAAATTAAAAATGGTTACCATATGCCTAAACCCCCACACATCGACGACACCCTGTAAGTTTTTATTTTAATTTAAGACTGACTGGCAACTAGAAAATATGTGACTCTAAGGATTTTATGAAGCTTGCACCAGAAAACAATAATGATGGCATGAAACAAAATACCAAATCATTGTTGCACAAATTATGGTCATCGTCATGACGCAACGGGTTACCATAGTAACAGTATAGCCTGTTAAAGACACCGTTAATTTTAGTTTTAAGTGCCTATAACTACAAAACAAGCTCGATGACCGCCACTTTTGCAAAGTTTAAAAAATATTCTTAGGAAGCGGTTTAGAGACACCTTAAATTTTCCATTATTGTACCATCAACTGATAAAGAATGACAGTATTGATCCATCAAAGTATAAGTGATGGAAAATGCTAGGAACTATTGCGAGCCATTCTAAAACTTGTACGACCATCTTTACCAGCATCTGAGAATATTCCTACCATATAATTACAACATCTGATTGGGGTACAAACAAATACTTCTTTAAATTAAAATTTTCATACAGTCCATTTATCATTTTTGTCATTGTGCCCTGATTACCTTTTACAATTTTTAGTTTTTGAAGTGACACAAAATCCCTGTGACCCACCCCATGAATATAATAAATAATATATAACTATAAATTCAAATTGCTTTTTAGGTATGATCTAATGGAGAGATGCTGGCAGCTTAACCCTGATTTCCGCCCCCATTTTCAGAATCTTCAGCAAAAAATGCAAGGGTACATTGAAGAGAAGGTTTGTTTAATAAAATACTTGGTATTGAACTGAGTCGATAAAGTAAAAGACATTCATAAGCCCGCCTGCAAGGTATACATGATGCCTGTTAAAACACCAAGCTTTAAATTCCCCAGTGGCGTTCTGAACAAGTCAAGTTTGAATGTGCTGTAAAATCACATGCTTGTGACATTGACGTAGATAAAAAATAAATAAATAAATGAAGATGTTTGCTGTCAAGGAAAGAAAACTGTCTGAGTTCCGAATAGGAGACTAGTGGAAATCACGACTTTCCAGGTACCGGGTTGGAAAGAGCTAGAAATCTACTACTATCTGTACTAATACTATTTTTGTTTTCCGTTTCTCTATGGTATTTCTGTTAACGTCTTTTTTCAGATCATGTAATTAACAAATTCGTATCTTAATATTACCATATGACCTCTATTAAGTGATGTATAACCGGTTGGATGCCCTACCACTGAGCTACGGGAGATTGGTGATGAGTAAGGCCATACATGTTCAACTACAATTAATCTTGGTCGATAGTCTTGGGACACTTTCTTCTTTTCACGTCCTCTTATCGTCTGGTAAAAAATATCCGTCCACCCCCTTATAACATTGCTTGGGGAGGTAGGGAGGGGGCATGAACACACAAGAAAAGCTTCTAAGCGCCGTTGGATTATACCAGAGGTAAAATTTTCATATGCCCAAGTTCTTTTGGACAACAATGTAGGTTCATATGTGACGCATGTCCTACCATACTGCAGGCAGAATGATCAGCGGATGTCAAATAAATTAATGTAAAACTTTGGACTTGTGTCTTGGATGAAATGAATATATTAATATGTGTTCTCAAGTCAAAATATTCAGAAAAGAAACATTCTGAGCGCATCTAATGAAAGTTGAACCCACGACCTTCCAGGTACCGGTTGGATGATCACGGGGTAGATGTATCAAACCACTTGTGGTTTATATGTAAGACATGTCCTTCCGTCTTCAGGGCTTGATAATACCAAGTATATTTTCAATACACACAAATACAACGAATTTAATGGAGCAAAGTCATGGGGACTCAGTTTGCTGTGTTTTCATCAAAACTGCACTAAATATGAATTATAAGCACCTTCGCTTACGCATAAAATTAATGTTAGACTGAACATGGAGACGAAAATATCAAGTGATTTACTTGAAGAAAGTACGAACCATAATCAGTTTTTAGCAATTTTTCAAGGCACACAATTTTTGAAAAGATTGTTCAGTTTTGCAATCCATCTTCATTCTGGCCATCCGCAGCCAAAGATAACCAATATTAGTTTCTTTGCACTCGTCGAGTAATTGTTAACAATACTGGACCATTGTTTTAGGTTTCTAGTGATACATATATTTTTTTTGGCGTTTCGAACTAATACTAAAAATAAGTGTTATTGCCCCCTTAACTAAAAATAATTTATTCAGATGTACCTAGACCTGCTGAACATGTCGCAGTATGATGCAGCTAAATATTCCAAGGTTGAAGACAATGGAGCTGAAGGAAAACCAGAAGAACCAGTGGATGAACCAGGCAAAAAAACAAAGCTGCCCGCTAGAAGAAAATGGGCAAGTGTTCGATATTAGAGCAACTGTGTCACATTTAACAAATAGCTTCCATTTGACCATGTGTCTGTTCAGTTATAGAACACAGATGACGTCAAAATGTGGTAAGAACAGAAGAGTGGCACACGAGCCGTAGGCGAGTGTGTCACTGATGTTCTTACCACATTTTGACGTCTTCTGTAATCTATAACTGAACAGACACATGGCTAAATGGAATCTATTTGTTTTATACAATAAACAGAAAAGTAAAAAGAGTAAAACTACGAACTTGCCTCGTAGCGCTCGACTGTTACAAGATTTATTCCAGTTTAGGTATTTTTGAAGTCGCCAAGAACACTTTTCGTCTTGGTTTCTTCTTTTGTTGCTCGTAAACAGCTCCTGCTAAGCATTTTTCGAGGCTTTCACTTGCTCAGTCCAGACTAATCTCGCAAACATTTTCAAAACTGTGCGCCGTTTTGAACAAAACAAAGCAAACAATTTTTCTATGACGTCGGCCGTGCGTCTGTGATAGAACACAGGCAACGATCAATCGTGTACCACGTGATTGCCTCAAAACAGTGTTTTTAAAAAATAACTTCTTATACAGAACAAAAATGTATTAACCGGCTTCAACTTTCGACTTGCAAATTCGTGCACATTGAAACCGCGGCCAATTTCTCCACTATGTCGAGAGTTAAATTAAATTAAATTAAATCATATTACATGTAGATAGCCACAATCACTTGTGAAGTCGTGGTCACGACGGAGCGCTATCTTTTTCTTTCTTTAATTGTAATTTTAAACGTGTTTGATTTAACATTTTCTTGGCAAACAATTAAATTATTTAATAAATACTTGCCGAGTTTACAAGAATTATGTTACAAACTAGGACTGGACAAATTGTCAACATCCTGAGCGAAATAGCCATTTAATTTCCCCCTTTATGAAACTAAAGTAGACTTCCAGGAAAATATCCACGACTTGCAAAAGCAATATCACTTAAAGTTTGTAGCCAATTCGGAATCAGAAAGATATCAACGTTATTAAAAACTGTAGTTGTGAGTACAAACGTTGTTGACATTAATACAGTGGCTCAGAGGTAGCCAAGCACATCACTTTAATCTATTGTGTTTATCCATTTAGAAACGTTTTAGCGACTTTTTTACCGACTTCTATAGCGACGTTTTTAGCGAATTTTAAACAACTTTTTTAGCGACTTCTATTACGACTTTTGTTACCAATAGCGACTTTTATGACATGCTCAGTTCTCAGTTTTAAGTTCCTCGCAGTACATGGACCCACTAGTTGTACAAGAAGAAATTTTCATGGCAAACAAAGGTATACATTGGACGATTAATAGTGGGATTCCCTTCCACCGTTTCGGAACACTGTTAGGTTAACAAGATCTCCCTGGTATGTATATATACTGTATGTACGTATACTGGATGCATACTGTATGTATGATTGTATACTATATGTATACTGATGTACATAGCTTTACTATAAGGACATAGTGAAAGCACATCCAAAAAGTCCATTTTGTCCCATTATTACATGTACCTGGCCCTATGCAACGTATATGACCAGAACGAACTGCGAACCTAAAAATCAATCAAAATACAGCTCGTGGCCTGGAAAATGCTCCATATTGTCGTTTGTATACCTCATTGTTCAGTTTTCTAGCTTAAAGTGTTCACGCCAAAGGTCGGTAGATACCAAAAATCACAAAAGGTAAAATAAATAAAAGTCCTGTCCACTAAAGTTGTTTTCGCCACCATCTTAAAGAACTTGAGCGCTTAATAAAAAGTCGCAAAAAAGTCACAATAAAAGTTACAATAAAAATATCTTTAAAAAAGTCGATGAAAACGTTGCTGAATGGATAAAAAGTGGTGTGCTTAGATATATTACCTCTGGGCCAGCTTACATTAACAATTTTGTTATGCTCGTCGTCACGATAAACTTCATGATCAATTAAAAAATTATTTGCTCAAATAATAATAAATTTTTATTTGGGGTGAGCGTAGTTACTGTACTAAAGAACTCGCTTTGCTATTGATAGTACTCCATGTAACTTTTATGATAACTTGTTTAATAAAGCCAACATCCTAACCTAGTTGTAATATTTTTATGCGTACAAAAAGGATGTCTACGCGCATTTGATTTACCTAGCAACGTCGTGACTTCAGGACGAGTACCCTGTGTTTACGACAAGCAGCCCTTTGAGCTGCACAATATGTGGAGTAGTCCACTGATCAATACTCCGTCGTAGGGGAGGGGGTGTGGGGAAGGGGGGTGTGGGGAAAAGTAAAAAATGTCGGCCAAAACAGACTATGCTTGTTTTCTGAACTGTTTGTTTCAGTTTGACCTCTTTTTGCGTCTGCTTTCTTGGTGATAGCGGGTTTTCTACCGGAATGTTTAACCAATGTCATGTGTGGCATTCGTTTCGTTTTATAGTCTTACAGCCTTGGAAGTGTGCAGTGGAAAAGAGTGCTGACTGAAAGCCCCGGTTTCTGCAAAGCTAGTATATTTCGTCTGTCACTTGTGCAGTGTCCAAATTACAGGTCTTGGTGTTTTTGTTGAAATGACTGAGGTAGAATACTTTTTGCCAGTATATTGTACTTTGACGTCCCAAATAGTGCCCGAGGGGCAAAGCTTGAAAATAAATTTTCGTTGCATGATGCGTGGATTTCCAATCCAAGAAGAGTGCAATCAAACCTCCATTCATAAAAGGCACATTCGTCATACAGAAGGTCCAGAAATAGTGTTTATCCCGTGCGCGTTTGGTCTTTGCAGGACCAATCTAACTGTCTCTAAAAATAGACACGAAAGTGTCGTGAGGAAAGAACAGACTGCATTTTTGGATGCAAACCGATTAGCTAGTTTCGCGTAGCATGTTCTGAAATTTTCAATTAAGGTTTCCCGGAACCGGAAAGTAAAAGCATCTCAGTTCACAATAAGACAAAATATGTTCACTGTCTCTGAAACAAATGAGGAAAGACTTGTTGTTTAAAGTTTGGGATTTCCTCTTCTTCACGGGGATTGATTGCGCATTTTCGTGAAACATGTAATTGAATGCGAGTAGCTTGGAAAAGGCAGGTTATGAAAGCACATTAATGATGACGATGAAAAAGAAAGCCTCTGTGGAGGAGATTCTTTCCAAACGATTAATCCATGATTGGGACTAAGGGACCAAACGACTGATTTTTTTTTATCCACGCGGTTAGTTTTTTCAAGTGGCCATGGGAAGACAATCCAGGCGTACCTCGTCAAAACCACATAAACAGGCAGGGTGATGTTTTTTATTTAACATATTTTGTATTCTATTTCTTTCTTACAAGCTTTTCAGTGAACAGTTAAAATAGCTAAAACCTCACCCAAATCTGTTCTTAGCCGACATTTGAAAAGAAGTTATTAGAAAAAAGACTTACAATTATTTGGCATCTTAGTAGCGACGCAAATATGATCCGTGTAAGATCATTGACCACACAGATGACAGACGATTAGCGTCTCAATGCAGCACAGCCTGTAGCTCGTCTCACATCGTTAATAAATTTCTGAACGGTTCCTTTCCCAGCTGCAGTATTGTAGTATACCTTCCAATATCGAGCCTGCGATGCCAGATCCATATCGGTTGGAATCGCTGCACGAATCCTGACGATGTACAAACGAGCTGCCAGTCCAGAGTACAGCGGTTTCTGCAAGTCTTGCCACTGAGTCTTGGTCCAATCGATACCGAGTTTGTCCTTGATTAGGTTCCAGTAGCTCCTCAGACGACGGTTGATAACCGTCTCGCGATGACCAATCCTGTCGACCTAAGCAATATTAAAGAGATAAAAGTGAAATCTGCAAAAGACCGCAATCGATAA
The DNA here is from genome assembly GCA_024195265.1 of Dendrophyllia cribrosa. Taxonomy (NCBI): domain Eukaryota; kingdom Metazoa; phylum Cnidaria; class Anthozoa; order Scleractinia; family Dendrophylliidae; genus Dendrophyllia; species Dendrophyllia cribrosa. The sequence goes on from JAJLRJ010000001.1 coordinate 39,326,651, forward strand.
TGCTGTTAACGGTATACGTAGGAGCTCGACGAGAGACCTAACCAGCCAAAAAATGAAAAAAACATACGATAAACTGCAGGGCTGATCTGGAGGGATGCTGTTCTGACTCCGTAAAAAAATAAATAGACTTTGCGAGACACCACGACAGAAACCGATAAAGTAGAATCGCAACCGTGGACAGCTGTTTCGTTGGTATTGCAACTCATCAGCACGGTGTGGCGAACTAAATGTCACCAGCAAGAAAGCCAGTGCAAATAGATTTCACAATGTTCCGTACTATCTACTACTTGTCACCCGAATCAAGCGCTGCCACATCACGTGTTCCGGGGAACAAAGAGCCCATAACGTCGCAAAGATGTCTCGCAAAGAAACTCGACGGCTATCTTGATTTTTATTTTCCTTTATTATTTTGACGTCCAAAGTTTTGGGACCCATCTAAATTTCCCTTCTCGCTGACTTATACAGGATTGTCCAGTGACCGAGGGTACAGCGTTGAATGACGGTAGGGGGTCTTTCAAAACACTCCAGTGTCGTCTAAAGACAGTTGGAAATTAAACTGCTCTTATCTTTTTGTTACAAGCTACCTAATCACTATAAACTAAGGTGGAAGCTTAAATTTGCAGTAAGTAACCTAGTTTTATTATTATATTTTATCGACTTGGGCGAGGTAACCATGTCAAAGACCCTCCAACAACAACACGACAAATTCGACAATACTGAAGTTAACCACTGATCTTTCGGGCCCGATTTTTCAAAGGATGGATAACGCTATCCACCGAATAAATCTCTATTTGTCCAGTGTATAACGCTACCTACCTTTTGAACAACCCGGGCCAGGATAGGCACGGACCATATTTTTTCTGGAGGTGGGTATATTGAAAAACAAGTGTTTGCAGAGTCTGAAAAGACAAAATAAATTGTTTGCAAACACGATATGCGTAAAAAAATGTTTGCAGAGAAGTCAGAAAAACTATTTAAAAATATTAGTTCCAAAACTGAAATATTTCTCAGTGATTCGAAAGCAAATACAGCTGAAAATAGCTTCAAGATGTCTCTTTCCATTTGGTTGCACAAGATAACTCCTTCTCCTTGCCTTCCAAAAAGCTCTTCGTTGTGTCATGGTTTAAGCTCAGAATCTCAATGGGTTTTCATTCAAGGAATGCCGCTTGCCTTGCCATTTAACGTTGACATTCTGTCAAGAAATGGTCTATAAAGTTGACGATATCACCATCAAAGTTAATGCGCCACTAACTGTTTACAAGTTATTTGGAGTAACCTATGGCGATGAAAATCATTTTAGATCAGCAATGTGCCTGCCTTCATCGCTGGTACCACAGGCCTGGTCATATGAGTATGATGGCCTGTGAGAACAACGTCAAAGAGGATCAGGACTTCGGTACTGTGGAATCGCGAAAAAGCCTGCTACTCCCTTTGCATATTTCCTGTCGTATGCCCTTTATTTGCGCCAGTAGCCGCGTAGGAATTAACACGACGGTGAGTGATGTATAAAGGAACAACAAATTATAAATTACTAGGAGAGTATGTGGCCAAAATAATTGGCTATAGCATTATTCTTTTCTTTTTTTCGAAATATAGCTTAAGCTTAAATATTTTTAGCACCAGAGAAGATAGCACTGTAAAAAAACGAAAATAAAAGGGTTACAGGAAGGTGCTCTTGGAAAAAAAATGATTGCAGAGGCGCATAAATTTAAAAAAAAAACATTATTTGCGGAGGAAAATTTCTCATCCCTCCCCCTTCCAGAAAAATAATGGTCCGTCCCTTAACAGTGCAAGGTGGTAAGTACATTGTAATCAACACTGTCGACACACCTCAGTCACGTATGTACTTTGATTAGTTGTACCGTGTAGAAAAATCTTAAATCTTTACCTGCTAAATGCCACCATAGTAACCAGGCCTGTATGTACCACGTGCCAATCCGTATCTGGACTCGACCCAGGCCACGCGGCAGAGAAACTTCCTATCGTTTGGAAATATTCCCACACCATTTATCGTGTCCACTACCTCCTTAACAACGGACGCGCCTTTTCCTCTCGGTGTGTAAATTGAGCAAGCTATGCTTCCCGGAAGAAAATGGCAAGCAAGACCGGCGATTAGCACCACTGTGAAAAACATGGTCTGGTGAGAAAAAAGATATGATCAGCTATTATGGTTTTTAAAACTCTATAACCCTTTTATCACTTTCTAACTTTTGAGTCTGTGGATGAAATTCTATGGTGTGACCATACAAATGAGACCTCTTCAGCAGTACCTTTGCATGGTACCATTTGTTCTAACTTTTGAGTCTGTGGATAAAATCCTATGGTGTGACCATTCAAATGAAACCTCTTCAGCAGTACTTTTGCATGGTACCATTTGTTCTAACTTTTGAGTCTGTGGATGAAATCCTATGGTGTGACCATTCAAATGAAAAACCCCTTCAGCAGTACGTTTGCATGGTACCATTTGTTCTAACTTTTGAGTCTGTGGATGAAATCCTATGGTGTGACCATTCAAATGAAACCTTTTCGGCAGTACATTGTACTTTTGCATGGTACAGCTGTACTACCATTTATTTTCCAATATTTTACAAATGAAATTTGGGATTTTTCTTAAATTTTGATATCTGGCACTCTTGAGAGTAAAAGGACCTTAAAAGGTTAAAAGCCATATGAGCGACATTATTTTCTTCTTTTCTCCCTCTTTTAACATATGTAATTACAATTTCCATTTCTTTAGTACGTGTAATCTAATAACATAGACCGAATGCAAATATGGCCGCTCAACAATTTTTTGTTTGGACAGGTTCTCAAGAAAAGAAAAGCAATTGAATAATGATAAAGATCAGGTCAAAATAAGTCATTGTGTACATTTTCAAGGCCATATTCTTATTTTAGGAGAAGTTATAGGCAATCAAATTTTGGGAAAAACATGAAAGCGAGGCTAGTCAGGATAAAATGTCTTTCCTCATACAAATGATTAAAATTTCAGTGAGCCATAACTTTTCAACCGTTAAACCAAAAACACTCAAACTTTGCAAGATGATACACTTAGCAGCACTTGTTAACGTGATATCATTAATTTCTCTGAAAACTTGGCCAAACAAAAAATGGCCTGGCGGCCATATTTGCATTCGGTGTATGAATACACAACAAGTTAATAGTAGTAAAGGGCCATTAGATTTAACCCCGCGATGGCCTACCCCTGCCTTCCCCTGCCTTCCCCTCATTAGCTATGCTTAATCATGACGTCACAATTTGGATTTCCTGCATACTAATAAACGGAATGCCTTTTCATGACGTTAACTACCTATTCCTTTTGTGTTATTCTGAAACAATAGAAACAATAGGTTTGCCCAAACTTGCCTGCTCTATTCCGACTCACTTCAAAACAAAACACAACTGACACAGATATACTTTACAGACATAGAGCAAAACAACATGCCTTGACCAGGACTCGAACCTGGGTTACTGCGGCCACAACGCAGTGTCTTAACCACTAAGACCATCAAAGCTGTGGATATTATAACCGGATAAAACTACAGTATAAGAGGGTTCCGAAACATTCAAGTTTGGAAGCAATAAAATTGCACAGTATAAAAACCGCTTCTTATTCGTATTTACCGCAACATTCTTATAGCCGCTACATCGCTAGTCTCTATGTCGATTTTCAGTTTGCCAGCCATTACCAACCATTACCTCCTCCACGATTCTATTGTTTTCTCCTCCTCCTCCTCCTCCCCCTCCTCCTCCTCTCCCTCTTCCTCCTTCCCAAGGATCTACAGGTTGAGAGAAAGTAGTTGTGTCCTTGTTTTGTCCTTTTTGTCATTGTCTATAAATCCACAAATACTTTCTCTCAGCCTGTAGATCCTTGGGGAGGAGGAGGAGGGGGAGGAGGAAACAATAGAATTGAGGAGGTGGAGGAGGAGGAGGTGGAGGAGGAGGAGGAGGAGGAGGAGGAGGAGGAGGAGGAGGAGGAGGAGGAGGAGGAGGAGAAAACAATAGAATTGAGGAGGAGGAGGAGGAGGAGGAGAAAATATAGAATTATTGTGGTGGTGAAAACAATAAAATTGTGGTGGCGGTGGTGGTGGTGGTGGTGGTGAAAACTATAGAATTGTGGTGGTGGTGGTGGTGAAAACTCCTGTACCCCTCCTGTACCTTTCTGTACCCCTCCTGTACCCTTCCTGTACCCCTATCATTTCATCACAACAGTAAACACTGTTATCTAGTTACTTTTTTATATATGATCAAGGATTTGCGAAAACAGCCTCGAATAATAAATTTCTTGGATGTTAAGAGCAAATCCGTGCAAAAATCAAACATTACACGGCAAAGTTAAAAAACTAAAATTCGCTCTTCTTTTGCATACAGGAAGCCTTTAGTAAGTATACAATTGATGTGTAGTTTTTTTCTTGAAAAACTGATTTGTTTCTGGGAAAACGAAAACATTAGTTTTCAGCCCGGGGTTCGATTTGGCGACACCAAACAGGCTTAAAATAAGTCATGATTCACTCGACTCGCGTATCAAAACTACTAAGCTAGAAAAAGTTGTCATAGCTCCGATTTATTGTACAACTTGTTACAGTCTAAATACCATGATTTTATAAAAATTAGACTAATCTAAGTATTCAAATGAAGTCAAAAGCTAATGGCTCTCCCGTTCTCCATAAAACGGTAGGCGAAAAACAGCGATGATTTTGAGCATGTGCCTTTGTTCAGAATTTCGTAATATTATGAATGACAATACTAGAGTTTAAGATCTTTCAAAATATGTAAAGTTTAGTTTGGGGAAATGAATTTGGGATTTTTAAGAATTTGTTGAAAATCGTGAACGAAAGACGTAAAATCACGCCATCTTGTGTGTGCGTGACCAACAACAAAAACAAAAACGTTTTTCCTTGAGAAATCTTGGCAACTCTGACGCCAAAAAACAAAAAAACAATGAAAATATACAAACCTTAACTTGGATATGACATTCTTGAATGTCCATAGTGTTTCGTTTTGACGTCTGTTCAATTTCATTCGTGAAGTTATCATGAACAGTGAAGCCCGTAGCCACGATCAAAAACGCTTTTACAAACTTTTCGCTGAATTCTTCGTAGCTCACTTTGCACTTTCGTACTCTTTATACTGTTGATACAATTTTTTTACCAGATTTCTGGCGGAAACTGTAAAAGGGCTGACAATAAAGCGAACTAGTTCAAGCATGTGTTCCCAGTTTTCCATCCTTGCATAACCGTGAACCGTTTTGCGACTATATGCAAATTACGTCTCACATTTGCATATCAGGCTGAGCAAGCGTTCGTGACAGTCTCTGTTGGTACATGGGTGGATAAGGTATTCATTGGGTCTTTTTAGAAAGGCTTAATGCTCGCGCTATGTACAGTGCGGTATGCTTCAAGGCTCTGAACACTGTGCGACTGCAGTACCTGAACTAGAGAAAGCAGAACTTTCCCAAACGTTTTCTGCCCCATCTCTCCCAATGGGGTGCATGAACCCTGAATACGACACCAGAGGGTGTATTGGACTGTCATATATTGTACAAGCGACGTAGCATTCGCTTAAAGTGGAATGAAATTATGTATGTATGATAGATGGGAGGCACTGTTGTAATTGGAAGGTTTCAAATAAAACTGTTGTTGTTTGTTGTTGTTGTAAAAACCCCTAAGAATTCAGAACGCGAAAGATTCTTTGTTCCATGGTTTCCTAATTTTCTTTCTAGGACAAGTAGTCCATACAATATACACCAAAAAAATATCACATCAGTTTATTTTCTTTTCATTATATTGGCATTAATTAATTGATTAGTTGATCAATTATATTTCTTAAATCTGTGCATGAAACGTGCCTTGCATTGATTGTTTTCCGCTAGTTTTCAATGTTTTTTTTTTTTTTTTTCGTCTGCAATTTTTCGCAGGAATTGATTTCTTATTGGCCCGACCTCCCCCCTAAAAAACAGAAAAAGGTAATACCAGAGCAAGGAATGAGCGGAAAGTGCGAGTCATGAATGTATCGGTTAAAGAGAAGATTAACCGAAATATTTCTTATTAAAAGCGGGACAATGAAGGAGGAATGTTCCTCTCACAACTAAAGCATTGCCAATTGTCACACTCTAGAAATGAAACTAGGTCTGGCCTGTCTTTGTTGTTGTTTTACCATAGCAGTCCAATCAGATACCAGAAGCGGAAGTAGAAGACTTTATAAAACTCTAAAATAAAAACAATGACAAGTAAATGGATCAAAATTTCTCAATCTTTGTACCTGCGTTCTCGTTTGAAAGATTATTTGTGTAGCTTAACATGTGAAATCCAGGCCGACAAGATCCACCACAACCCAACCCCACCCATGTAATAAATATTGGTTTTCTGTCAATACTGTATTTTAAAACCCACGAGATCTCTTTCCTGTTTTGAACTGTATTAATTGAAGACTTCCGAACAACACTCATCAAACTTCAAAAAAATATGGAATTTTGGCCACTGAGAATACCTTGATATCCACCCTGTGCAGCCTGATATGCAAATTTCAGACGTTATTTGCATATGGTCTCAAATTGGTTCACGGTTATGCAAGGATGGAAAACTGGGAACACATGCTTGAACTAGTTCGCTTTATTGTCAGCCCTTTTACAGTTTCCACCAGAAAAAATTGTATCAACAGTATAAAGAGTACGAAAGTGCAAAGTGAGCTACGAAGAATTCCGCGAAAAGTAAAGCAGTTTTGATCGTGGCAACGGGCTTCACTGATCTTCACTGTTCGTGATCAACTTCACGAATGAAATTGAACAGACGGCGAAACGAAACATTTTGGACATTCAAGAATGCCATGTCCAAGTGAAGGTTTGTATATTTCCATTGTTTTTTGGCGTCAGAGTTTAATTGCCAAGATTTCTCAAGGAAAAACGTTCTAAGTGTTTTTGTTGTTGGTCACGCATACACAAGGTGGCGTGATTTTATGTCTTTCGTTCACGATTTTCAACAAATTCTTAAAAATCTCAAATTCATTTTCCCAGACCAAACTTTACATATTTTGAAAGATCGTCAAATCTAGTATTGTCATTCGTAATATTACGAAATTCTGAACAAAGGCACATGCTCAAAATCATTGTTGTTTTTCGCCTACCGTTTTACGGAGCACGGGAGAGCCATAAGCTTTTTGCTTCCCTTGAATACTTAGATTAATCCAATTTTTATGAAATCATAGTGTTTAGACTATGACAAGTTATACAACAAATTGGAACTATGACAGCTTTTTCTAGCGCAGTAGTTTTGATACGCGAGTCGAGTGAATCATGACTTATTTCAACCCTGTTTGCATGCGTTTGGGATTGCCAAATTGTGCCCTGAGATGGTAACGACTTTCTTCGTTTTTCTCGGAAACAAATAGATATTTCAAGGAAAAAACTACATGGCATTCATGTACTTACTATAGACTATCTATATGCAAAAGAGGAGCAAATTTGATTTTTTTAAGCTTTGCCGAAGATTTGCGATTTTGTTTGATTCTTGCATGGATCTGCTCTTAAATGTGGCGTTATAGAAATATACCAGTTCCCGAAATCTTCATAATCCCCGTCCGAGTTCTGAAGTTTATTACTGCGGAGGAAATAATTGGTCAGTTAAATTAAGACATTAATCAAACGATAAAACAAAGTGGACTTACTTAAATGATTTGATGAAACCTTAATGCATTTTGTTATTATTTAATTTATTTGAACTTAAACAGAGTGCGGGTTTATTGTTTTAGTAACGCATGTAATTGGTTGCTTTGTTAATCTTTCCGAGGTGCTAATTTTCCATGCAAATTTAGAATTCAGTGTTCGCATAATTAAAAGTTTGAACTTTGAAGGCGATCTGGTAAAGTCACGTTATCAAAATTTAAAGTTGGTAATGGCTGGCAAACTGAAAATCGACATAGAGACTAGCGATGTAGCGGCTATAAGAATGTTGCGGTAAATACGAATAAGAAGCGGTTTTTATACTGTGCAATTTTATTGCTTCCAAACTTGAATGTTTCGGAACCCTCTTATACTGTAGTTTTATCCGGTTATAACATCCACAGCTTTGATGGTCTTAGTGGTTAAGACACTGCGTTGTGGCCGCAGTAACCCAGGTTCGAGTCCTGGTCGAGGCATGTTGTTTTGCTCTATGTCTGTAAAGTATATCTGTGTCAGTTGTGTTTTGTTTTGAAGTGAGTCGGAATAGAGCAGGCAAGTTTGGGCAAACCTATTGTTTCTATTGTTTCAGAATAACACAAAAGGAATAGGTAGTTAACGTCATGAAAAGGCATTCCGTTTATTAGTATGCAGGAAATCCAAATTGTGACGTCATGATTAAGCATAGCTAATGAGGGGAAGGCAGGGGAAGGCAGGGGAAGGCCATCGCGGGGTTAAATCTAATGGCCCTATACTACTGTTAATATTGACTATGACAATGTTCACATAATGTTTTTATTATTTAGTTATCCCCGGTCCTATACCGAATTTAGCAGCTCTCAGTCTTTAGAAAAATAATTATGACAGGCAAATATTTAAGGAAAAACCCTGCTGTGGTAGTCAATCATGTCACATATCTAAGGTAATTACAATTTTGTTTTCGATTAACATGTTTTATTGGAAAACGTTTGAAAAGGAAAATCACTAAAATACACAAGACATCAGGGTCAAGCCCAAATCATGCCGTCCAGAAAGACGTCGGACACCTTATTGAGACTTATATAACGAAGTAACTGGTTAGCTTTCAGTTGAGGTTAGGGGTAGCAGTTTATATAGTTAAATTTAGGACTTAGCAACCCGAGAAGCTCGGTGGTACAGTGGTACGGTAGGCTATGTAAGCCTAAGCCTAGCTGAGGTCACAGGTTCAATCCTGAGTGGGGATTTTAGATTTTCATTTTTACACTTAAGTGTCGACATTACGTTATATATGTCTCAATAAGGTGTCCGACGTCCTTCTGGACGGTATGGTTTTGGCACAACCAGACATTAGCCTAAATCCAAAATGGCGGCCGCCTGAGATGATCTGGGTCGAGTAGCATGAAAGCGAGGCGTATCATGGTGTATCATATAGCATTCTTCACTGGGAGGGAGGGGTGAGATAAAGTCAAATTATGCATGGCACCGGCCCTTAATTAGGCTCAGTCTTCAGCCGTGGGTGTCTCGATGCGCCCGCGATATCTCCCCACCTCACGGCTGGGCGCACGGGTTTAGTTATTGTTTACATTAACCAATCAGAAACGAACCCGCCGAAATTTGCGGGGCATAAATTAGCGGGTAATGGCATAAATAAACAAAGATGGCAGACTATGCAAGCTTTAACAGTAGGTTTGAAAATGCTTACTCGTACGCGCCTCAGAAGTTTGGGTTTGATAATTTCAGGGAGAAACAGAGTCTTGCTATAAAGGAACTTATTTTGGGACGAGATGCACTTGTCATTCTACCAACTGGTTCGGGTAAATCCTTAATTTTTCAAGCTTTTCCACTAGTGTTGGATCACTTGGAAGAAAAGCAAAGTTCGCATCAATCTATTCTATTATGTAAATGACGTGTCCATTTTCCGCATAATTGTAATGACGTCATGGACAAGCAACCAAACCCGTGCGCCCAGCCGTGAGGTGGGGAGAATCGCAGGCGCATCGAGACACCCACGGCTGGAGACTGAGCCTAGCCCTTAATCCGATCCGCCAGAAAAAACGAATTATACATCGAAGAACCCGGAACTTACAAGTGTCGCCGAAAACTTACGAAAGTCGCCGACAACTTACGAGAGTCGTCGATAACTTGCAAAAGTCGCCGATAACTAACGAGATGATTCTTGGTGCGATCAGTGTTAGAGCCCAAAAGAGAGCGACAAGTAAATCATGACAATCGACTTCAATGAAACTTTGAATGCAATCAAATGAAATTGTTAAATGCCCACGAATATCTTCAAGTTTTTTTCGCGCGGGTTTTAATTTCGTTATTTTTCGCGCATCAATGTTTGCGAAATGAAAGGTTCCACTTGCTTGGCATAAATGAATGTAGGGCTGTAATTGTGTACCAGCCTTACTTTCGGTAATCTATTCTTTGATTCTTAAACTTATTTTTTTTAATCCTCTCCAAGCTCTTCGAAAGCACACAAAAGTTGTACAGATGATGTGGAAGTTTCAGGCCCGGGAGGGGGTACTCCCTATAATAGGCTATACGGGGATGCTCCGTCCGCAAGGGGTACCTTTTTTAGGCTGGAGGTATATGAAAGGGTAGGGATTTCACGAGTTGAAGTATGTGAAAGGGTAGGGATTTCACAAAGAATAGGAAATGGTAGCGAAAACACGAGTTGAAGCATAAAAAAGGTAGGGAAAACTGCCATTTAAGTATTATAAAAAGCGCCTTTCAAAATATATCAAACAGACGCACGTAAAGGTTATATATAAGGGGTACCATTTTCAATGAAAGGTATATGAAAGGGATACCATTTTCAATGAAAGGTATATGAAAGGGGTACCTTTTCTGTCAAAAGCGGTATATGAAAGGGTAAGGGTTTGGACCTCGGGGCGGAGCATCCCCGTACAAAACTTTGTTGAGTACCCCCCCCCCCCCCCGGGGTTTCAGGCTAAACGATAGCGAGACTTCCAACTCTTGTTCGTATGATGATAACTTTATTGAAGTGTCAATGTATTTAGCTACAAAAAGAGCTAATTGGGGACACTATAAACATAAATCCTACAAAGTATACAGCTATTTCAATTAACGTTGTCGGATGAAAAAGGCGAAAAGCCAAGACCGCAAGGTAGTATGTGATTTTTATGCAATGGCTGTTAACCCTAACCCATACTAACTTGCGATATTGGCTTTAAGCTTTCATCCGACAACGTTTATTGAAATAGCTGTATATCTACAGGATATATATAAATATATCTATCTAATATATCTAGAATTTTTAATTATAAAATGTAAAAAAAACTGACGCGTTAACCATGAGTTCACCCGCGCGCCTCCATTTCTAGGATGTATATTCCTAAGTATTTCAGTTTCGAAAATCCAATGGCCAATATTTACCGCAAAGCTGAAAAACGTCGCCGTAGGCTAACACGGTATTTTGCACTCAGTTTCAGTGCTGAAACGAACAACACTGGGGCTTGGAGACCGGTCACTCTGTTTTGATTTAACTGCTTCAAGGAAACAAAGTGCGGTGTTTGATTCTTTCAATCTGTCTCGGAACAAAATTGTGACTTTACTTTCCACGAGAAAACTGCCTTGTCTTTCATTCCCTGCAATACATTTCTATTAGCTAGTTCTTATGTTGACCCAGTCGTCCCAGAACTCTGTTCTTTCTTTTTTAACGTGTGCGCGCGGTCACAGAAGTTAAAGTGGGAAATCTTGACCCACAATTTGTGACGCAACCTTATTATGAAACAAGCTGCGCGAAACTTTACCTGGTGTAACATCTGTGCAAAAACAACTTATTAAACCCACGTTAATATTTGGAGACAACAAAAGTTGTTTATGTTTCTGGATCGTGCGAAACCGAAAGGATGAAACGGTGCTAATAGCTTTATATTGGAATATCATTTCCTGAAGCTTGGAAGACCACATAGCAATATTGTCATACCAAGTAATTACCAATGTTTTGACAAGTTTTGTTTGCCATTTAAAAATGTTGAGCTAATTTTTTTTTTTTTTTACGACGAATAAACAATTTATTTCTCCATCTCACAAACATTAACTAAGCAAATGCAACTAAGTGAAGAAGCTCAAAATAGTCGGAGCGGTTATAACGCACGCATTTTGGTTTGAGATAAATGCCACGATTGACAGTGCTTCTGAAACAGAGAAGGGCAACGTTGATTTCAAACTAAACTGTAATCAACTTCAATCCTTGAGCTAAATACGGTGGAAAATCTCTAATTTTGCTAAACAGTTTTGTTTTTTTGAAAAGACTGAAAGCTACAGGATAGTATCTCTTTCCAAACCATACAACCGCGACAATATTTAGTAGTGTCGGTTCAGGAATCGAAACATTCCAAATAACATAGAATGGTAAAAATATGAAGTCTTGAGTTGTGAAAGAAACTGATCAGTAAATCGGAAACTTGTCAATAAAAACCTCTTGTAATATTTAAAATAACTCAAGATGAACCAGTGATATCAGTAATATAAAAAGATGAAACTCAGCTTTATTAGAGTATTAGAAATTTAACGCGAGCTCCCTCTTGGATGTCAATTTATGCAAACGTTGTGCAAAATCGGCTACTGACGAATACACCGCTTTGTGATCTTACAATAATGCATTAAATCTGTAATAATCAGTTATAGCACAAGATTTTCTTTCCCATTTCTGATATCAGGCATGCAAATATATAATAATCTATACTGCCCCAAAATATAGCTACCGCAAATCTTACAGCTACAAAATAAAGTTGATCTTGTTATATATACATGCGCTCATGAGTAATCGAAACATCAAAACAGAAAATGTTATTACTCACTTTGAGTCGATGAACTGTTTGCAAGTTTCACCACTAACCTCTCGGCTCTCTCACTCTCTCAAAGGAATGAACTCGTTCGCTTCGAGGCCCTGGGTTTTTAACTCACGTGATTACCTATAATTGGGAACTCAAAGCGATTGGTTTGCTTGGTGATCAACATTTTCAGTTTCGTGATCTTGGCTCGTATCGGCTTTTGAAACGGAAAGTTGTTTCAGCTTGATTAAATTACGTTGACTGTTTATACTTTGCACAACTGATACAAATCGAAACTGTTCGAAACTGTATCACATTTTAGTAAATAAAACAACTGAGATAAACCGAAAGTCTGTGAAATTCAGATAGCGTCTAATTCAAGTAATTTATTATCCATTTATGTTGATAATGGCCACAATATTAGCCTGCAGAGAAGGGGTATTTGGAGGGCGAACGAGTGCTGAGTTAAACCTTGGACTGAGGCGAGTCAAAAGACGTTTTGCAAAACATGACATGGCAAACTGATCTGTTAATACACACAGAGTAATAAATAGCTAATTACACTAAATATCACGATATGATTTTCCCAGCATTTCGGTTTGCGATAGATGAAAGGTTCTGCTGTGGCCAAAAATCCAAAAACTAAATATATTCAAATAAAATTAGCCCCTGTACATTCTTTTTATTTCTGCTGTTTATTGCTCGTAAGGATCATTTTGTTGTCTCCTGATTAATTTTTTAAGGTATGCATCCAGTTTTGCCTGCCTCCCTCAGCTACCTGACGGACGCTGCTCCTCCAATTCCATGTTTTCGCGTCCATGATTCACATTAAGTGGATCCGTGTCAGCCTTGTACCCAGTAACATCTCCGTTCGCTCAGTATTTGCTGCCAGTTCACGATGTCACCATGTTTGTGCGCTCACTTCCTTCTTACCCGAGAAAGAAAGGGAAGGCCTGGGACTAAATTGGATCTTCCGCCACAGAATTTTCACAGAAAATCGCTCGTATCGAGATTCTGGTGACGCTGTCAAAGCAAATGTATATTGCATAATAAACAATGTTTGGCAGATATTGTAGTGCAAACTTGCTCAAACGAATGATTTATAACTATTCTGTTTATTTTCATTTGGTATTTCGGTCAAGCGAACGCGCCCTTAGCAAGCTCCAGACTTCAGAGCATGCCTACGAGACCACCATTATGCGCTGTGTAACGAGGTAAAGTTTCAGATTTATCGAGACCCATACTGGTAAACGCGTCGGTTAAAAAAGGCTATCCACATAAGACTTCACCCTAGCAACATCAATGGGGATAACGCAATCGAAATTCCTGAAGCGTGGATGCCAAGGGTCAAAAAACACAAAAATGGGACAAGTCGATACTACAGCGGACCACAGGGAGAACAGCTACTCGCCAGAATAATGAGGATCGTGTTTCACCAATCACAGCCCGCCATTATGATACTAATGGTGACGCGTAATCAGTCCACTTCATCGCCTAATGAAGACTAGCAGTTAGCAGTTGTGATATACATCCCAACGATAATACGTACACACTTTATTTTCCATTAACCATGGATTAATAGCCAGTAGTAAACACTATGTATTAAATAGGGACTGTCACGCACCAAGCCTCGACCGTTAAACATAACTCTTTAACTTCCCAATAGAATTTATAAAAATCTCCCAAAGTGTTATCGAAATTTCACATTTGTCCTCAAAACTTCGTTTCTCAGAAAATTTCTTGTTTTAAGTCAACTTCAAGGCAGCAGTGCTCTGATTTAAAACAAGTCATCTACTTGTAGATTGATATATGTCGGTCACGTGACCGATTTTGACCAATGAGGCATTAACGAAATCTTACGTCGATGATTATCAATCACGGATCAGAAATCGGAACTATATACTGCTGATCAGTAAAGCATGCACGCTTCAAGAAATTATTGACAAGCCTAAATAAAAGCGAAGTGAAGGATTGGACTGAGTGGACAAGGGAATGAGTAGTGAAAAACACAAGTTGTAAGCAGACTACAATGGGTTACAATGCTCTCATGACAAATATCCACCAGACCTGAAGCGGATACAACAGAATAATATTATCAGCAGGTTAAGCATTAAGAAAAACAAAAGGCACTGGCCAGTAAATAATAAACACACCAGGTTAACAGGTAGTGAAATATCACCTGGGGAATATTTTATGAGAAGTGAATATACCACTCTCTGCAGCGACATTAGATAAAGGCATATGAATTCGTGTACAGCATTTAATATTCAACAAATGTTGCATAATTCAGTACTCCTTTTTTGTTTAAACCAATAATGTATTGCAAGAAGTTGTGAACGCAGGTTTTTTGTTTTGTGAACGGGTTTTTGGGTCAGTTCCGATCGATCGTGGAGTTGATAACACATCGCTTTCAAAGCCACTAAAGCTAAGGCAAGTAAGAATTTACTTTAGTTTGCAAATCCACGCTTCCTAGTTCTTTAAAATCCTTACACATGATATTTATGTATCAATTTCAGTTTGTAGAATTTGGTAATCAGTGAGTTTAACAATCCGCGTTTGATATTCGTTTTTACCAACCTTTCGTGTAACCTGCGATGTGGTTGTAAAATTGGCTTCTTGTATAATTACCAAATTAGTATTTGTATTATTGGTACTTTTATGCCAAGGACTGTCTTATGAAACGAGGCCGAAGACCAAGGCCCAATTCGTCAATCGGGAGAATTTGAGAGCCGTTAATTAAGGACCTTTGGCAACAACGACGGCAACACCAATGGAGGAGTCAGTAAACCCTTTCACTCCCAAAGTCAATTATGGAGACATATAATGTAGTTCTAACTTTTGAGTCTGTGGACGAAATCCTATGGTGTGCCGACCATTCATTCAAACCTCTTTGGCAGCACTTCCGCATGGTACTATTTGTTTTTCAATATTTTACAAAATAAATTTGGGATTTTTCTTAAATTTTGATATTTGGCAATCTTGGGAGTTAAAGGGATAAAAGTGGATTCACGTTCTTTAAAACTATATAATTCGTTTTTATTCTAAATCATCCAATTTGTGTACTGTGATCGAACTGCCTTGAAGCCGAATCCATAATGACAACATTCAAGTTGAGATAGACAAAGGAAACTCACTGTCGTGTGTTTACGTTGTCCATAAACCCTTGAACTTGGTCATTTGACTTTTTTGTTTTGCACAGAATGGCAAAGAAAGGTACTAAAATGTATAATGCAATCGTACTGCTAACTAATACCTTTTCTTTAGTGACGTTCTCGTTGTCGGGCCTTCGTGGTTGCGTAAAGTTCCCTAATATTTCGTATTTTACGATGCCGCACAGTGGGTAGTACGGCTACACGTAGGTTATGGGAACCATAATGTACCTAATCCCAGAGGACTAACAGTTGAGCTTGTATGAGATTTTTGGAGTCATCATTTAAGTAATGATCCGCATAAGAAGGAAAGTGCTGAAACGCAATGCACGATGGAATGTCAACTTTTTTCATTGTTCCAACTAGTGATCTGATTGGCCTAGACTCGAAAACCGCTAAAACGTTAAGGTTCAAGGTGCATTTTGTCTAATTATTTTAAGGTTTCAAGTAATTTGAGACCCAATCGCACAACATGCAATTTTTAAAAGATATTGTATTTGGGGAACTTCATCAAATAAGCAAAATTATTAGCTATTGTCTTCTGCTATTCTGATTGGTTAAGCACAAACATTTCCCAAAATTTATTTGACGCAAATGGATTTTCTTTATTTTTATACTGAAACACAATTATGAACCATCAGCCCCTCTTCTATTCTTAAAATCAAAGATATTCTATGTGGGAAAGAGCCAATGCGGCAGAACAATGAAGTTTACGGTAGTTCTTACGTGGAGCATCACTTAACCATCAATTTCCACCTTGCTTTGCGTACAATTTGACTCGTTCAATTTTGTCACATGTTCCAACTTTATTCAATTAAATTTTCATGAAGGGACTCTTTCCTCGAGACTCTTGTTTAATTCAGATCCCGAAACTTTCCTTTTACTTTAATTCGAGTCCAGGTCTAAAAGCACAACACCACTCAGAAGCTACCCTAAGTGCTCTAAAACAAGTAAACAGCGTTGTTTAGTGAAAGTTAGGTCCGGTTCAAACGTCGAACTTCACATGTGCCGAATCTAATGCAAATGGGCAAGAACATGAGTGAGATTTATGATCCTCGCAGTGTGCTCTCAACTTAAGCAGTTGAAAAAGCAACCTGAAAAAAATTCAGGCTTGAAAGGGATACGGACCCATGACCTTGTGATACCGGTGCAATGCTCTATCCACTGAGCTATCAAGCCACATGGACAGATGGTCAATTGTGAGTTCGTAATATACCCGATGATAGTGAATATATATGAATGTGAATATATGAAAATCATATATTTGAACTGCGGATATACATGAGTGAGATTTATGATCCTCGCAGTGTGTTCTCAACTTAAAGGCGAACCTGCGGTATAAAAGGGCAAAACACCACGCCGAATCTAATGCAAATAAGCAAGAACAATATATTTTACTCATTTGCATGAGTTGGACAGTCCAGCCGCCTTTTATGTCGCGGGTTTGGCTTTAAGCAGTTGAAAAAGCAACCTGAAAAAAATTCAGGCTTGAACGGGATTCGAACCCTTGACCTTGCGATACCGGTGCAATGCTTTATCCACTGAGCTATCAAGCCACATGGATAGATGGATAATCGTGAGTTCGTAATATACCCGATGATAGTGAATATATATGAATGTGAATATATGAAAATGAGCAAGAACAATAAATTTTGCTCATTTGCATTAGATTTGGCACCTGTGAAGTTCGACGTTTGAACCGGGCCTAAGGCCTACGGCAAACGTCGAACTTCACATGTGCCGAATCTAATGCAAATGAGCAAAATCTATTGTTCTTACTCATTTGAATTAGATTCGGCACATGTTAAGTTCGACGTTTGCCCTAGGCCTAAGTTAAAGCTATTCTGTATCGAAAATGTTCAAATTCCTGCTGCGTTCTACGTTCGTCTCAACTGGGAAAAAACTATGGAATTAAACGATGTAGGTCCCAAAATTTCAGATTTCGAGCCCGATATTACGATTTTTGATAGGCCATTCTTAATTCTTCCACAGAGGAATAACTTCATCTGTTTTGAGAAAATAACTAAATGGTTACTTTCTTATTTTCAGCAGCGCTGAAGACAATTTTTTATTGGAAAACATGAAATCTGTGCTGCCTTTATTGTTAGTTCTATCGTTTTGCTTCATTAAAGGTAAGAGAACATACCTGTTAGTTGTTCAGTTGTTTAAGTAATGTTTAAAACACGAACAGCAGTGTTTTATCAAGTTTAAAAATTCGAGCGCGAAGCGCGAGAATTTTTAGACTTGATAAAACACGTGCTGTGAGTGTTTTGAACGGCTTCAAACACGAACCGCCAAAAGCGTGTCCCTACGGAGATCAAACAAATGTGCTTTTTGTACAAAGAGGATATTAGCATACGAGAAAAACAAGTAGACTGATTAGCATACAGCACATGTGCCACACTGGCTTCGACGAGGTGACCATGGCTTCCCGGCAACTGTCGAAAGTTTTGGGATTTTAAAGTTCTGAGGAAAAAAATAATCCATGAAAAATGCTATACCAAAGTTGACGGTGGATAATATGTCTAACAATTTTTTTCATTGGCATTGAACGAGTAGAAATAAGTAGCATCTCTGAACCACTCGCTTTCCTACCAATTTACACGTGGGCGCTGGTGTCATTCAAATAACGGCTTACTTGCTAAACTGTTGGTTGCTTATTTTGTTGGAGAAGATTCCATATAGAATGGCAAAAGGCTACATATCGTAAAACAGTACTGAAAAAAAAAATTAAAGTCACCATTTGTTGTACTAAGAATCCTGAATAATTACTACCAACATTAGTATTTTTAAAAAAAGATTACTAATAAGGAAAAGAAACCTATTGTCTTTTACCTTTATTAGTATTCTTTATATAAAGAATACTAATGAGAGTAACTTTTTATATAAAGAATACTAATGAGGTAAAAAACAATCAGCCCCGCACTCCCCTTGGGACTGAAATCAAATCCGCCACCAGGCTTTTCAGAATGACCATGGATTACCAGGTATAAAGGTCCATGCACGTGATGGATTTACGTCGTGTGATAGGCTAATATGTTTATGAATTATTAATGAGTGTTTGAATAACAATTCTATATCTACCTGATATTTAACAAAAATGGCTGATGAAAATTGTATCATATTTACTACAACGTTTATGACCCCGATCAACCTGAAAATCACACAAAAGAGAACGAAAAGGAAAAGGAAGAGAGCGGAGGAGACAAAAAGACTGGCAATACCGATCTTTTTTATATTGCCTACTTTAGACATCAACTGAGCAGCATCGTTCTGAAAAAAAATACAGCGCCTATAATACAGCCGAACCTCCATGTGCGAGCACCTCTCGTGAGCGACTACTTTTCCAAACTACCAAAACTTTTCAAGGGAAGTCATTATAATCGAAACCTTTCCTAAGCGAACAGCTGTTGTAATCGAACGTTGGTGATTTGAACTTTTCTATTGTTTTTTAACCCCTGGTTAGCGAACACTTTCCCTTAATTCGATGTCACGACAGACGTCATCTTAATAATCAGTGGTGATGCAGTACAAGTCAAATTAACTTTGCATCAGAACTAACCTCTTCCGAAGGCATTTCTGAGCTGAGTCTCTTAGACTGGAGAAAGAATAATGAAGCACGGGAGCACTGGGAATTAGTATTGGGCTCATATGGCTGAGTTTTAGATAAACGGCTCCGACAAGTACGGAAGAAAATAAGCTGCTGGATGGTGTGCAAATAGTGGTTCAAATCATGTGGTTCCCTTTCAATGTTGTTGGAAAAATTAGATAAATACGCGCGTTTATTGTATCATTCAACATTGGAATAGGGGACAGGGAAAGGGTGTTCCAACGACTTTTGACAATGATTGCAGTTTAACTTCTAGCTTGCTTACAACCTGATAGCACTGTAGGAAATTAGAGCTCGTCTGTGAATATTTGGTATGAAAACTATCACATTCCAGAAAGTTATTGTCATTGTCTATTTAGAAACGGTTTCCCTCCGTTCAAAATTTATTAATTATTGTACAAGATTGTGTTGTTATAATGGGCGCTTCTATAAAGTGCTTTTAATTCACTGAAAGATGATAGAATATCCCTGTAGAATTTGGTCATGTTTATAACAAATTTAAATTAAACCTCCACATTTTCTAAAAAATATGATTAGGAACAATCTTCCAATTTGATTCTTTTGTGTGTGTGTGCGTGGGTGGGTGGGTGTGTGCAGGGCAAAATGCAATTGATGAGGTATTTATTATTTACTGCAAGGTAATAGGGGGTAATTTAGCAGACTACATGAACAGTGTAGACTCTCGTTAAAACTAAATTAAAACCATTTGCTAAAAAACACTTCTAGGTTGTTACGGTTTTTCCGTTTATTTTGATTTATCTTGATGTTTTTTTGCCATAGCATACGGATCACCATCCTTCAGACCTTCTGGAAACAAAGCGATGGAGAAAAGGGAGACAGAAAAGAATGATTTCGAAGTTTCAGGTAAATAATTAAGCTTCAAATCACCGTTACTCTTTTGGTGACCATCTAAACTGTAGTTTAGTTGGTCAGTTTAAGTCGACTCGATTAGGAATCATTACACGAATTCCAATGCTGTCATCAATTCTGGAAAATAGGACAAACAAGACAAATTAAAGCTTTTCAACCTTAAGGACAATCGCATGTCGTCTAAAAAGGGAACTGTTATTATGCCCGAGAGCGATAAGCAGTTCTTCATTTAGTTTAAATATTTTACAGATATGACTTCATTGACATTTTCTTCATTATCACTTGTTTATGATAGTAAACCGTTGCCTGTTTAAAAGTAAGGGACGGTAGTTGGTTATTGACTTAACTTGGACCCCCTTCGACTTTCCTTCACATACACTGCATGACGTCATTCATAGTCCCTATGATAACAAGTTACACAAGTCATATAATCAATTATTACGACATCTTTTGGTCTCGGGGGTGTCCCGAGGGAACTCCCATATGAAAGTGATCTTTGGTGTGGATGTCAGATGTCCTATCGTCCTCTGCTTTTCGTTTACTCTACGCTGTTCGTAGAGCCTCCTATTAGAAGGAGAATTAATTTCACTTACACGTTCACAGTACGTATTGAATAACTATAGCTGATCACATTATTCAGCTATGTTATTTCTATCCTACTTTCAGCGAAAGTTGATGTCAATGCTGTACACTCTGCATCATCAGCACCCGCTGAAAATAGGGAAGCGCGTTCGTATGAAGACGATTCAGGTGAAGAAGATCTTATGAGTGGAGATGAAGTAGAAGAGGGTCATGACGTGAAAGAAGGCGACGAAGAGGACGACGACAACGACGACGACGAAGGCGATGATGACAACGATGAAGATAACAGCGGCGCTAATATATAACTATATTAATCTATATATTAACATAATTATAATATTTATGCTTTTAATGATTTCAGTAAAGAATGCATTTTTTGGACAAAAACAGAATCACAACTACCGTTAAGTTTCCGTGCCCTTGTTATGTAGTTTATACAGGCTAAATAAACAACTATCGCTGGGAAAGTAAAATTGATATTCATCGTTCGCTTGCGACGGATAGCTCTTAACCAGGTTCTGGTATTGGTATTGGGCTTTGAGAAATTCGGAAGGCGTGTAATAATATCACCCGGGGATGGGAGGGGGTGGGGGACTCCCTCACAATATTAAGGGGGATTGATCGTCGAAGTTTGAAAGAAACCCTTGAAAGGTACCAGAAACTCGTTTTGTGGGTGTGGCTCTCATTCATTTTACCATTCGTTTAAGAAAACTTGTTTCTTTCAGAATATTTTTCAGGCTAAATTTCCTAAAATAACTCTGACAGTGGTCATTTTCGCATCAAACACACTTAGTGGTACCAAACTACGAATTTTAACCCCTAAAAGGTACGACGATCACCCCGTAACTTTATGATGGGAACCCCCCCCGATTACTATCAGAACGACTCTGACAGTGGTCATTTTCGTTTCAAACACCCTTAGTGGTACCAAACCAGGAATTTTAACCCCTAAAATGTAAGACGATCACCCCGTCACTTTTATAAGGTATGCAAATAGCGAAATTGAAGTGAATTTTTGCCAAAAATGTGAGTAGGTTTTTTGTGTAACTCTGTCAGGATTGGTCAGATTTTCCAAAATGACGTATCTGCGGAAAGATCTATCCTTCCTAAATTCGTTGTTGACCATTTGTTTGGTTTAAACGGAAATGCCAAGGGTTGAGAAAGGAATTATCTAAAGCGTTCCATATGGAACGAAAATGACCCCACCCGTCGGAAAAGGGTTAATAAGTTCTTTAGCCGTCACTATGGTTAATACAGCGAGAGCTCTCGTCTACCGAAAATTGTAATAGCTGGAATATATCGGATAACGATAAAGTAAAAAGTGTAGCCGGAAACTCATTTAATGTTAACTGTTTCTTTCTAAATAATTCAACACAAAATCAAAACAAACTGCGTCAAGTGCAAAAGCGAGCAATATTATTTTTTTCAACCTAATTATTCCTCCCAAGTTCAAACTTTCAAAAAAGGAACTGACAAACGCCTGCCTTGCGTAGAGATTATTAGATGTTTTTATCATTAGCCGGCCACTAAAAACAATCAATTTTGAGACCGTTTGAAGTCCGTCCTTATTAGCTTGATTATTATTTTTTTCTGACGTTCTCTTCCGTATCTTCCATATCTGAGCTACATAGATTAACTTTGACCAAACTTACACTTCGCTTGGAAAAAAATGGTTTCAAACTTGTTCATCCTTCTGAGATTGACAGTTCGACCCGGTTTTAGTCGGTAACCAGAGATTTTTTTAGAAATCATCAAAACACAAGGAACTTTCCTTTTTGTATTTAAAAGGAATATTTAATATCCATCCTAATTTTTAAACTTTATCAGAAAAAAATACCTCTTTAATCAGATCACCACGGGTAAACTGTTGAGCAAAGCAAATATATTAGAGCAATAAAAGAAACGGATCAAAGCGGAAAGAAACAAAAGGGAAAGTGAAGATTAGGCTGAAGTGATCCTTGGTTAAAAAAAGGTTTCTTTTAGAATAAAAACATAAGTATAATTTAGGGACGACTAAATTAATATACATTACCCTGGGCTTCAGTCACAGTGGATTCATAGTCACTGCGAAGCCATTGTGAAGCCGCAGCTTTTTGCTAAGATTAGGGACAACGTGAACCGTTACCTGGTTAGTTTTTGGTTGATTCGAAAACTACTCTTTACTAATGGCACCGACATTGTTTCTCACAGTCAGTAATGGTCCTGCAAACAATGACGGCTTCTTGAATTCATGTAATAGCTTTGGGGTAACTTTCAGTGAAATGAAAATTGTGAAGATATATCCCCTGTGTCTGTTCAAGGACAAGTTACATGAGTTACTGACGTGCACCTTGGTGGAAGCCATACATCAAATGTTCAGCTACATGATGACTTATCAAGATGCATCGAGAGGACAGCAGTTTAATTTTCTAAAAGCTGAGCCACATATCTTAGACAAGAGCACCAACCTAATTGCTTTGATCTACGCTTCCTAAGTAAAATTCTAGTGGTATGTTGGTCAGACCACAGTACACATGGCCAAGTCTTCTCCACCACTTGCACAAACGCTTCTATTTTTGTAATTTTAAGTTACTAACTTGGTATTTTCAGCGTATTCAAAGAAAACAGTAATAGTTCTCGTTGAATTTTTGTCGAAATTCAAACTAAGAAATGATGTAAGAAATTGGCTCCGATATGTAGGCTTGGCTAATAATCAGGTGACACCTTAGCCTCATCATGATCAGTATGAATTTATGTACGAAGTGCGTTGATACGCGAAATATGAAAGATTTTTGTAAAGTTGTGGCTGATGCATAAGCACTCAATTGCACGTAATTCAAACCAATATAATGTTGCAAACTTATTGCGCAAAATCAAATAAAGAAACGCATTGTGCAACGCATTGCTTTTAATTTTCCTGTATTATGACAATAGTTCGTGGATTGGAATTGCCATAATCACCATAATTAAATTATAGACTCGTTATAGCTCGAAAGCCTGCAATTTTGTGTCCAAGAATGCAGCGCGGCGGATATAAAACGTCATCACCGCCATTGAGCTAACACTTCAGGGAAAAACTCAGTGTGTCATCACAGACCGAATTTTCAAATGCCTTTAAGAGAAGATAGAAGGCTTTACATTCTAACATGAAACATTTTATTCATTTAAATGCTTATAAGATGCAATGAATCTTTAAATCACAAAATCTGCTTTTGTCCGGCGACAAAATAAAGTTTTTGACTGATCGTTTGTTGGTAAAACTCAAGCAGTGTTGTGTTCTTTTCGAGGAGTGAACTTGTACACGTGATCCATCGAATAAACAAATCATCGTGGCGAGCGTTCGTCATTTCCTAAGGTCTCTATGAGTGGAATTGGCCCGAAAAAGGCCAAAATATAAACCTTTTTAACGGACGACCCCTGGCAAAATTTTGTGTTGTAAACTCTATTCGTGACCATGGGTAATTTAATATGTTTAATTCTGTATTATGTTTTAAACAGAAACTGTATCACACTTAACGCATGGCTGCAACTTCCGCTTTGGCAGCTGAAGAACATCGCTTGTACAAAGTTCAACCGAAATAGAAAAACATCTTCCCATGAAATAACATAACATATCAAGGTGAGTCATTAATCATATGGTATGTTGTGTTATAGCACGATCGTCATATTCATCGATGTCTACAACTTTAAAAAGCCGTGTCAACTACATAACGGCAACTGAATCATGTGGTCTGAATTCGCGCATGGATTCATCATTCGCTCGGCCTTGAAGCGGCTAGTTATTATGACAATTGTTTATTTTACATTACATTTCACAGAGAATATTACCACAATGAATGAACTGCAAGACACAAGCGAAGACGAGGAGAACGTGATCGCTCGAGCACGTGACTTTTTGAGAAGAGGAGCCAGAAGGCTTCAAGAAGGTAGGACAGCCGATTAAGTCCTAAGGTGATATCATTATATCATTTCACCGTTAGCTTTTAAAATATCACCAATCTATTAACAACTCGAACTCAACTCGAAGTCGTGTAGTTCCGAACTCGTAGTTTCCTGTCCCATAAATTAGATGACAATCAACGACATTATACAACGTAGGCTATCAAAGTATTGATTCAGGAGGTGTATGTCAAATAATATTTTCTCGCCTGGAGAAAAATAAAAATTCAAACCAATATTGGACGAGTGATAAAACGGCATTCGGAAAAATTTAGCCAACTGGTACAAGCGACACTTGATATTTTTAATTTTGCATAGTTGTGTGTTTGCGTGGTTTGGAAGCCGTTATTATAAAGCTGTCAAAACGTTCTTTGGAGCGTAACTCCTGAGATTTTTAGGTGGAACAAAAGACCACTTACGAACAAAAAACTGATCATGAAGCACTATCGTTGCATTTTAGGAAAACAATTGCAACCCGCACGCATGATTATTTACACGCGACTGGTCACAGTACGAGAAGCAAAGCAGCCATAATTTTTTTTTAAGAATATGAACTGATCCCATGTTTGTTTAGGCAATTCCCCAATACAGAAAGATGAACAAATTTTGATGACCTAGTTGCGTCAACTGACTAAAACTAAAGCATTATTATTGCATTTTAGGCAAACAATTTATCACCACATACTGTGTATGACGCTTTCGACATCACTGATCCTAGCAGTATGCAGGACGCATGCCATATATGAAACTAGTAAATGGCCTTATTCGCCACAAGTCTCTCGCAGCTCAGTGTTTAGGGCATCCGACCGGTGTACGGAAGCATCCGACCGGTGTACGGAAGTATCCGACCAGTGTACGGAAGTATCCGACCGGTATGCGGAAGGTCGTAGTTTTGATTCCTCTCAGGAACTCGGATTGTTGTTCTTTGTCCCAAGCTCGTGACATGATGAACATCACATCTTTCTCCTTTTTCTGTCTAAAATCAATCTGACTGTTCCAATATTAATAATAGATCTGCTTGTTGTTTTGTAGATGGGAAAAGCTGCTAACGCAGTGCTGATTTCTTTCTCTATTCTAGGCACTGAAGACGCTGCAATCAACTTTCGCAACTTTTGGCGAAATCATTTTCACGCACGAGACGAAAATCAGGAAGGTTAGTTTCACTTTCATACTTGATTCCGTTTCAAGTTTTAAAAGTTATTAACATTAAAGTGTCTATAACCCCCAAAAAATGTTTTGCTTAAAAACATCTTACCATTTTTCTGAATAAAATGCCGCAAAAAATTTTGATTTTGCTTAAAGCCCCAATTTTTTATGGCCCGCCAAAGTTATGAAAAATCGCCATAATTTGTTCCATTACCGAGTACGAGGTCTGGGTCAAGTGACGTCACGGAAGGAGATGGATTTTTATCATCTCAAGGATTTCCTGTGACTTGTTGCTGCGAAAATAGCTCTGCGAAATGCCATCAACTTGTGTTGCCTACGCCTGCAAAAATATTTCGAACCCAAAGGCAGGTATTGGGCTTCATAAAATACCTTACTTTAATGATGACCGTGTTGAAGCCAAAAAGCGACGCAAGAAATTAAATGGGTCGATTTTGTGAACGTAGTGTCTAGATACCCGGCAGCTGGGAAGTGTTTTCAAAATACAAGATGCCCGGCAGTCTGAAATTGTTATCGAATATTTCCACGAAATATCTCGTTTAATTCTTTTGAGAATAGTCGATCTTTGTTTAGAAATCTCGAGCGATTTCAAACATTATCTTGGCTTCGAAGTTAATTGTCGAGGTTGGGCACACCATAAAATCTCGATGGCCAGTGTGACACAACAAAAAATTCGTGCTGACTCGCCGGGACACTGAACTCTCACGGGAATATCTCCACAAAAATTATCACAGAAACCTCTCGAGAGTATTTGATCTTTGTTCAGAAATGCCATAGCGATTCCAAATTATGTTTTCGTTTTGTAAAGGACGAATTCTCCTAGCTATAGAATCTCGACTGACGGCACGGTTTTCAAAATACTAGATACTCAGCAGTCTGAAATTCTCATCGAATTTTCACTAAATATCTCATTTAACTCTAATAGAGTAGTCTCCTGAGAATAGTCGATCTTTGTTAAGAAATCTCAAGCGATTACAAACATTATCTTGGCTTCGAAGTTCGAAGAAATTGTCGAGCTTGGGCCTACTATAAAATCTCTCGATGGTTTCGACACACGTTCCTCTCAGTTTATAGAGCGTTTTCACTCACGTGACCTTCAGTCCCGTGGGACTCAAATGACAAAGGCCATGACAGCCAAGTTGGTGTTCCTAACAAAATAAGTTAATTAAAATTCTTTTGTACGGGAACACCAACATGACGGCTATGACGTCAAGTGAAAACGCTCTATACGCTATCAAGTCACTGAAGATGTGAGACGACCCAGGGCTGATTTCTGCCACCGCATTCTGTTGTATTTATTATTTATACTAGTAGTAATCATAGATTATAGTGCGTCTCCTTATCCCGTGGCACCTCGTCTTGACCTAGTACCTTAGTTTCATGAATTAATTCAGCCACTGTTTAAAAGGGATTTGTCGCGAGATAAACGTCGGGCCGACATCAAACAAATTCATGATATCGCCGTGGGATCGGGCAAAATCCTGCCGTGCTGTGTACTCCGAAAGGTCTCAGATTTTTACGACATATAAATAGTATATTTGTCTTGATTTCATTTCGGTTATTTCTCCGATTCTGAAATCATACTCCTCAGTACATGTACTAATACCAGAACCGGAAATGAGAAATTTCTGAGAAAAGCCTGAAAAAGTGCTCCCGTGATAAACTTCTTGGACACCGACGATTAAGTCACACAACATTCAACGTGAATTTCGTAGGATTTTTCGGATAAAATTACAACTACCAGTTGCAAGTAAGACACAAGACTGTTGAATATAATTCCTTTATTAGCTAGACAAATTTTAGTCACAAAATTGTGAAATCTTTAGTCGCAAATGCGCCCGATACAGGCGCAATTTCGAGCACTGTAAAGTTAATCTGCGTTCGCCTGGCGCGGCCGGTCAGTGAATTATTGCTACAAGACATAAGCGAATTGCACCGTACCGTAGAACATCGCGAAGAACGACGTCGGTATTTAGGTGAAAGCTTCCAAAAATCAAGCAGAGAACCACAGCAAAATCAAGATAGAACATTCAAAACATACCAGAACGGTAGCGAGGAAAATCTGTAACTTCTTGTTTGATTCCTAAGAGACCCAACAACTTACTTCATCATCATCATCATCATCATATTCTTTGTTTCATCACAGTGTCACATTCACTATAAGTGGTCTTCCAGTGAGCCGTAAAAAATTAAGTAGACTTTTACAAAATTTACATAAATATTTAAAACTATAATAATTGGTGATCCTAAAATACAGCAATGGAAGCAGTACAACGAACTTAATTAACAACATTACTTAATATTATATTACACGAGCCCCTAAAATTTGCATAGTAAAAAGTTACATAATTTAACTACAAGTTATATAAATTACTTAAACTTTACTTAATTTTACTTAGAGTATTTTCAAGGAATGATTTAAAAAGAGTTAGGCTTCCTTGTTCTCTTGCCTCTAAAGAGATTTTATTCCAGAGGACCGATCCTCGGTAGTGAAGGCTATATTTACCTGTCTCTAACTTAGGTTTAGGGATATACAAGTTACTTGATGAGTTTCGTAAGTTATGATAGTGGAAGTCGGAAATACTCTGAAAGATATTTCGTAAACACGGCGGGGAGATATCATTAGTTATTTTATACATCAGAATAGCGAGTTTTCTCATCCTCCTATCTACCAGTACTTCCCAACCCAGATCATCCAATAGATCCTTAGATCTTATGTCATAATTTGAGAGAGTCACAATTCTAGCAGCCCTATTCTGAAGTTGCTGGAGTTTTACTTGGTCCGGAGAAGAACCTTCGTCCAATTTTTCCACTGCGTACTTTTACCAGGCATTGAAATATTGAGCCGTACGATTCCAAAATCGGGAAAATATCCGAAACTAAATCAAGACGAATAGATTATTCACATGTGACATTTCGGAACCCCAGCTCCCCAGGATGATGCCTGATTTCCACGCGCTGGGAATGCTGGATACTATTGTGACGTTTCAAGATGGCGCAGATTTGGTACCGACACTTTTCTCGATTCGTTCCGCTTAGCCTAGACGACGCGCTAAGAATGCTGGATACTATTGTGACGTTTTAAGATGGCGCAGATTTGGATCCGACACTTTTCTCGATTCGTTCCGCCTAGCCGACAAGATTAGGAAGCGTCTCCTTCGTCGACGCAAATATGCGTATCCATGCCGGGGCGAAGTGTACAATTCAGTACAATTCAATGTTCAGATGTCGCTTGGTATTTATTCACAGAAATCGAGTACTCTCAGCAGGTTCGAATGAAAATTCTGCTGAAAATTTTTGTGGAAACTGAAACGCGTAAGAATTTCAGACTGCCGGGTCATGATCTAGTATTTTGAAAACCATGCCCGTCAGTCGAGATTCTATACTATGCCAAGGCTCGGAGAATTCGTCCGTTACAAAACGAAAACATCAGTTAGAATCGCTTGGCATTTCTGAACAAAGATCGAATACTCTCGAGAGGTTTCAGTGATAATAATATACATGAAAAAATTACTCGATTCTGATTGGCTAAGAGCAGTGCAGTTGAAGTGTAACACCAGTGCAAAATGTGTAACACCAGTGCAAAAAGTGTAACACCAGTGCAAATTACAAATCGAAAAAAAAAAATTTTTTTTCTTTTTTTGCCAAAGAAAAGAAAAAAAAAATTTTGCAAAAAAAAAAAATTTCCAAACAAAAATGGATGCAAATTTTTTCATGTATAATTATTAATAAGTAATCATACGGTTTTCTCGTCCAATTTGGGATTAATTTGCACTTGTGAGTTTTTCAATCACTCGTGCAAATTAATCCCAAATTGAACTCGAAACCGTATGATTACCTATACTAATTTTTGTGGAGATATTCCCGTGATCATGAGAGTCGACTCGGCGAGTCAGCACGAATTTTTTCTAAGTGTCAAAACCATCAAGATTTCATAGTGTGCCCAAGCTAGACAATTTCTTTAACTTCGAAGCCGCGATAATATTTGAAATCGCTAGATATTTCTAAACAAAGATCGACTATTCTCAGAAGAATTAAACGAGATATTTCGTGTAAATTCGATAAAAATTTCAGACTGCGGGGTATCTTGACTTAGATAACACCACACGACGCCACGGGGAACATACTTCCGTGACGTCACTCGATCCCAGCCTTTTTAAACGTGGTGATTTTGAAAAGCTGAACTTTGGCGGGCCATAAAAAATCGGGGTTTTAAGCAAAATCAAAAATGTTTGCGGCATTTTGTTTAGAAAATAGAGCGTTTTCACTTGACGTCATAGCCGCCATATTGGTGTTCCCGTACAAAAGAATTTTAATTACGTTTTTTTGTTAGGAACACCAACATGGCTGCCATGGCCTTTGTCATTTGAGTCCCACGGGACTGAAGGTCACGTGAGTGAAAACGCTCTATAGTAAGATATTTTTAAGCAAAAAAAAATTGGGGGGGTTATAGACACTTTAACAAATTCTGGATCTAATTAGCCCTTGCGCATAATTTGAGTTTTAATTGGAGCACTTCGTTAAAAATGTTTTCCTAGAACGAATTCCTACCAATCCATGCAACGATGACATAGACGGTTCTGCGATAAGTGAAGGTACGTAACACTTGTACAAATCCTATTGTTCATATATTGATAGTCTTGCAGCAAATAGAAATATATCGAAAACGATCGAATAGTAAATGGTAACTCCTCTACTGTAAATGACTGGCTGCCTAACATTTTTAACTTTAAGGTTATTTCGGGTAGCCAGTACCCCTATCATTTTTCTTATCATCATAATTGTAAATACTTATTGTAGGCTCTGGGCTGAAATAAAGATTGTTGTTACTTTAAATCAATACATTGTTGTAAAAAAGTTTGGATGTAACAGGTAACGCCACCTTAAGCAGGGAGTAGTACGATCTTTCCTTGGGGAGAGGGGAATACAGTCACGGGTCTACCTAATCTGGCAAAGCTAAATAACATTTTAAAAAAAATAAATTTATCAAGCAACCTCGTCTTTAGCGCATTCTGACAAGACGGCCGAATGTCTCCAAGAATCTTTAATATTTTGGAATACAAATTCACAGAATTATCGCCAGAAATCTTGTCATTGTTAGGGTCTCTAGGGAGAACAGTATGTAGTGATTGGGTACCCTGTGTAAATAAAGCTCACTATTATTTTAAGGTGGCTTCAAGTAGTTTTTCGGGGGTCACACTTCCCTTTTTGAATGCGCTTATACATAATCTTACTTTAGCTCAACGAATCTGAATTTGATACCAGATGTTAGGCTTGGATGAAAATTTTGGCCGATGCTCTTTTTATGCTAATCAGCGTTTCCATAGCAACGGTAAACAAATATGGCGAAAAACAGCTTTATATAAATATCTTTCGATTTGGGGGCTACCCGCGACAAGCGAATAAATGCGCTCAGTGTAGCACACTAAATGGAAAAAATTCAAACAAATTAAAATAACCGACAAACTGCAAGGCTGATCTGACTACGTAAAAAAGAAGATTTTGCGAGACACCAATACGACAGAAACCGATAAAGCAGGGTAGCAACCGCGGACGGCTGTTTCGTCCTGTTTGGGACTCGTCAGCGCGGTGTAGCTTGTACAAAACTAAGAACGACTACAAGAATGCAATCGCAAATAGATTGCACAATGATCCGTACACAATATCAAGTTCCGTACCTTGGAACCAACTTGTCACCCGCATCACGCATGCCACATCACGTGTTGCGGGGAACAAGCCGTCCCAAGATGTCACAATGGTGTCTCGCAAAAACCGAATGTACATGGCAAGCCAATGTAAACATTCAAACGCATGGTCAAAGCCATGCTGAAAGAAAACCAGAATATCGGATCTGCAAAAGACCTACGGTCCCAAAATATATGAAAAAAGAACTAAAATCTGCAAAGGATCGCAAACGATAATGCCGCCTGTAAACGATACGTAGATCTACGAAAGACCTAATCAGCCAAAAAATGAACAAACATAACCGACAAACTGCAAGGCTGGTCTGACTACGTAAAAAAGTAGATTTTGTGAGACACCAACATGACGACAGAAATCGATAAAGCAGGGTAGCAACCGCGGACAGCTATTTCGTTCTGTTTGGGACTCGTCAGCGCGGTGTAGCTTGTAGAAAACTAAGAACGACTACAAGAATGCAATCGCAAATAGATCGACAATGACCCGTACACAATATCAAGTTCCGTGCCTTGGAACCAACTTGTCACCCGCATATCCCATCACGCGTGCCACATCACGTGTTGCTGGGAACAAGCAGTCCCAAGAGTCACAATGGTGTCTCGCAAAAACCGAATCATGTACATGAACTTGCAATTTGTCGGTTATGTTTGTTCATTTTTGTTCCTTTTTTTAGGTCTTTCGTAGATCCTACGTATCGTTTACAGCATTATCGTTTGCGGTCCTTTGCAGATTTTAGTTCTTTACACAAATTAAACTGTTAGATTTTGAATAATCGCTAAAACATTTTTAACATGTGTTTTTTCATGTTTGAAATATAAGCAGTCAAAACATTCCATAGGTCTCACAAATTATCACTAAATTACCACAGAAAGTTTCCTCAGACTTAAATTATTACTCCCTGCAAATAGCTCTGACTAACTCCTCGGCAATAAAGAGATCGGGCTTTTCATTCAAATGCAGTTTTGCTTGACGTTTTCACTCTTTTAAACTGCATTTGAATGAAAAGCTCGATCTCTTTATTGCCGAGGAGTTAGTCAGAAAAACTACTTGAAGCTACCTTAAACACGAAGTTCCGGTATAAAACGCTTAGCGCCTCCTCATTTCACACCTTTTGGGTGTGAAATGCAAAATACGGCGTCTTTCAGTCACAAAACGTTGTTAACTTGCCCGTCCTTTAAATATAATTTGCTGATAGAAGCTAATAAAATAAAATAGTTAAACTTGAATTTCGTGCATCAACAATAAATTCAGATATTACAGTTCAATTTTAAAAAAATATCTGAAAAGAGATATCTCCAGACCATTTCCTTTATCATTATTCTGACCAATGGAGCGCAATCTACGTTTCAACAGAAAATTAAAATATTTTTTTAATTGCAGCCGAAAAGAAAATCAGAGATATTCTTAACAACATTACTACGGTATTTGTTGACGAGGTAGAAGATGCTATCACAGCCAACAATCTTTGCCGCTGTCAAAATCCAGTAACAACAGCTTTTGAGGTAAGTCCGGGGTATCATTGCTTTAACCCTTTAACTCCCAAGAGTGTCAAATATAAACATTTAAGAAAAACTCTAAATTTCATTTTGTAAAATATTGAAAAACAAATGGTACCATGCAAATGTACTGTCAAAGCGGTTTCATTTGAATGGTCACACTATAGGATTTCGTCGACAGACTCAAAAGTTAGAATTACACTACATGTCTTCATAATTGACTTTGAGAGTGAAAGGTTAATTTCCCCACTTAGAACTGTTTGTGGAATGGAGGGTTGGAATACAAGAGATAATATCCCATGGCATGGCTGGTCCTAGAAATTAAACCTAATGACTAGCAGAAGTATCAATGATATCCTTACCGCCGCAGGGTTAGCTCAGTTGGTTGAGCGCTGGTCAAGCGGTAAAGCGTTGGTAAAGCGGGTGGTCGCAGGTTCGATCCCCGGACGGGCCGACACTCAACAACTGAGGTGCTACCTTTGCTATGATATTTGCAAACGGTTAGACTTTTACGTGACTCGGGTGACTACGTAGAAATAGTGGTCCCGTCTCCAGAAGTGTCCTTAATTCGTACTTTCTTGTTAAATACATTGACACTTAAATAAAGTGATTTTTCGCTTCACAGGTTTCCACGAAACTAAGGGAGCTATCCCTCATCCGAGATGAGAGCGCAGTACGTCTAAATAAACTGGCAGAACAGGTTGAGGATTTTTCTGTTACACTAATGGATCAAATCAACACAAAAGAAGAAATATCGATTGAGCACGAGAAAAGGAATATGGATAGGAATATTGACAGTATTACAGAATCAGCTATTCGCTTTTCACAGAAAAAGGTAAAATTCCTGAATTGTATTATAGATGTTTCCAACAAGTGCACAATGTACAAATCTTACGCAGGTTATAATTGGCATAAAATCATTAATAGGAGTCCAGATCGGTGGAACTTCTCGTAACAAATATGATCACTTATTACCAGCCGTCAACTTCAAAGGCCGTTTACACGACAGAAAAAAAATGAGTACGGACACGTCTATGGCCCCAAAACCTAAAAAAAAAAACACGAGTCCGGACCAGTTTCTTCATTTCTTACGTCAGCTTGCATAATAACTTCGCTGATCGCACGCGCAATAAAAATCCGCGTGGCTCTGGGTACTAGAAATTGGTCCGGACCCCATTAAAGTGTTGTGTAAACGCAACCTTCCAAACTTGGTCCTTAGTCCTGTTTTTGTCCCACCTGTAAGTAGAACATTATCCGTGTAAACGGCTAAAATTATGCGGTCCGTGCCAATTTTTTGACGAGTCCGTACCTGATTCTTCTGCCGTGTATACGGCCTTTCAATGCCCCCCTCACCCCCAAAAAACAAGGAATGACAAAATCCGAGGGAAACGAAACTAATGTTTACAAAGCTTTTTATTTATACTTGCTGACCCTGCAGTGCCTTGTAAAGAAAATATATTTGGCAGGAGAAGACAGTAATCCTAACAATCCATCTACAAACCGAATAAACCGTCTAAATTTGAGGGAAATAAAACTTACTAGTAAACAAATCAAAGCTTGAACGTTCAAACAAAGCTTGTATTTGAAGCTACTGTAGAAAGTTACAAGAGCCTTGCATATAAAACAAATATAAAACAGGAGTGAAGAAGTTAAAATAAAGACTACTAAACATTACAGCATATTTTTACAGTCCAATAACATAATTGTTGTGATTAAATTTTTTTCCATAGTTTGTATCCCATCCACTGGCGTACAGGCTGTTGAACCAAAGGTGGAACTATGGTTTGCCATCCCAGTGTCTCCCAGGAAGAACGTTAAGGTTTCTTCTTTATATATATATCATACTCGAAACCACTTTGACGCCTGTTTTACTGCCGTTTATCATATACGCGTTCTACAAGGATCAGAAAGCTTGTCCTTTTTCTGAAAGGGAAGAAGCCAGACACGGAAAGCTGAGAGGTTTGTACGTTAACAACATACCTGTATAACAATCCAGACCGAAACCAATCCTTTCTAAAGAAAACCAAGCTAGGTAAAAAATACGCAATATTGTGGGCACGATTGTAGGGTTGGGGACAAGATGCAATTAGCAATTCCGAGAGATGCATGTCTTGCGTTGTTACACCTATGGTGCTAGGAGCTTTGTCGACTAAGTAATATAAGCCAAAAGACATATTTGCATAAAAGATGGCAATGGATTGCAGCTTGACAAAATCGGACTAACGTCATTAAAACCGTTTTGAGACTTCACTCGATATCACATCCTCTTGGTGTTCTGAGTAATGCACAGGATTGCACGCAGAGGGGGCCACGCTACTCCATGACAGACATCACAAAGTTTCCTCATCCATAAAAGTTCACCAAAACACACGAAATTCTGTCACATATGAAGTAATATGAAAATGACAAACAACTCTGTCAAATATGAAGTACTCGTTAAACAATACTTTCCTGCATTTCTGGACATACTGCATGACTAGCATCACAAAGTGTCCTCACCTATAAAAGTTCACCAAAACATACGAAATTCTGTCACATATGAAGTAATATGAAAACGACAAACAACTCTGTCAAATATAAAGTACTCGTTAAACAGTACGTAATACAGGCAGAGGAGGGCCACGCTACTCCATGACTGGCATCACAAAGTGTCCTCACCTATAAAAGTTTACCAAAACACACAAAATTCTGTCACATATGAAGTAATATGAAAACGACAAACAACTCTGTCAAATATGAAGTACTCGTTAAACAATACTTGCTTGCAATCCTGGACATAAGTGGGTGTTCTATGAGTACTTTTTACGTGAGAACAGGTTAATAGTTTTGAATTTAGCAATGTTCCCCATTCATTGACATTTAATTGCAACATAGAAGAGCTGCATAATTAAATATGAAAAAGGCAAACCGTAACCTTAAGCATATAACCATAAGCAAACAATGGCCACCATAAATCTCCTTTTTTAATTATATGCCTTTTTTTAGTAAAGAAAACATGTCTCTTGCAGATATGTACCTGGATTACTTAACAACGCCCTTCGTCATCTTTTTAAAGGACAAACTCAGTCAAGTGGTCTTTATCGCTTTGCACTTTAGAATGTGTGTGCTAGGGTCTTCCGTTGCTCCGAGAACTGAAGAATACCTCATCCTGGTATTTTACATCGGATTATTAATCTCTGAGTTCCAGCAGTATTACACGTCTCAATCGAGGGTCTATTTACGGTAAGATAGTACAACTATAAAGCTTTTTAGAGCGGTTTTCAATTGACCATAGTGGGACCAAAACCAAAGTTATTTACAAACAATTATCGGATACTTATTTTGTGTAAATAAATACTGTTCCTCGACGGTAGCGACTGAAGCCCGTGAGAACAGAGAGAGAAGGGCAGTAGTGTTCGCTAGTCGTTGTAAAAATCCCAGTATCCAGTGCCAGTACCAATCCCAGTACAAATTTGACTTGCTTGGAAAAACGAGCGGAATCCTCACCTTCGCTGGGATAATGCCTTGTACTTTTAGATATCTCAATCTTTCTATGAGTGTTTTAAATAAATGTCCACATCGGTATTTTCTATCTTAGCAAACAGAGGTCAAAAGCAATACTCCTGCCCAACAGTAATTAATATTTTAGGACAAGAGACAACTGAAGAAACATAAACTTAAGGAACATTACGACAATGAAGGTTTAAAAAATTTCCATTCTTCGGATCACTGACCAATCTAGGTCTAACGTTGATGTTTGATATTTCTTTTCTGATTTGTTGGTTGACCGTTAAATTTTCGTCCATTGCACATTTAACGCTCTGCTATGCGTTGACAGTTGACGGCTTAGGGTGAATATTTCATTTGTTTGTCGGTGTACGGTAAAATGTTAAGTCATTCAGTGACGGCCGACGATCTTTTCCACAGTTGTCCTCTATAACTAGTTTAGATCTTTTTTTTCATTTGCAGAAATATGTGGAACTATGTGGATGTGATGACCCTATCGGGGCATGCCTTTATACTCATCCTTAGAATCGTGTCCATCACTCGAGGTGGAGATCCGTACCACAATAGACTGTTGGAGGTGGTGAACTATCTTTACGGCATCAACACTTTACTCCTAGTGCTGAGATTTTCGAGCATACTGGAAGTGAACAAAACCGTTGGCCCTCTTCAGTTGGCTTTGTTCAGAATGTGTATTGATTTGATGATA
The DNA here is from genome assembly GCA_024195265.1 of Dendrophyllia cribrosa. Classification (NCBI taxonomy): domain Eukaryota; kingdom Metazoa; phylum Cnidaria; class Anthozoa; order Scleractinia; family Dendrophylliidae; genus Dendrophyllia; species Dendrophyllia cribrosa. The sequence continues at coordinate 39,363,764 of JAJLRJ010000001.1, forward strand.
ATCCTGGTGCAGTTTGCGTTTGTTATTGTGGCTTTTTCGGTAGCTATCACAATGATCTATACCGCCGAGATGTCTTATTTGACGCCAACAAGTGAACTGGAAAGCAACGGGACGCAAGTCAAGGGGTGAGGGGAAAAATGATGTTATTAGTTTTTTGAAAGGTCAGGTTAATAGATCCAACCGTAAAGATCTGTCAGTTGGTCAGTTTGTCTTTATCTTTATTTATCTAGAGACGTTATTTTTTAGTACTTACTGAGCAAAGGTAACAGAGAAATGTTACTCAGTGGAGTAATGACGGCTGCTCGGTGTTTAAGGGAGTAAAATTTAGAACACTGCTTTAAAAGGCTGCCAGAATAGATAACCATATCAGTTTAAAGTGCCACTACGACGAAAATTTTTGTATTTCTTTTCCGCTTTTTTTAATGCAAATGTATCTAATAGGTTTAGACAAATGCGAACTGCTATAAATTAGATTGATATATTCTTACACAACCGAGAAATAGCTGGCCGAAAACCCACGAAAATCACGTAAAATCCGTCCGCCATTACTCCGTTCATAAATCCGAGCCCACGTTCTACGCGGTTCCCTCCGGGTCACAGACAACAAAGCCAAAAGGCACGTGTTGAATCATTGACGTCACAAAATATTTAGGCCAACTTGATCCAACTCTCAGGGTTCGGTCTCGGTCATTTTTGAATTGAGTAATGGCGGCAAGCCGAATTCGAAATGTAAAGTTAAAATAATGGCACTTTCCGTACGAGTTTTGACTTGAAACTTCGCAAGGTAAGTAACGAGTACTTATCTTTTCAAAATATGAAGAGAACAGAAAATGTATATTTTTTATCATAGTGGCACTTTAACTTAAACTTTACTGTAATACATACATACAAAGCAATCAGTTCTCATGTTCACTTTCTTTCTTATTTTAGCTTTTGTGCAAGTGGGACAATGGCTTGGTAAGCTCTTGGTTCACTTTATACATCGTACACTATGTATTTTTTTTAATAGTTATCAGTGATAACATTTCTGTTCAGAGACGCAATCTGGGCATAAATTCACATAAAGTATTCTCGAACTTTTGGGGGAAAATATTACCGGTATTTTAACTTGTACATGGAGATTTGAGTGACAATTATATGTATTGTGCAAGTTATTTTTAACATTGTTATTCACTTGTGGGAACCTATTGAAATTTATGAATTACGTTGTTGTTTCCGTTGTCTTTACAGAAAATTTACGAAACAAAGAAAAAAGATCTTGTGGATCAAAACATGCATAATTCGCATAATCTCTGTATTTTTTTTGGCCTAGTTCCTAGACCTCTAGTATTTCGACGCGGTCAATCTGTTTCGGGTCACGTGGTCCGGTCGTTTGTCTCGGATACGTCACCAAAATGATTTGACTGTGTAGGGCTAAGAAAGAACCGTACAGAAACTAGGCAATGCATTTTTATCGTTTCTTAATTTTTGCTTAGCTTATTCAAAGCGTCGACGCATCTTATATGGTCCGTGTTTGGCCTGACGAATCTGGAAACAATGGAGTCGCATGACAGCTTGTCAACTGCTGTCGTTGGTGTCCTTTATGTGATATTTCTGATTTTGTCGGTGATTATGCTGGTCAACATGCTTGTAGCTTTGCTCACAAACACCTACAATAAAGTAGAGGTAAGTAACGTAACCGATCCTATATTTATGCCTTTTCCCTTCCATCCCTTTCAAGCTACCCCAAGTGCTGGCTTGCCTGAGCACTGTTTCACTGGGCAAATAATGAACCTACCATGTTTGGATCAATATGGCTATGAGCACAGGCTCATAGCCGATTTTATTCAAAAGTGATAAATACATAATCTGGCCCAGTAAAGATGAGGGCACAGATAACGCCTAAACGTCTACTAGATAAAAAGCACAACATAGAGGTGGGCCGGCTACTCAAAATACCAAGTAATTCATGTTGATAATTTTACTCCTAACTATTTGGATTGAGCAATATGTTGAAAATTTGTTGTGAACATCGTGGGGTTTCTTTTGCGGAGGACGGAGGGGGTGGATTTTTTGGGGCAAAATTGCTAGCACAATAGCTACAGTCGAGTATAATTTGGACCATAATAGGACGTTTTCGCCGGTGACATAAGAGCATAATACTCAATTTTAGAAGCATAATGTGTCAACCCGTGTCTCTATAATCCAACATCCTCGGGACCCGCTATAGCTGTCCGCCTAAGACAGGTGTTCGCCTTATAGAGCGTTCAGTTACATACAAACAAGTGAAATTCTATATTACATTTATAAGAAGAAGTAACACTTTAACACATTTACACAATCTAAGTACATGAAAGAGGAGAAACTAAAAATACAAAATGACAAATGTACGAAAAACTGCTTAAAGTAGTACAATTTATGATTAAAGCGGCTTATTTGAGATAAAAAAAATGATATATTTGGTGACAAAAATCTAAAGAGAAATTAGAGCGAGTAAGGGCTCCCACTTTTGATAGTGATAACTGAGGTTGTTTTTCTCGCTCGCCATGGAGTATTCTATTTGGTATGTATTTTTAATTCGCTCGAGTAATAATTGTAGAGTTAAAATCTTGCTATTGAGTTTACAGAAATGAAGAATATATTTGCTTTCCAGGATAATATAGTTAATTAATTTGCTATTACTTTCTAGATTATCGATTCCAAAAATAACATCTTTAATTTCTAAATGCTTGGTGAGCTTTAATTTATCTTTACATATCATTTCCACTTCATTCCAAAATAGTCTAACTCTTGGGCATCGGAAAAGAAAATGTTCAAGAGTTTCGGTATCTGTTTTGCACCAATAGCACAAAGGAGATTCGACTTTTTTAAACTTGTAAAGCATATCATTTGTATACATGATCTTATTTAATATTTTGTATTGAAATTCGCGCAGTTTAGTACTCAAAGAAGGAAGTAAAATGTAAATCAGCAAAGCCCACAGTGATCGAATGAATGAAACAAACTCAAAAGAACAGGTATACGATAGCTGTATTTGGAGTTTATAACTCTGCCTGTCACGCTGAGACCAGTTTTGGCCTGTTTTGTTTTAAAAAAACCGATTTGAACAAAATATGAATCAAAAAGGGGAATTTTCAATAAAAGAGACCACATTAAAGCAAACATACAAAGGGGAACTTTAGATTTGAATATTTACGAAGCGTTGTGAATAATTAAGTAGGGTCAACTTTGACTCGGTCAGCAGGGACAACATTTCTCGTATAAACACTCGGCAAAGTTGTCTCGGGGGGGAGGGTTGTCTCGGGTACCCGAGACCATATAAACAGGCCCTAAATAATAGGAAGACATCAACGGGGAGATACTCAGACGTCGTGATTCTCTTCCCAACACAAGCTCTAGCCTCCTGTAGTGTCGAAAAGATCGCCAACTTTATAGAAATCACATTCAGTTAGTCTTTTGCTGAAAATAGATTTGTTTTCGATTCAAACATTCTTGTTATTCCACAAAACTTCATTTACAATTTCTTCAAGTGTGGACGGGTTGTTCTCATTTAGAGAGGACCATGACATAAGACACTCCTTATAGCAATAGGGAACAGTAATCGAGAGCTTTTTGTAGTTAAAAATGCAGTGAAAGAGAAATTTCCCTCCTACGTTTTTTAGGTACGAATTCAAAAAAAATTTCCAGCCTGCTGGGTAACGATCCAGATATCTTTCTATACTCATAACTCTTTGTGTCGTAATCATTGAATTAATATCAGGCATACTCAGGCCTAATTTTCTATTGGGTTTATCAGTGCCGTTCGTTTCACTTTGTCTTTACCTTTTCATACGAAGGAGACAAACAGACAAACAAGTAAAATTCGGCCGGAACCAGCCAATCACAAATGTGTTTTCTTTATGTTATAATCAATTCGCTATACTGTTTTGCTTTCAGACTAACGCAGACGTAGAATGGAAGTTTTCCCGCGCGGTAGTTGCTGATGAATATAGACGATATCACCCCATTGTCGTTCCGTTTAACATCATTTCCATCCTTGTTTCCCACTGTTACATCAAGAAGTACGGGGATAACCGAGCAAAGGTTTGGAGCACATAACATCGTTTTCTTTTAAAAGAACGGGGTGATCAGTTAAAAAACAACTGAAAAGAGAAAACAAGTAATTGTATATATAGTTTTAACTATATTACCGTAAAATAACGGTGATAAACCTTGCACTTACACAACTTAGTAGGGGTTTTTTGGCTGGCAAGCAAAAAATATCGTGATAAAGAAGCGTTGTTTCAGTAAACTTTGTTGTGAATTTTTGTAACGAACTTGCCGTTAAGGAACTTTGGAGCGCTTATAATGTTTTGTTATCAAACTGCGAACTGTTATTTATGTGGATGTAGATGTAGATAGCTGGGCCTATAACCTCCAGGGCGGTTATAAGCGGTGAGGGGGGGGGGGGGGGGGGGGGGGGGGCTTATAAACGGCATTTTACTGTATTAAGTAATGATCCGCATAAGAAGGATAGCGCTGAACGGCAATGCACGTTGGAATGTCAAATTTTTTCATTGTTACAACTAGTGATCTCATTGGCCTAGACTCAAAAACTGCTAAAAGTTAAGGTTCAAGGTGCATTTTGTCTATTTTTTTTTAAGGTTTCAAGTAATTTGAGACCCAATCGCACAACATGCAAGTTTTAAAATATATTGTATTTGGGGAACTTCATCAAAGAAGCAAACTTATTAGCTATTGTCTTCTGTTATTCTGATTGGTTAAGCACGAACATTTCCTAAAATATAATTGACGCAAATGGATTTTCTTTATTTTTATACTGAAATATAATTATGAACCATCAGCCCCTCCTTTATTCTTGAAACCAAAGATATTCTATGTGGGAAAGAGCCAATGCCGCAGAACAATGAAGTTTACTATAGTTCTTATGTGGAGCATTACTTAAATAAATGGCCTTCAAGTGGCCCACAACAGCCGGAGCTTAACCCGGTTTCCGATGGGAACCTAGTCCATCACAGGAGTACCCCCAGCATTGTGTTTAGCGGTATTCATTTACACACCTGAGTAGCAATATGTGACGCAACGACAACACAGAGACAGTGACCAGGCCTTGAACTATCGACCTTCGTGTCGAAAGGACGAACGAAAACGATGACAATATACTACTGTACCCCGCTGCAGCACTCGATATGAAGTCTGGCATTGGCCAATGTTACTTGTTTAGGCTGGCACGTGCTCAAAATTGCCCAACTTATTCCCTTGAGTATCAGGTTTTATCGCAGTTTAGTACTGTACTAGTTTGGTTTTATCCCACCCACCTACCTTGAATGTTTTTATTATGAGGGTGTAGAGAGGTTCATTAGACATATCATTGGCTGTTGTTTACTTGTTAAGTTCGTATCTTACAAAAACTAATGTGCGCTGTTTGTGTTTGGGTATAGTTCACGATTGATCTTATATTCTTAATACCTATTTTTCTGTTTGTTTAATGATCTAATTAAAGGCAGACCTGCACCTTTCGTAATGCCTCACAAGATTGGCTAAGAAAACAATAGAACAAACAACACAACAATGGACCCTAGCCCTAAAAACAATAGAGGTGCACCTCATCCAGGTCGAATGAAATTAGAGGTTCCGAAGAGGTGCAGGTTTACTGCTAATTTACGACGCTTGTTGTAAGAATAAATAAAAACTTGGCTTCTTCGCATCTCTTCATTATCGTTTGTTAACGTGTTCGAATCTTTTGGAAGATGACTGAAAGCCTTGACTTGTAAATAATTTTTTCTGCTTCAGAAAGCTAAAGAGCGCCGCAGAATATATCAAAAGTTTTACAATGAAGTACTTTTTCCTACGATCACGAAACGCTACCTAGATAAACACGGAGATTCTTTTCCGATGTCAGGTAGGAAGAATAACAGTCCTTAATAGCTTTCATCTATTCGTAATGCGGTTCTTTTTGTTTTTATCTGGTGTTCCACAAAGCACGACTCAACAGACTTATTGAGGTTCCTTCTGCATGTACCGGAGCACAAATTACGTAAAACAAAAGGAACAAAGAACGACAATAATACAAATGCAAAACAAGACCTAAAATGCAATGCCTCACAAACAATAGAAGACCATCGGTACCGGTACATGCAGAAAGACCCCTTATTGAAGGGTCTTGTCACCAGTTTTTGGTACAGTCAACAATAAGGCGGACATCAGCGCTTGGTTGGTTCCGGCCAAAATTTACTTGTTTGTCTGTAACTTAACTCTCTGTAAGGCGGACACTTCTCTTAGGCGGTGCCAAGGATATCTGGCTTAGAGAGAGAGTTCACCGTATTACTTTGAAAGGAACCTAAAAGTAATGGTCCATTTTTATTAACAATTTATTATTATTTAAAAAAACTGAAGCTATTAAAAAAAAGGGTCTTTGGCTGCAGGATGGAAATAGATTGAAACGTTTAGGCTAAATGTTTTCGTGCCCTTGAAACATCGTTACAAAATGACTACGGCTTGTTTTTCCTTTACAAATTCACATAATTGTCCTTCTCGTGTACAAAGAGAGTTATGTGTGTGCGAGTAAAGATTATTAAGGTGGCTGAACACAGTTTCACCGTACCTATGCGTCATTCATTGTCATTTTAAAACCACTAACGTCTGGGCGTCCAAAATTGGTGAGGCATACGATTAAGCAACAAGCTATATATTTTGATATTTTTGTTGAGCTTTTAGGGTGTTGCCATGGCAACACGGTGGATTGTAAATCAGCCTGCAATATTTGGTTTCGTTTATTTTCAGAAAATCTAGTCATTAGATTTTGTCCATCATTTGTCTCCAGTTAACTCGCAAAAATATTCGCAAGTTAACACTGGTCTCGTGTAATTTTGACAGAGGGATCTTCCGTAATTTGTGGTTTAATATGTTTGCGTTTAGTAAAAATCTCCTCTGTTAGATTTCAAATTTTTGATGGCAAGTGAGTTCGGCATATTCGGAATTATTACTCTGCCAAATTTCGTGAAATTCTAATGAGTGGTTCCGTAGAAATCAGCACGTTTCCGAGGAAAGTCGCTAAAACATCCAGTCACAATTTTTTGGTCAACTGCGCATGCGTTGCATTTGACTGGATTCTCGATCCAAAGACAAAAACGACCAGAAAGGCAGTGTATTTCTTCAATGGTTCTATAAATTATCTATTGATTCAACAAACATTTTTACGAACAACAAATTGTTTGATTTTAAGACGAAAAACAACACGTTCGCGATCCACGCTGAGCAAAATAAAAAGATCGCTGAACAGGCGCCATGTTTGTTTTTCTTAAAACTGTGCGCGCGCTGACTCACGTAAGCAGCTGAAATTGAAGAGCGCGCGCAAACTGTGTTCAGCCACCTTAACAAAGATTTTAGTACCATTTTGACCATAAACTAGCCAAATACACGTGACATAGCCCCTTCAAGATGTAATGTTTTTCCGAGATTTAGAGCGGTTTTCAATCGAGTATCGAAAGTAATTTTGCGATTGCTTTGGTTTTGCATTGCTACGCTTTGTGATTGGTTAAAAAAGCTCGCGCCACTTTATCAACCAATTAGAAGTAAAACCAAAACCAATCGTGACTTGCTCGCACGTATTTTCCCGCCCTTGGAGGCAGCTACATGTATTTGCTTCGAGTTCTAATTGGTTCATTGGATTGTCTACGCCTGTTGTGATTAGCCGGAGTGATTACTTTTGACCACTTTTGCTATGGTTGTACGACATTCATTTAAAAACTGCTCCATATTCATACATGCATCAAGCTAAGACGCCGTCCTTTTCCATGGAACAAAGTGAGGAGCCACGAAAGAGATTTTCATTTTCCCGACTAATTCGCAAGAGTTAAAGTTGTTGAAGCATGTGAAAACAGATAAACAAAAAACTATAGTAAAGTTATCTTTTTTTCCAAAAAAAGCTATATTACGAAGCCAGAAGCTAAACCTTTTTTTTAACATATCACATTGCCCAGTAACAACAAACTCTGTTAATTTGTGGTAGTTGAGGGAAAAGTAGACATTCTGCAAAGTGACATGCAGAGAATACACATACTCTCCCGTAACAACAAACTCTATTCATTTGTAGTTGAGGGAAAAGTAGACCTCCTGCAAAAGAACATGCATAGAATAATGGAGAAGCTTGATGCAATTTTGGGAGGACAAAACGAACATCAGGTAGAATCAAATGCTTGATTTTATCTCGAAAACAAAAGAAAATTGTATGCTTTTGAAACCCTCGTCCTATAACTTGAGTCCAAGGCAAGGCATTTAGTATAACAAAAGAGGGTTTCTGTGACTAAATGATAGTTTCTTGCTTTACCAACACCAGTTTGTTCTGGGGAACTACCAGGTGATACTCCTTTGCCTGGGGAGAGGGGATTCCCATATAAAAATGACTGGAAAACTCGTCGAAATTTTTCCATAAAACCCCTAAAAGGTACCAGAATGTCGTTTGATTGGCGTGACTAAAATAAATTTTTACCCCTAAGAGGTACCAATTCTAAAACAAAACATATCATATTCTGTCATTTTTTTTTTCGGCTCAATACCCTTAAAGGCACCGCGATAATTCTAACGGTGGTCATTTTAGATTTTAGTACTCTTAGCGGTACCAATCTACAACTTTTGACCCCTAAAAGGTACGACGAGCACCCCGTTATTTTTATATGGGAGTCCACCAAACCCCCCCCCCCCCCCCCCACCCCAACACTCCCACCCCTCCCCACTCCACCCCTCCCCCCCACCCCACCCCCCGGGGCTCCTCTGGCCTGTGATGGGGGTTCCTTAGTGAGGGTCGCGCGCCGGATGAAAGGGGTCTGTTCACAAGCTCTATTATGTCATTCAGTTCACACTACATTTTTCTTTTCGCATAATTAGTGTCGATCACTATAATTGTCCCTTCAGTGGTGGATTTTTAGTAGGGTAGTATACCTCAATACAGGAATTTCTGCGACAACTTTTAAAGAGGTACATCGCGAAATTTAACCCTCGCGATTTTAGATAATAGTTTATTTAATCTTTGCTTTCGCGTTATTCCTCAAATCGTGGAAAACTCAAAAATTCTGCAATAAGGTATATCAGATGACCATTCTTTGATCAAATCACGTGGTCGGATTTCTCCAAATAAATTTTGTACAAATTATAATTTAGAACACTCTACTGTCTTACATTCCCGGATGTACACATGTTATTTTACTAGTACCTAGTTCACGTTATTGTTTTAGCAATAGTTCTACTCTAAACTGATAAAATTTTACCAACGCTGCCATTACTTCTAAGAGCACTTTATTTTGTATTGACTACATTTTTTTCTCTGATGCCTAGCACAAGATTGGCATTAGCTACCGATTTAAAAAACACTGCGCCGTGCTGACGATTTCCCTATTCTTTTCTCTGTTTGTATTAAAGGCCCAGAGATCAGTACAGAATTCAAGAAATCCTCAGGAACCTGGAATATGCTACCATTCAACAGTTTGAAGGAAGAGAATGAGTGGACGTGAACCCGAAATGAACCCGAACAGAAGCCTTGTTGGCCCATTTATGATACCCACTACTGAGCTGTGGCCATCAGATTATGTGGCGCGGTCGTTTTCTGTGCCTTTTATAAAATAGGTGCAGACTGCGTAAATGGCGGTGTTGTACACGCGAGGTTACAAGTACAAGTTTTGCGTGGATAGACTCCAGTAATAATAATGATAACTTTATTGAAGTGTCTTCGTGTTAAATTTTTACAAATTAATTGGCGACACCTGAATAGATTTTAAACGTAAAAGATAGTATATATAAATAAAAAAGTATACAAATCCTGTCTCAATAAAATCCTAAATATCATACAATTCAAGTGTGACGGGAATACCATTTTGTACTCCTCGAATCTTTCAGGTGTTAAAATGGTGGTTTTGGTACATGTTACAGTGTTCAGTTTCAATAATGTGTTGTGTTCAATAATGTGTTCTCAGTTGTACATATGAGGGAATATTTTAACCCTTTTCAGACCGGTGGGGCGGAAAGTGTCCGCGCTGACTTCGAACGTTTATAACTATACAAGCATTCAACGAATACCCAACAAACTACATGACTAATTTCTCTGAAATCTATCTGGGAACATTTTGCTATCAACAGATCTTTGTTCATGACATGTGACGTTCATAACATATTTTGACAGGCATTTTTTCTCAAATTTTGAAATTTCTGCTTAAATTAAAATTTAAATAACTATTTTATTTTCTTAGTTAATTTTTCTTTTGATTTTGATTAATTATGACTCAATCTTGGCGCTTTTCTGACGTCATGAAAATCAGATATGGCGGATCCAAGATGGTGACAATAATAACGCAATTCCGCGTCATGTGACTACAGGTACGTGATTTAAATCAACTGAGGCAGTTTTGGACGTGCTATAATCCCTCATAGTTTCATAGCCATAGCTCTAATATTCTTAAAGTTAAGAACCCCTCAACCCCCATCCGTCCCAGAAGACCAAAAAAACCGTCAGAATTGGGTTGAAAAGGAGTGCAAATGTATGTCATTGCTTTCAAAAACTCAGAGTAAAACGAATAATAAAAATTGTGAAAATGCTTGTTTTAACATGTTTTCTTTTGGTCAGTGCCCGTTAGAGGTACATCCTTCTAGATTCTGGTACTTTTTAGTGGTTCTGGGTAGCTTGATGTAACTACTTTACTAGTTAACAACAAAGTTTGTGCTCTACGACATGGTTTATATTTCTCGTTTCAAATTTTTTCTAGTTCGAAATTTCGTTTCCATCTGCGATATTTGAGCGAGCTTTCGTCGAATTTTTGTTCCCGACCAAACAGAGAAATTCGTCCAGATATGCTGGCTGTCCTTTTATTCAGTCAGGCCCGTACGCAGGGGCTCCTCGCGGGCGCGTCCTCGAAATTGCGCTGTATAAATTAACTGGCGCCTGCACCTCCCCTCTAGGGAACGGGAACAAAAGAGACCCTGGAAACGAGGTTTAACTTTAAAAAGATCTTTTAAAACACGGAAAAAAAGACATTGGTCGTAGATATCATTCAAAGGCATTTCACCAGGGAAAGGCTAAACTCTTTTCTCATTTCTTGTTTACCCTTATGGGAGTCCTATAATTACTCCTCGCGCTCGTCCTGTAAAGCAATGAGCCAACTAAAAATCAAAAAATCCAATCCTCGGTAGGAAAAAAGATGGCGACTGGTACATTTACCCATAATTCTTAGCGCACAAAAACCTTAACAACGTTCATAAAAATGTAAAGAAAAGTTATAAAATCTTCAAACCTAGTCTACACATTGTCCTTAGTACTGGGACAAATATCGTAAAAATTTGGCTTTCTTTGTGCCTTATGTGCTGTGTTAGGTCCGCAAGGTATTGTGGTAAAATGAACAGCCGCCATCTTTTTTCCTACGGTGGATTATCGTCGTGTAATAATTAATTTTTCCCGCGAACGGCAGGGATGGTCACAGTAGTGGTCACAGATTTTCTACGAAAGAAGACCCGTACTGTACGATAGCAAGAGAGCCGGACACACGGTGCAAGGTCGCACGCAACTTTTGCGATAGGGGGAGCCACACGATGGAATGATATCCCAATGTCCATACGCAAAAAGCAAACTAAACAACAATTTAAAAGAGCACTTTACCAATATTATTTTGCTCAGTATGAATCACTGTCTCACCAATCTAGTAACAGCAATATTACTTCTTTTTTTACTTCTTTCTTAGTAGTATGTTCTCTTTTTCTTAAAAAAAAATTTGTAATTTAGTTATAGGGCATTTAATTAGTTTACCTATATCTTGCCCTTCTCCATTTTTGTTGTCTTATCTTGCTAACTTCAAAAACGTATGTAATGTTTAAAACACGAACAGCAGTGTTGTATCAAGTTTAAAAATTCGAGCGCGAAGCGCGAGAATTTTTAGACTTGATAAAACACGTGCTGTGAGTGTTTTGAACGGCTTCAAACGCGAACCGCCAAAAGCGTGTCCTTACGGAGATCAAACAAATGTGCTTTTTGTGCAAAGAGGATATTAGCATACGAGAAAAACAAGTAGACTGATTAGCATACAGCACATGTGCCACACTGGCTTCGACGAGGTGACCATGGCATCCCGGCAACTGTCGAAAGTTTTGGGATTTTAAAGTTCTGAGGAAAAAAATAATCCATGAAAAATGCTATACCAAAGTTGACAGGTACGGTGGATAATATGTCTAACAATTTTTATTCATTGGCATTGAACGAGTAGAAATAAGCAGCTAGCATCTCTGAACCACTCGCTTTCCTACCAATTTACACGCGGGCGCTGGTGTCATTAAATAACGGCTTACTTGCTAAACTGTTGGTTGCTTATTTTGTTGGAGAAGATTTCATATAGAATGGCAGAAGGCTACATATCGTAAAACAGTACTGAAAAAAATTTGTTGTACTAAGAATCCTGAATAATTACTGCCAACATTAGTATTTTTAAAAAAAGAATACTAATAAGGAAAAGAAACCTATTGTCTTTTACCTTTATTAGTATTCTTTATATAAAGAATACTAATGAGAGTAACTTTTTTATATAAAGAATACTAATGAGGTAAAAAACAATCAGCCCCGCACTCCCCTGGGACTGAAATCAAATCCGCCACCAGGCTTTTCAGAATGACCATGGATTACCAGGTATATAGGTCCATGCACGTGATGGATTTACGTCGTGTGATAAGCTAATATGCTTATGAATTATTAATGAGTGTTTGAAGTAATATATCAAACATGAGACACAGTGTTTCATCACAAGATCAAACACTGAGAAGAGAGTTGAAAATACGACGCGCAGCGGAGTATTTTTGACGAACTTCGAGGTGTTTGATCTTGTGATGAAATACTGTGTCGAATGTTTGATACTACTTCTCAAACAAAATGATTTTAGAAGGAGAAATTAAGGATGCAAAAATGAGGAGTGTTTCATCTGATTTCCAAACACTCATTAAACATTAATTTCCTTTGTATTTTCTTCATGAATTATTAATGAGTTTGAGAAGTAATAATAATAAATGGAGTAAATAAATAAATAAAAAATATAATGCAACATTTCATCCAACTTTTGGTGCAACAACATAACTGACTCGACCGTTTGCGGATACAAGGAGTATTTTAGAATGAGATGAGCTTATTGCGCCTAATGTTGCAGGAAAGAGAACCGATCCCATATCGGAATTTGTTGCACGCAATGCAATGGAAACATGGTGCAATTTTGAAGTTGCGTGGACGTTGCGCGGATGTCGCATCGTCTTCCCATGCCTTTACATTTCCTGTTTGCGGTATACGACAAACAACAAGCTAACTGTAAACTGTAAATCTTTATTTAAACACGGTAAAATCATCAGGAAACCTAACCTAGCTAACCTAACTAGCCTAAACAAATTACAAAGCTAACTACAACTAATCTAAATAAACCTGTTTTTCATGAATGCCGTGTGTAGTTTACATTAAAAATTCAGATAAGCTGATCGTTTAAATTGACCTAGAGATTCCATTTCTCTCATATGACAGGGTAGGCTGTTCCAGAGAACTGCTCTGCTATAACTAAAGCTGTTTTTCATGTAATTAGTTCGTGGGAACGGGACGACTAGTTTGTTATCAGAGTCCCTCAGGGAATAGCGCATTTCATTTCGTTTAACAAATTTAGAGGAAAGGTATTCAGGAACAAGACCATTTAAACACTTGTAAACCATTAAGATTTTCTATATTTAAAACTGCTGTAAACTCCATTTGAAACTGCTGTAAACTCCATTTACATCTGCTGTAAACTCCAAACTTAACCTATCTTACGTTATTCTATAACATGTACTGGACACAACCTACGTGTCAAGATTAAGGTTTAATGGTATTGTAGTAAAGGACTAATGAAACCACCTTAGTTGGTTAAATGTTTTATTGCTTTAAGAAAATGTATCGAAAAATGTTTACATTCAAATTATTAAAAATACCAATTCAAATCTTTGGAATTTCTTAAACCGTGGTGTATAATCCGTTAAATTTACTAACTACGATCCGCTATATTTAGAAGTGTCTGTTTTAAACTAGACCATAAATTTACAAAACACACAATCACTGGAGCAATTTCGTATGACATAACCAAAACAACAAACGAACTGTTAGGAAGCAATTTGATTGGTTTAGCGAACGGAGGCAAACGCGCCCGGGTTTTGGTTGGTTTAGCCAACACGCAAAGAAAAGCGAACAGATCGATTGCGAGCTAAAAAAAAAGGGGACTACTTTTTGACGTCACTCGCTTTTCAGCATTCTGTTAGGTCAATCGAACAAGCCTCTTTCCATTTGGAGATGGTCTTAGTTGGAAAACGAGCAATGCTTGTTTTGATCTATTTGAACTACAGGCGAGTGAAACGAATCGCGAACACTCAGAAAAACCGTTTTTCAAGGTCATACGAAAATCGCTCTATTCACTAGAACCTCAAAACATACTAAACACCTAACACTGACACACCTTTAAGGGCCGGTTTACACTGTCAAGGTTTGTTTGATCAAACTATACTTTAATATAATAGTGCAGGTTGACTTCAGACACTTTACTCGAACGTTTTTTTATGGATTTTGTGTTTTAATGTATTAAACAAACACGATTGACCGCTATGTCGCACGTGTTTCAATAGCGGAGGTTGTAATAGAACAATAAAGGAATGACTTTTTTATAACAAATAACAACAAGAAACCCTAAGTCAAAGTTTGAAAACTGGGAACCTGGGAACCAGCTCTTATTATGTTACCACACTTCCGCCTCTAATCAAGTGCACGATCAAACTTTTTAACTTGTGTATAAAACCAACGTATAACATTGATTACAGAACTTAAATCAAAGAAACTTGGAAAGTGAAAACAGGCCCTAAGAGACTCATGTATAAACTACTTCAGTTTTTAAGCTTAGCAACATTAAAAAACCGTAAAACAAAAGAAAGCTTTTAAGCTTTAAAACTTTTACAAGCCTTTATTCGACTAGCCGTGTCGGTGATTGTGTAATCCAAACACAGACTCGCTCTTGTACAGTGAGATTTCTGTAGCAACCTCTTTCAGGTAAACTGCCGGCTCAAAGTGAGTTTCATTTTCTAAATCCAGGGCCGGGTTGTACAAAGCGCGGTTAAGCTAACCCAGGGTAAGCATCAATTTTGATTCCAGTTAAATAATTAATCAATGGAGATTTTTTTCCAAAGCATTTTTGCCCTTGGTTTCGTCTCTGAATTGTCTTCGCGTGTAACTTATAATTAGCTTTTGAAAACACTTTTAACAAGAGAAATTAAATCCTGGGTTAGTGTTAACCGGCTTTCGAACAACCGGGCCCAGGGTAATATTTGAAGGTTTAGACTATACTGTTGTAAAATAGGATTTAAGTCAAATGTTTCTTTGGAGAAACAGGCGCCAGTTCCGCTTTACTCTTGTTTTACTCTTGTTTTAGAAAAAAAGAACTATCCAACTAGCTAGATATTACAGCAAATATTTAAGCAATGCACTATTTAAGAGTGTTTCTAGTCACATAGTGTCATTTATAAAGAATACAAGGTCATTACACACACGCAAATACGCAGATACGCAAACACGCACACACGTACGCACACACGAACCCAAACAGCGGCCGATGGGATAGATGTATACAGAGGCTCAGAACAGATAAGCTTCTGGTGTATATCAAAGTATATTTTGTACTGAATGAAACTCGTAGCAAGTATCCCTGTTTCGCGAGTGGCCATTACACTATTCTTTGGTGATAACTTCACCTCGAGTACTCCGACATGAATGTCTAAAATAGTTGTATTCCTTCCTATTACTTTGTCAAGATGGTTTGTACTATTTATTTTGTTTGGAGGGTTGTTGCCCATCCCTGTTTGTTGGGTCTAAAAACAAATTAGACTAAACCAGATCATACAAGAACGAGAATTACAGTGAGTTGATAAGAATTCGAGCTTTCAATATCGTTTTTCTTACACTGACTCGCTCATGGAAGCAATCTCCCGCCCACGTCCCGGTAAGGGGGGGCTCATAAAAAAATGACGGGAGTGATCGTCAGAAATTTTCGAAAAACACCTTTCTAAAAAACGCACGTCATATTCTATATATTTAACAAATAGATTCCATTTGGCCGTGTGTCTGTTTAGTTATAGATCACAGATGACGTCAAAATGTGGTAAGAGTGTTGGCCAGCAAAATTAGGTAGTTCAGCTGGACAAGTGTCATTTGTGCATAAGCCCGGGAATCCGGATTCTTCTGTTCTCACTTTAACTGTCTATGTATATATTTCAGAAATCGTTGTGAATCGCCTTCCTAACGAGAATAGGTTGGTGATCCAAAGATTATGAGGCAATTAGTTGTCCATATCTTCCTTCCCACGCTAATTTGTAATTTAATTTCCTTGGGGAGTGGACTGTGAATCGCTGAACGATTGGGTAAAGTGACGCGATCCTAATTGCAGAATTTGTGTAAAATGTCTCCCAAGAGCTTTCTACTATGAAGCCACAAATGTGTTGTTTGTGTTTGTGTAAGTGTGATTGTCTCAGTGGCCTAGTGGTTAAGGCATCTGTCCGGTCATCAGGAGACCCAGGTTCAACTTCCGGCTGAGGCACTTTTTCACTCATAATCTTTGTTGTGAAAATTTCTGTTCTCACTTTAACTGTCTATATATATAAATATATATATATTTAGCAACTACTGTGATTTGCAGTCTGTCCATTTGAATATATATATATATATATATATATATATGCTAGAATGAACTCACAATCGATTCCCTCCCAATAAATTTTGCCGAGCGTCGCGTTAGCGTCGCGGAAGTTCCAATCCCGTTGATGCTTGTATCTTTAATCAGGCTTTCTACAGGAACAACAAGTGTAGTATAGTCAAACTTCCATGTGCGACCACCTCTCTTAATCGACCACTTTTTAAAATTATGATACCACATTCTTTCTAGTCAAATACCTATAGTCGAAACCTCTCGTAAGCGACCGCGACCACTTTTAATTGTGGTAATTTGAATTTTTTTCTTTTATTCTAACCTCTGCGCCCATATTTAGATGTCACTGCAGAAATGAATCATGGTTACAGTACAAGTCCAATAAAACAAACATTTTTCCACTTTGCATTAAAACTTAAAAATGATACAATATTTTGCGCTGATAGGTACTTTGTAGATTGAAATGACTACAGGTATAAATGATTCAAAGGTAATACCCCTTGTAGTCTAACATCTCGTAAGCGACCATCCCCCGTAAGCGAAACTTGGCTCTACATTTTGCGTGGTCGCTTACGGGAGGTGTAACCGTATAATAAAATCCAAAAAGTGAATTATTTACTTGCGCTAAAATCTCCATAACGATTAAAATAAAATAGCTAAAAACAGTTTCATTTAATTTTAACTGGATTCTATTGAAATAGGATCGTTTACTTTGCCTTTCGATAAAAACACAATCAGACCACCATTCATTCAGAGGATAGTAAGTCTGTGGCCACAGTTCGTAGTGGATATCATAAATGGGCCAACAAGATTTATGTTCGGGTTCAGTTCGGGTTTACGTCAGTTCATTCTCTTCCGTCAAATTGTTAAATGGTAGCATATCCCAGGTTCCTGAGAATTTCTTTCTGTACTGATCTCTGGGCCTTTAATACAAACAGAGAAAAGAATAGGGAATCGTGTCAGTGTTTTTAAATCGGTAGCTAATGCCAGTCTTGTGCTAGGCATAAGGGGAAAAATGCAGTCAATGCACAGTAAATTAATAGGCAGCGTGGCTAAAATTTTGTTAGTTCAGAGTAGAACTGTTGCTAAACAATAAAGTGAACTGGGTACCAGTAAAAGAACATGTGTATATCCGGGAATGTAAGAAAGACTAATTTGTACGGAATTTGATTGGAGAAATTGATCAAAGAATGGTCATCTGGTATACCTTATTGCAGAGATTTTTGTGTTTTCCGTGATTTGAGGAATAACGCGAAAGCAAATATTAAATAAACTATTACCTAAAATCGCGAGGGTTAAATTTCGCGATGTACCTCTCCTAAAAAGTTGTCGCAGAAATCCCTATTTGAGGTACACTACCCTACTAAAAATCCACCACTGTAGGGACAATAGTGATCGACAATTATGTGGGAAAATGTAGTGTAAACTAAATGACGTAATAAAGCTAAGGAGTGTTAGCTTGTAAACAGGCCCCTTTGCAAGCGGCGTGCAAGTCTCACTTAAGAGCAGGGCGCTGAAAAGAATGGGCGGTGCAACGCGCCCACAGCGCTTGAGCGATGTGTGATGCGGAGCGAGACTGGGCCGAGCGCGCTCGACAGGTCCCGAGTTCAAAACATGGCGGAAAATGAGGTTCGCTGAATGATGTAGAGAACGGGTTGCTGCAAGAAAACGGCACAACATTTGCACTTATTTTTTTCGAAATGAACATTTCAATGTATTTTCTAAGCTGTAGGCGATAATGAACGGGTTTTATACTGTAAAATTTTTAACGAATTATTTGAAATAAATCGAGCTTGTTCGAAATGCGTTACACTTTATGTTTGCACCCAAAAACTAGAACATTAATTCAGTGCGAACTATGGCAGCAAACGGCTACATTTTCAGATCACAGACAAATTATCTATCGTTCTTTCATCTGGGTAAATTCCATCTTGAACTTTTTTTAACTTTTTGAGTTACATGCTATAGAATTAAGATAGTTGTTTGAGGGGTTATTGGGCCACTGCCTTTAATCATTTTAATATAAGCTCCAGTAATACTTCATCAATAAATAATTTTGCCTGTTTCTGTGCCTTCGTTTTGTCAAACCTGTCTTGCTGATTGCTTCAATGGTTCAAAAATAAGGGAATTGAATTTTTCTAGTCTAAAAAATTTCTTCTGTTAACCAGGTGAAGCATAGACTGCAAAACAGTCGTTTTTTTTCCGCTGGCTCGCTCGCAATGGTGCGAAGCGCCAAAAGCGCCTGAAGCGTGGATACTCGCGCGCGAAGCACGCGAGCCTCACACGCATGACGACTTCAACACGGACAAAGTGTGTAATTATGCGAACCCCACTTGAGTGGGGTTCGTGCATATGTATGAGCCTTGTTTCCTAGCAACGGTTGACGGGGGGGGCGTCTCTCTCTCCCCAGACCCACTCTCCATATTCACACTCGTTCCAGACCTTTCGTTCAAAGACCGCGCGCATTCGTATGTCCAACGCAAAAAATACGACTGTTTTGCAGTCTATCGTGTAATAAAGCTGGTCCATAGTGTCCATTAGGCACCCAGCACGAGTCACACTCCATAGTTGTCTAGTGTTTTCATTGGCGCTTAAGCGCGTTACGCGGAGGGTAGTTATGAATCCTTCAGTTTCCCGATTATTTTGGCTGGTCATTCAAATATAAGGAAGAGATCGAGACTAAAATAATACAATTTTAAAGGATGTAGCATTGTTAAATAGTTAAACGGTTGACAGGGTAAGAACGTCTCATCTTATCGCAAAATATCCACAACAGATATAAAGGACCATAAAGAGATGTCCCTGATCAGAAATTAAGTACTTTGAAATTCTGAACTTGCCAACTATTGATGTTATTATAACAATGACTCAACAATGAGTGCATGTACGTTAGCTTCACACAATACAATATGGCCCCTTTCCTTTCTGTTGTTCTTCTTATGTTCTGTACATGTGTTTATCTCTAAATCCACAAACATATCCTATGCAGATAATGGTTTCAATCCTTTAGTGAATTTTATCACTAGCGCTTCTTTTAAAACTAACTTTTACAATAACTGTTTTGCCCCGTAACACGTTCGGCCTCGACCTTAAATTTATATTTATTAATTTATGTGTTTAGTTAATTGATTATATTTTGTAGGACCTCTTTGAAAATCATGTTATGAAAGGGCATCCTATTAAAATATTAGTTAATAATAATAAAGTGTTGTCTGTCACAAAAATTATGTTGGGAATGTATTAATGTCCTTCCACTCAGGATCACAGCACGCTGGTATTTACTATTTCACAAGTCTTTAAAAAATGGCTAAATAGCTGTGTGACTGGAAACTGAAAATCCGCTTTTAAAATTGCCTCAGATTTTATAAATTATGCAGTACAGTACACTATGCCATCAGGATCAGAGACTCAACCATTTTAATTTACACTGCTATCAATAACTATACACGTTTCAACAATTTACACTCCATCAATGAAACGTTTTTAGTGTTTTGGGGCCTTCATTTGATGAAACCGGTCATTCAATGCTTTAGTAATGCCTGAATAGGGCACATGAAGTTTTTTTAAACAAAAATATGCTTCCACAGCTAGCCAGTCCCAATAGGGATGATATCTGTTTACAAACATTCTTTTTGTTATTCAAATGTGCTAACCACTGGAACAAAAGAACCCTTTGTTTCGGCAGCCAATAAGGCTCTGGTTGACACATTAATAACAATTGGTGACGTCATTGATATCTTCCCTATATCAATAGCATCACAGAAAAACCACCTTGATTCTATAGCATGTAACTCAAAAAGTTCAAAAACGTTCAAGATGAAATTTACCCAGATGAAAGAACGATAGATCATTTATCTGTGATCTAAACATGTAACCGTTTGCTGCCACAGTTCGCACGGAATTAATGTTTTAGTTTTTGGGTGCAAACATAAAGTGTAACGCATTTCGAACAAGCTCGATTTATTTCAAATAATTCGTTATAAATTTTATAGTATAAAACCCGTTCATTATCGCCTACAGCTTAGAAAATACATTGAAATGTTCATTTCGAAAAAAATAAGTGGAAATCTGGTACCGTTTTCTTGCAGCAGCCCGTTCTCTGCATCATTCAGCGAACCTCATTTTCCGGGTAGATTCTGCATGTACCGGAGCACATATTACGTAAAACAAAAGGAACAAAGAACGACAACAATACAAATGCAAAACAAGACCAAAAATACAATACCTCACAAACAATAGAAGACAATGAGTGGTTCATGGATACCGGTACATGCAGAAAGACCCATTTTCCGCCATGTTTTGAACTCGAGACCTGTCGAGCGCGCTCGGCCCAATCTCGCTCCGCATCACACATCGCTCAATCGCTGTGGGCGCGTTGCACCGCCCATTCTTTTCAGCGCCCTGCTAAGGAGTTTGTATCACAGTCCAAAGAAGTATCTCCCGGTAGTTCCCCAGAACAAACGGATGTCGGTAAAGCGAGAAACTATCATTTAGTCACAGAAACCTTCAAATTTATACTAAATGCCTTGCCTTGGACTCAAGGTATTGGACGAGGGTTTCAAAAGCATACAATTTTCTTTTGTTGCGAGATTAAATCGAGCATTTGATTCTACCTGATGTTCGTCTTGTCCTTCCTTTGCATCAAGCCTCTCCATTATTCTCTGCATGTTTTTTTGCATGTCCTTTTGAAGGAGGTCTACTTTTTCCTCAACTAAAAACGAATAGAGTTTGTTGTAACTGTTATTATTGTTGTTGTTGTTGTTGTTTTTCACATCTTGTTACGGTTTAACAACTTTTAAAATATTATGTATGCTTAATAGGGCTAATAGTTACCTGACAACGGAAATGATCTTTGGTATCTGTTTAGATAGCGTTCAGTCGTTTTATGAATGAACCTTTCTCTTAAGTACTTGTCATATTTCTCTTTCCTCCTCTTTGCCTTCTAGAAATTAAACAATAGAACAATTTTATCAACCCATTTTGTGAAAAGATAAAATGCTATCCCATTGATCTCTATTAAACTAGATCCTTTAACGTTGAAACGGTAAGAAGTGCAATTTTTGCTTACAAACCATAGTTAAAATTTATTGTGTGATATTTAGTTCCTAAACATGTTACAGATTCTCTGTTATCAAGATGCATTGCGCGCATCGATGGAGGCTACGTATGATTCAAAACCTTAATTTTTCACGTCTCCTGTAAGAATCCTTCTCAATCCGAGCCATACATTGTTTGATTATTTAGAGTTTGATTATCGATCTTCTCTCACACGACAATATTTGATTACAAAACTTTCATTTATGATGTTTTGATCGCTTGAACTACGGCCGGTATGAGGACTACATTTCTCAGTAAATCTCACGCGACACTGATTAACAGGAAGCGGTGCGAAACGAGTGCATTTCCGTGAATTTTAAGGCCTGGAGAATATCCCATTTGCCGGTTGCAGTGCATATAAAGTTGAATGAAAGTTCAGTAAGTGACCGCGCATTGAATTAAAACATTGTAAGTAGATTCCTTTCTTCAAGTCGACTTGTTTGAGATTGGGTTCGATAAGAGAGTGATTTACTCACTTTCTTTAATGCTTACTGCAAGGTAAGTTGTGTTAAACTAGTGGTACTGATCATAGTTGCAAGCCAAAACGTTCCGGCAGTGGATCTGTAGGTGACCACAGAATTCAACAAACCCGCGGGTGTCAAACATGCGGCTTTTCAAACCATCAATTGAGGCCTGAACTGTTCTTTTTTCAAGCTCTTATTGATCACAATTTCTTTAAGTATTTACCGGATTATTTCTGCACGCAGGATATTTGTTTCTCTTCCTGATACTAATAATGATACTACTCGTCTCCGATGGTATAAGTAATCAAGAAGGATGGCATTCAAAGATTCTGCGTAGACTACAGACAGGTCAATGGCTTCCGGGTATTGGCAGGTGCACCCAGAGAGTGGTGGTTAAGGCGGCCTTCGTAACCACCTCTGGTCTTTTCGAATGGACTGTCATGCCTTTCGGACTAATTTCCTCACCAAGTACTTTTGAGTGAATAATGGAAATGATGTTAGTAAAACTGAGATTTGAGACCTGCTTGGATTACACAATTGTGTACGGAAGGACATTTCAAGAAGAAATGGTAAGTTTGGAAGAGGTTTTCCGTTGCTATGCCTTGGCTGGACTTACACTGAAGTCAAACAAATGTGCGTTGTTTCAGAAGAGTGTTATTAACCTGGGTCATTTTTATTGTGTCGGAGAATGGCACTGAAACAGAGTCCTGCTTCAGTTGATTGAATGAGTTTGTGCGCGGCCAGTGCCTGAGAATGCAACTGAAATGAGAAGCTTGTAAGAACTTGCGAGTTACTACCAGCATTTTGTGCCTAATTTTGCTAATGTAGCCAGACCCTTAACAAACTAACAATATCGACTTTGCTTGGTTGTCAGAGCGCGAAGTTTCGTTTGACACCATAAATAATTTGCTATTCACTGCTCCGGTCTTGTCTTACCCTGACTTTGTTGTTAAGTTCATACTGGACACGGACGCTAGTAATTATGGAATTTAAGCCGTCCTGAGTCAGATGACTGATGGCGTAAAACATCCTGTTCTTTTTTGCAAGCCGAACCTTGACCAAAGCTTAGAGAAACTATTGTGTCACACGGAAAGAATTCCTTGCTTTTGTAGGGTTTCACCAAGCAGTTTCGTCATTATTTGCAGGGGCCAAACTTTCGCATCAGAACTGACCATGCATCTCTTCGCTTAGTACTGATCGTTAAGGAACCAGAGGGACAGTTAGACCGAGAGTTATGTTATCCCAAGCCAAGAAGCTGTTACAGCAGCCGAAAAGCTGGTAGCCAAGTTTGTGTGCAGATTTGGAGTGTCCTGCGAACTATCCAGCGATCAGGGGACTAACTTTGAGTCCAAAGTTATGGCTGGAGTCTGTACGCTCCTGGACATTGAGAAAACTAAAACACTTCGGCTGCAGCCACAGTCTGACGATCAAGTGGAACGTTTCAATAGGACATCTGATAAAATGCTTCGAAGTAAATTGAACTGAAGAAAGTCAAGAGGACTGGAGCCTGCAACTTTAACCCTGAATGATGGCATATCGAAATTCAATACATGAATCTACTGGCGAAACCCCCATTTCTGGGAAAAGAGATTGAAGTACCACTATATGTTATCACTGAGTCACCACCATTGAGAGCTGTTTATGCCTTGGCCCTCCAACAGACCCTGAGCGGCGCACACTAGGTAGCATGGAGATACCTAGGTAAAGCCGCGGAACGTCAGAAGAACATCAGAAGAGAAATATTCGACATAATATGGGGAAGGAACCCAAATTAGATTGTTACTTAGTGGTGTCTGTGTTATCGGATGTTACCTATCGAATCCAAGAAGCCGAAAAGCTAAACCTAAGGTGGTCCACGCCGATCGTCTCAAATCGTATCTTGGACCTGCATTGAAGAGCTGGGTTTCAGAGGGAGGAAAAATTGGTGTGTCTGTTGCGTCCACAGTTGTGAGTTTTGAAGAAAGTGACCCTGTTATCTCGGGAAGCTCTGTGTAAGTTGAACCGTGGGAAGGCCATGTGGATGGGCTGCGTTATCATGGAGTCTCCAAACTGTATTATTGGAAGTATTCTCCCAGTTGCGGAGGCGATGTCTGAAAAGGCTGAATCAGATGTAGAGAAGAGTAACACTGGATTTGATACGAGCAGGAGTCCATCATGGGCTCCTGATAGGGGAAGTGAAGCAGATGTGATGCCTAGAGGCGTCCTGGGGGGGTGGTGTCTTCTTGATTTGAAAATCGCATTTAGGACTTTCATTAACTTCCTGAAAAAGCGGACCTATCAGATTGCTTAAACTTCCAAGGCCGCTAGGAAGGTATATATACTAACATCTGATCTAACTTAATATTTTTCTCAAATACCTCTTCTCGGCTATTTTTGTTAGACGCAAAGTAAACTTGCTTGATTGGATAGCTGAGTATGTTGTAAGGTATAACAATAGCGTGCCGACGTGAGTATTGCTCTTCCATTACCGCCAGCCCAAACTTCCACTCCTCTTCCCAGTTAGTCTGATGAATAAGAAAATAGAAATCAGAATGAAGGTAAACTGCTCTCCTCCGTGGTTTCTTGCGCCCTTATAATTTTAATAACATCAAGTTTAAGGCAATTTCTTGTAATCGACTTTTAATACGGCAAAAAAAGTTTATGGTTAGCATAACGTATGACATAAAATTGTTTATTAACAAATAGAAAAGAAAATTAGGTAAACATCAAGTTGACTGATTGTAGGTGTTTGTCCGGAATGTTTTCGCTTCTGATTGTTAATCTTCTAATGAAGTTTGTTACTAAACATAGTTTTTAGGTTAATAGAAAGGAATCAATATATAATTATAGTTGTTATATAGCTGGAGTTTTTCTCAATACAACGCGCGCATTGATTGGTTGATTCATGGTCACATGACATCTAACAAACAAACTGTTTCCCGCCAATAGACAATATTCGTATTCACGGTATTGAACTGGAACTAGCGTGCAGTCGAGGCTCATGCAGGGGAATCTTTTCACATGCAAATATTTTAAATGATATTCCCCCGCATTAGCCTCGACTGTAAGCTGGTTCCAGTTCAATACTGAGAATACGAATATTGTCTATTGTCCAAAGCGGGCAACATTTGCGAAAGAGGACAACAATTTTGACGTCAGAGGGTAACATTGCACTGTTGCCCGCTAGCGCACGTGATCAGACCGTGACAAAAGGTGGCATGATTATGATCTTTAATCTTAATTAAGAGATTGAAATGATGAGATTGAATGCTCGGCGCGTTTTTCAAACTGTGTTGTGTTGTGTTTTTTGTGTTGCTATATAACAAATCACTTAATGACTGATCCCTCGGGAAACAGTGAATTTCTTTTCCCTCGAAATAGGATGTTTCCCTAGACTTCGTCTCGGGAAACATCGAGATTCTCGGGAAACAACATTCACTGTTTCCCTCTGGACCAGTCATTAAGTGTTTATTATAATAATAATTATAATAATAATAACATTTTAAAGTCACTGAAAAGCTCTCAAAATACTAAAGACTTGATGATAGAAAATGAAGAATGTGGGTCCAAAAACCGAAATTATACCGGTTGTCATCGGCGCACTGGGAGTAATCAAAAAGGGTCTGGAGAGAGGTCTACTCCGAAAATACCTGGATCAATCGACATCACGAAAAAGCAAACAATCACACTTGAAACAGTACATATGCTGCAAAGGGTACTATTAATTAAATAGACCATACAATACCACAAGACCATGACTTGGCCCCGGTCCTGTTGCAAGCAATAAATAAAGTCAGAATATCTAATAATAGTAGTAATAATATAATGATATCAATAATAGTAAGAAACTAATTTATATTACCCTGTATTTTTCGAAAGTGTTTGTTAATAAAGCCACCAGGATATTGACCAGCATGATAACTGACAAAATCAGGAAAACAAAGTACAGCACTTGCACAATTTCTGAAGTCAAACTTGTGTGGGATTCCAAATTTGTCGACTCCATAATTCCAAGTACAGACCAGACTAGCTGCCTGGCCGCCTTGTAAAAGCTGAAACGAAACGGTAAAATCTGGTAAGCACAGGCTTACCCTAGTCTGTTTGAATGGTGTCCCGTGCTTTTCTAATGGCTGTATCTATTGGCTTTTAAAAAAGCTCCCAATTTCATATTATTATATTTATGGCAAACACAAGGGGGGAGGGGGAGGGGGAGGGGGAGGGGGTTGTTGCAGCCCCCAATTGGGTTTTTGCGGTGTTACAATAGTTCGAAAATATTTTATCCCTAATAGATAGCTTGTGTCGTAATAAGGGAGATGGCAATTAACTAGTTTTAGTAACAAGACCTACCATTTGATTGTGCCTTGTGTGCAAAACCTTCACAAAGACATAAAGGGAATAATATGCAATCAGCTGATATACGTGTACCTTCAGGCTCTTACTTGTGCCACAACTTAATTTAGCGACGAAATGTATTTAATAAAGCCATTTTTCTTGCTTTCTAACGACCTTTAAATTGTTCTTAAATTTTTAAATCACTTAAAAATTCGGTTAAATGAGTGTTTTAACAACTTTCTTGCAAGACACGCTCAAATTAACATTAAAGTTAACGTTAACTAACTTAAGGTATTATTTTGAAAAGGTTCCTTCTCCCATTCTCACAAGTCGTTCACGGTTTACATTCGTCAGGTAGGCCAAAACCGACTAGAATTAGAATTAGATATATATATATAATTCTGAACAACTTATCTGCAGTTTAGTAGGAAAATCTTTTAACGCCTAACGCAAAAAAAATGTCATGTACACTATAAAACGGTATGTACAACAAGTTATCGCCTGTACTGATTGGCAATCCAAAGATTGACTCTTCCCTTCAGTTGAAATACATGACCATCTCTGAACTCATTTTTCACTATGGGATAAGTCTGTTTACAATAGCTGTTTCTAGAACATTTTGCTACATCACTGAAAAAGGCAACTTACGGTTCATATCCTTCTAGGCTGTTAGCAGTTTGGTTTTTTGAAATCAAATATGACATTTCAGCTGAATGAATCTTTGCCAAGGCCATAGAGAATGCGGCGATTACGAAGGCAAATTGCACAAGGATAATTGTTAAATCAACAATCATTTGAAACAACGCCATTTGCAGTGGACCAAAAACTTCACTTAATACCAATATGCTGGATGATCGAAGAATCAGTAACATGGTGTTAAAACCGTAGAAGTAGTTAACGATCTCCAGCAAACGATTGTGAAATGGATCGCCACCTCGGATGATAATGATGACTCGAAAAATGACGATAATGATGTAAATAGCCATGGTTAGTAGATCTATCCAATTCCACATATCTCTGCGAAGAAATATAAAAAATGTGGTACTGTAAAATCCCGGTTATAAGCCCTGAGATTACGCCGGTCATAAGGGGTATCGCGGGGGCTAGGAATGAGCTATTATGACACAAGTTGAAGCTAACTTTACATCATGAACAAGAGAAATATGCCGATGTATTGGGGCTTCTAGTACCTGTTGTTCACTCATTTCAGTAAAACGTTGAAAATGTAATATACACAATCGTTATGTGAAAATGCAATGAGTTAGAATTTGCTCCGATTTAGTTGCATTATAATTTGTGGTGTGTTGGGGGGAGGGTGGGTGGGTGTTTTTTAACTGGAATTTTTGTTTCATTAGCGGGAAGATTGGCATTAATAAGCAGGGGGCTTCTAACCGGGCTTTGGTGGTATTTATGGTACACCTAATTCTGCGAGTCAGCCAAACTTTCCACACTGCGACAACTTAAAATTTGTGGGGGTGTTGTAGTCTACGGTCGCACTTTTAACGACTTGGTAGTGGGTTGTACTACACTTTAGTCTACGTCCAAATTGGGTCAGATAAACACAAGACCTAAACAAATTTGCGCACTTCGGACACTCTGCAATCTGTTTTCAAAATACGGTATAGCAGTTGCAAAGGCAAAGCCGAGAAAGCTAACTCTCAGCAAGAAAAAGTTACAACATGGCTGACTTTTGAAAACAAAGTTAAACTATTTTGGTATGTAAAATCGCCAATATTACAGTAGTAGAAAAAGTAACACGTTCTCACTAAGGCAATAAGCATGCAGCAGTTTACGTCGATTTTCTACTCCCCATTGGGCGTGCATTGCACGTCAGACGTACGCCTGACGTCCATGTGCGTCAGGTCCACACTGGTGCAACTCACGTAAACATTTACGTCACGTTTACGTCACGTCTGACGTTAGTACTTAGTCCCTAGTCGCTTCATCTTATAGAATCCAGAGTTACTTGCCGGGAGTTACAAGACTCAAACACTATCTTTATTTGGTGTTACCTACTTCAAATAAACCTTGCTGCGGATTGAGGCTTCTGAAGTGCTCCACTGTTCATACTCACTGAGCACCAATGACAAGAAGAAAATTAGCACAAAGTACTCTTCGATGCTTGGCAAAACAGTAGAACCCAGAAGGCAGATCCGACAGTGAAGAGCAATAAATATCACTTTCATGAATTCAGTCTTTATTAAGATGACCAGGGAAGTGTCCATGTAATCAAAGTATCTTTCTGTTGAATAGATGCAATTGTAGTTATTTATTGTATGAAACAGGACTTTGGAAATACATGCTCTCAAGTCGAAATTCAGTTAACTCTCTCTAAACTGGACACCCTACTTGTTCGCCTTAAAGAGATGTCCCCGGTATTTGACATCATTGAGCCTGTAGTATCGCAAGAGTCACACGAACTTTTTGTATGTCCTTGTTCACCAGGAGTCTCCTACAGCTCAGTGATTAGAGCATCCAACCGGTACCTGGTAGGTCGTGGGTTTAACTCCCATTGGAGGCCCCGGAATTTTTCTGTTTGGAGTATTTCGACCTGAGAGCTTATTTTGGTATTCTTGGCTTGCACTTACATTATTTCATGTCATATCATGAATTGTAGAGAGTTTAAAACTACACATCTGGGTCAAATTTTTAAAGCCCCAGAGCATTTCGTTCAAGAGTCATAGGCGAACGAGTATTAGACATTTTTAGTAAAAATGTATGTGGTGACCATCTTGGTGTACTACTTCAGTACACCAATATGGCGGCCAAAACTTCAAAGTCATAATTACACAAAAATCCCATCACAAAAGATTGGATTCACTATAAGTTACATTAAATCGGCTTATAAGCATCTATAATGCAAAAATAACTTTCAACTGGTTTAATTTTGTTTATTTTCACGGCTTATCCGAAATGGCGTGACGAATTGCGTGACACATTTAAAACTTTTTTAATCTTTATGACGTCATGTGCAAGCCAAGAATAGTCGCAATTCCACTTAATAATTTAACATATTTCAAAATAATAGAACCATGGTCGAATCGTGGTCGTTACATACTGATACATTTACCGTACTTTGCAATTTAAACTCAAACTTTCAAACATGAATAATACTGCTTATTTGAAAGAAATCAAAGCACCAAATTCATTGCCCACGCAGACCGTTTTCTAAATACTCTTAAGAAAAACAGTTCGGCCGATGTTTTACAGAGGCTTTAATTGACGTTTTGAAAACTGGCGGTTAACTCTAAAACCGCTCAACCGTTGATAAATATCGCGGACCTTTTTTCGCGACATCGGAGCGGTAAGAACATGGTATGTGACCGTTCTCGAGGCTTTTCGGTTGCAGAGGATGGTGAAACCTTTTACCGAAGCCAGAACAATCGTACAAAAAGTTCCAGGTGCTATCTTTTTCAAATTATATATTTTATAAATTTTCTCTGAATTACTCCCGAATTACTGCAGTAGAACGTCGTTTACAGCAATCTCAATTGCCAATCTCAGCCAACAACAAATTATTTATTCTCGTTATTTGACTTTAATAAAGGCGCGTCAAAATTACATTATGTTGATTTCTCAAATTTTCATTGTTAACAAGAAATCGAAAATAAAAAAGGAATGGTCATTAAGAAATGGTTAACGTACAGCGCGCGTACATCGAGTTATGGATGCACGCCGGAGGTTGATAAGACCTGATAAGCACGAAAGAAGCGTGAGAGTTGCTTGAGGCGATAGTCGAGAGCGACTCTAGCTTCCCGAGTGCTTAGAAAACTTCCCGCGTGCATCCAAAACTCGATGTACGCACTGCTGCGACGTTTACCATTTCTTTTATAACATATCACGAAGACAACATATCAAAATTGCCGCGGGCAAAACAAGCTGAGTGACGTGAGCGGGCTATCCATGGGCAAATGGATGGCGCGTATCAACCAATCAGAGCATACGCTTTTCTTGAGGTATGTTATGATGACTCTTATATCATACCAAAAATATCTTTCGAGAGATGTTCCTCTGCTGGAGTCCTCTTTGATTTCCTTTTCTGGTCTCTGTAATAGACATATCCAATCAATGGAAGTAGAATGGGGGTTAATAGTGTGTCTGCCATAACAAGTAACAGCCACAGAAGAAAGTGTAGTTTTCCAGCAATCGACTTAAAAGGCGAACCCCTTTGCCACCTCATCTTCACTCTCTTGAACAAAAATGGATGGGATATAAACTGTAAAATAAAAACAAAACATTGCAACAATATCCCTACCTCTATCAATGCAAAACGTTGGAAAACAAAAACAAGAACCCCATCAACTTGAAAGTGAAACAGTTTTGTTTTTTGGTTGTTATAGAAAATACAACATGAATAAAAAATAGAAATTAATTGCCTTAATGATATTCCCAAAGGTCGAATGAAGAAAAATTGTTAAGAAATAAAAAGAACTAATCATTTCTGAGATATAAATTACTGATTCATTTACAGGGGCTCCCAACGAACAATATTTGGTAAAATGCACAACATTTTACCAAAATCAATTAAAAT
Source organism: Dendrophyllia cribrosa (assembly GCA_024195265.1). Taxonomy (NCBI): domain Eukaryota; kingdom Metazoa; phylum Cnidaria; class Anthozoa; order Scleractinia; family Dendrophylliidae; genus Dendrophyllia; species Dendrophyllia cribrosa. The sequence continues at coordinate 39,394,864 of JAJLRJ010000001.1, forward strand.
AAATGATATAAAAGCATTTCCAGGTGTCCTTCTACGTTGCTGGAAAAAAATATATCTGTTCCTTTTTCCTAGGATAACACACAGGGAAATTCCCAGCCAGCTGGATAAAAAATGTATGTTTCCCAGCCAGCAATTTAAAAAAAATGAATAAATAAAAAAAACAATAACAATTAGTTACCAAAAGGGGCTTGGAAACTAATGAAACATTAATGGCAAACTATTTGAGGCTTTTTTGTTTATTGTTTTGTACATGCACTGCCGTCTCGAACTCAAACCTGTTCGGATGTTTCTAAGCACTGCTTAAATTTGTTACTACGAAGCTTAACCCTTTTAAGCCTCAAAGTGACCAACATCAAACTTCTCCTCACAGAATTTATTTTTTTTTTTTTTTTTTTTTTTTTTCTCTCTTTTCACACAATGCATATTTATGCCACTCCAAGACATGTTTTTGAACTCATCATTTTCGAAACAAAACTTGCTTTTTTAACTGTTTTTTTTTTTTTTTTTTTTTTTTTTAAAATAAGGTTTTATTACTACATATACTACTTACAATACGATACTTAAACTACTTACAATATGATACTTACACTACTTACAATACGATACTTACACTACTTACAATATGATACTTACACTACTTACAATATGATACTTACACTACTTACAATATGATATTTACACTACTTACAATATGATACTTACACTACTTACAATATGATATTTACACTACTTACAATATGATACTTACACTACTTACAATACGATACTTACACTACTTACAATACGATATTTACACTACTTACAATACGATACTTGCGCTACTTACAATACGATACTTTTTTTAATGCAACGTCTTTTTTATTAATATTTCCACATACATGCGTAGTGTTACATACATTTAATGCAATACTTATAATTAACATAACATAATTTAATGAACACTCAGTTATAAGTGAAATAGTAAATATATATATATATATAGAAAGAGCACATACAGAGAACTAAAAGCTATCCACTTCAAGTACGTTATACATTGCTTTGCCACAATACTACAATGGTAATTATGTCGTCTCATTTTGTGAGGGGTTTTTCTTAAAGCGAGACCACTTCTTTTGAAAGGAGTTTATGGTGTTGTTGTCAAACGCAATTTGTTTTTCAAGTTCCATAGAGTTCTTAAGTAATTGTATATATACCTGCAGCTCAGGTAAGGTATTCCCAAGTTTGCATGTGTATATATAATGTCTAGCTATAAGAAGTAAGTGGTGGAAGAGCAAATCTTTTATGTCGTCAATTAAACCAAGACAAAAAGATGGGGAGAATGAAGAGTCCTCCATTCCAGTAAAGTTTTGAGTTATCCACTTTGACATATTTTTCCAAAAGGTTTGGGTATGTTTACAATTCCAAAACAGATGAACAAGGGTTTCTGGTGTTTCTTTGCAGAATGAGCAGGAATCCACTTGTTTTATACCTATCTTGCAAAGAAAATCATTCATAGCTATTCTTCTATGAAGCAGTTTAAATTGGAACACTCTAAGTTTTGTTTCTATTGTACATAAAAATGGTAAGTAATAGGTGTTTTTCCAATTAACCGCTACAGTAGAATTACCAAATATTTCCTCTTCCGCCAACCATTTTCCCTGACTCTTTGAAGGTATGGAAGCCCTTTTATTTACAAGATGTTGATAGAATTTTTTGCACACTTTTGAGTTAGACAGAAAGTTCTCAGCGGAGTCTTTTTGGGCAGGGCTATTGTGAACTGGGGAGTATTTTTTCCTGTAGTACTTTATAGCTGATACTACTTTGTAATACTCCAAATAGTTGGTTTTAATGTTGTATTTGTCTATAAATGCATTATAACTTAAAAAATTCTGATCATTATCTAGCAAATCTCTAATCTCCTTTACCCCCGCATAAAACCATGATTTGTAAAAAAAAGGTTGGTTCTCTATTTTAATGAGCGAATTATGCCAAATACACGTGGAAGCAAACTGAAGGTTCTCAGCACTGAAGTTGAAATTGGTCCAATATTCTACAATCTCATTTAAAAAAGGGTCCTTTAGATTAAGCTGTGAAGTATCCTGTTGTTTTAGATTACTTTGAAACAAAAGCCTGCCTCCGTGCTTCAATAAGTAGTGATCAAAAAAAAAGTTTCCATTTCCCTTTATTATCTTCATTTAAATACCCTTGTATCCATTTCATTTTAAGAGATTCATTGAAACTTTGAACATCAATCATCTTTAGTCCTCCTTTCTCGTAATTGTTTATCATTTCTGTCCTTTTAACTTTGTCGCCTTTTCCATCCCATAAGAAATCATACAATAAGGAATTGACTTCTTTAAGTGCACCCGAGGGCGTTGGAAGAGAAGACAAAACATAAACCAATTGTGACACGGCCATGGTTTTTATGATTGTAATTTTACCCAAGAGGGTTAGTCTTCTTGCTGACCAATTATTCAAAATGCTGCGAATTTTTTCGATTTTCTCGCTTAAGTTAACATCAAGAGACTTATCTTCCAACGTGGAAAACCAAACTCCCAAGGCGTAGACCTTTGTTTCAGCCCATGTTATAGGTTTTATTGAAGGGAAAGTGATGTCCGAACTTTTAGATGATCCGATCCAGAGGGCTTCAGTTTTGTCATAATTAACTTTAAGACCAGATATGGAAGCAAAGGCATCTAGTAAGTATAGGGATCTTGAAAAGGAAGATTCTGAACCATCTAAAATCATAGTCGTGTCATCAGCGTATTGAGATAGTTTGCACTCAGTGCCAAGGACCTTGATTCCACGGATCTCTTTGTCATTCCTTATCGCGTTACCTAGTATTTCGGCACATAAGATAAACAAATATGGGGAGAGCGGGCATCCCTGTCTCACTCCGCGACCTAAGCTAAAGAAATCTGAGGACCAACCGTTGTTCTGGATACAACTGCTGATATCCGTATAGAATATTTTTATCCAAGATACCAGAGAAGCTCCGAAGTTATAATATTTAAGGGTTTTCTCTATAAAGGACCATTCTATACTATCGAAAGCTTTTTCGAAGTCAATGAACAGTAAAAGACCCGGTATTTGCTCATTATCTGTGTAATTTATTATGCTCTCTATAAGTCTGATGTTTTCCCCAATAAAGCGACTTTTTAGAAAACCCGTTTGGTCATTGTTGATAATCTTTGGCAGGACTTTTCGTAATCGACTAGCGATGGATTTAGTTGCTATTTTGTAATCACAGTTAAGAAGAGTAATAGGCCTCCAGTTTTTTAAAAGATTAGTAGGTTTGTTCTTCTTTGGTATGAGGGTAATCAATCCTCTCCTTTGTGTAATTGATAGAAGGCCCTTTGCATGTGCACAGTTTAAGGCGTTTAGTAGGTAATGATGGATATCATTCCAGAATACTTTATAGAATTCTGCCGGGAGGCCGTCACTTCCCGGACTTTTATTTGATTCCATTGATTTTAAGCTTTCAAAACATTCAATTTCAGTCAAAGGGCCTTCACACTGTTTTTGCTCTATCTCATCTAGTGTCAAAGCATTTCCTTCTGGGAAGAAAATTGTTTCGTATGCAGCATTAAATTGTGTATCAGTTGAAGAATATAAGTTCTGGTAGAAAGTTTTTGCTTCTTGTAAGATCTCACTATCCATGTTAATTACGCTATTATCCGCCAGGGTAAGGTGTTTGATAGTTTTTTTATTAAAATGCCGTTTTTCTAAGCTAAAAAAGTATTTTGTATTCTTTTCTCCTTCATTGTACCATCGAGACTTAGATCTAATTATTGCTCCTCGGGTTTTATGCTTTGATATTTCTTCTCTTTGTAGGATCTTAATATTTAGTTCATTGTAGATGTGGGCTTTTTCGTTTTCAGATAGGGAGTTTTCTTCAAGTCTTTTTTGGAGAGATAATATGTCAGATTCTAGGATCGTCTCTTGTGATTTCATTTTAGCTTTCTTTCTCCTTGCGTAATTTAGTGAGCTTGCTCTTATTTGCATTTTCATGGTGTCCCACAAGAGAACGGCGTCAACCTCTTTATTGTTTACATATTCATTTTCTACTTCAGCAATTGTGTTCTTAATCAAGTTGACATAATCATTGTCCAACAAAAAGGAAGTGTTCAGCTTCCAAAAACCTGGGCCCCTGGGATTTGCATTGTTTGCAAGGTGGATAGTTATTAGAGAATGGTCAGTTTTGAATCCAGTTAAAATATCTGCTTTTGTAATTGCTGTACTTAAGCTAGAGCTCGTCAAAAAGAAGTCGAGACGGCAATGTATATCGGGTTTTCTTCTCCTCCAGGTGAATCTTTTAGCGTCTGGATTGAAAATACGCCAGATGTCTATGAGATCTAACATATTTGCGATGTACCTAACTTCTTTTAACGACTTCTCGTGAGTCACCGGCCTTCCGCCTTTTTTGTCTTTTTGGACATCGAGCACTAAATTAAAGTCACCCCCCAGAACTATCTCACCGCAGTCAAAAGAGAGAAGCTGATTGAGAACATTTTTGAAGAAAGCAGGATTATCGTTATTCGGTGCATAAATATTCACTAGAGTCAAAATCTTATTCTCTGCTTTGATATCTACTATAACGAATCTTCCCTCTGGATCAGAAAACGATTTCAAAATTTGGAAATTGAAACTATTATTGAAAAGTACACATACTCCGGCGCTGGCGCTAGAAAAGCTACTAAATATAGCTGAATACCCCCATTCAGCAGACCAGAAGACCTCCTTATCTTTAGTGCAATGAATTTCTTGAAGAAAATAAATTGCATATTTTTTCATCATGAGCCATCGAAATGTCTCACGCCTTTTCATAGTGTTTGACAAACCTCTCACGTTTAGAGAACAAATAACTAATTCGTCAGTATAGGTGATGATTGATAGGTACTTAACAAAGCAATTGTAAAACGCAGAAGTGGAATTAACAAGCCCAAATTATTAACACTTAGTATGAACAAAGAGTAATAAAAATACGAACATAATACCTCACAGAATTTATACATAATCAAGAGAAAAGGTCATGAGAATTAATGCAGTGATCAGCAAAGATAATTTACTTTGACCTTTTAATGAATTCTTTCACCTAGATCTGTAAGAAATGTATATAAACCAGTAAGGAGAATTTTTTTCGGAATATTTTGCCAGCCAGCAAGAATTCCTTTGGGGAACAGATAAAGGGAGGAACAGATTCGTTGGGTGCCCCTGCATTTATTTGATAGAAATGTCTTTGGAAGAAATATCTGTTGAAAGCACATGCATGTGAAAGAAAGGTAATTAATTCTTAGTTGGTATTTTGGTATTTTGTATTTTTGTATATTTATATATATTTAACTATTATAGCGCGAAAGCGCGCGTGATATCGCCTGGTACTTAGCCGACTCGGCCTACGGCCTCGTCGGCTAAAATTAGGCGATATCACGCAAGTTTGAGCGCTATAATAGTTTTATAATTCAACACATTGATAACAAAGCACAGTTTGAAGAGAAAATATCGCCGACAAGCCTTTTATTTTAAAAAAGCTTACATATGTTTTAACACGCGAAACTTGCAACATCACACAGTTCATGAATGAAAGTGGCGCCTTTGTCAATATTGCGCAAACTTGAACACTATAACTGTTTTATAATTCAACACATTGATAACAAATCACAGTTTCGAGAAAAAATTCATTGAGATATACAACCTTTCATTAAGTAAAAAGGCTAACAACAATATTATACCTTGCACTATTTCTTAAACAACAAACAGTGAATGCCGAAACGTTTGCCAAGCTAAAATTAATTTAGCGTACACAATCAGTTGAGAGTTTCTACGAAGAGCTTCTGTCTACTTAAAGAACGGGACAGAGAAGTGACTACAAGAATTAAAACACAGTAAAATGGCATTGAATGCCTTAGTTACAAGTGTTTCGTATCTTAAAAAGTTCAATTCAGAAATGAATCAAAACAAATTGAACAAACACACGGATACGAACCTAAACATAGCGGCGAAAAGTCGGAAAGAACTGCAGCGTGGACAGTATGTCTTACAAAAATTCACAGCTAAAGGATACAAGAAACGGTTAAAACATCGTACCTGTAGTTGATTTGGCTTTTTATTCCCTTCCATCAGCACCACAGTTTCAAACATCGAAGTACAAGCTGAGTCGATCAATGTTGTTTACAAACTTGCTCGTTTTTTAGCTCCTACAGCCGTAATGACGAGATCAGAAACTTATCTGTGAAAGCATCAAGTCTATATCATATTCTAGAGGTGATTACCAAAGGAATTTTACGAAAATTGTGCTCCTTCATTCACTCCTTGTCGAGCGGGTTAAATTTTGAACCAGTTTTCATTCAGCTACGCCAAGAAACACTGCGACCGCGACAACGCGAAAATTTCGCGCCTTTTTTGTCCAATCATGTTAACAATATTTTTTCTCTTTTCTTTCCTTCTCTTTTTTTCTTTCTCTTCCCTTTTTTAACTTATAGTTCACGCACTTTTTCACCCAAAAACACGAAATTGCAGGCAGCAGTCATTTTCACTTTCCTTCAAAATGCGAAATTTACGCCATCGCTGGTTATACGTCATGTAGACATAACGTATATCGATAACTTTTTGACCATATTTGGGCAGTGTATCAATGTGTTGAATTATAAATATATAATATATATATATATATATATATATATATATATATATATAATCGAGGTGAACTGATCAACTGAAGATTCGACTTGGCATTTTATAAAATGCCAAGTCGAATCTTCAGTTGATCAGTTCACCTCGATTATAACGCTCTAGTTCTTCTATTGAGCACTCTGTCGATAGGCGTGCATATCAACTGGTATATATATATATATATATATATATATATATATAGACGGTTTTGAAGGTGCTGCCTGAGCCAACGAAAGATGTCATACCAAAAGGATCACAATAATGGATTCACAGTCCGGATTCGGTGGATATAATAAAAAACTAGTTAAAAAGACCGAAAATGGACAACTTTTGGTATAAAAAAATGTAAAAATTTACTTAAAAAACGTTTCGGTCTCTCGACCTTCATCAGTTGTACAGCCGGACAGTTACACATGAGACTTAAATACGGTTACAACAATGACTTAACATTAAACTACTGATAAATTACGTAACAAAAATAAAAGCAAAATTACAACGGTAATACAATAATAGAAGTGATAACGAGACTAGACTAAAGGAAAACCACAAGTGCCACAAATATACTAATGAGCTAATATACTAATGAGCTACGGTAACATATATATATATATATATATATATAATTATAATAAACTGGTTTAAGACTTCAGAGGTAGTTCATCGTTTTATTACTACAGCTCTGTTTCGTATGGCCAAAAGATGACCACACTCATCAGGCAATATCAACGATTGACCGTTAAATTACAATAACTGGCTATAAAAGCGGGGATACGGTTGCTATGAGATATAAAAACATGCATAATTTTATCATGTGAGTGCTATTTATAATTTGGGAGATTGTGTTACTTTATTATAAAGTTCTTGAGGAGGTATCTGTTTCTGTGGGGGCATGAACTTGCTAACTCATTTCGTTTGTTCAGACTGCAGAGATTCTTTTTACAGATGATTATGAATTTTTCAAGTTCATGCCCCCACAGAAACAGATACCTCCTCAAGAACTTTATAATAAAGTAACACAATCTCCCAAATTATAAATAACACTCACATGATAAAATTACGCATGTTTTTATATCTCATAGCAACCGTATCCCCGCTTTTATAGCCAGTTATTGTAATTTAACGGTCAATCGTTGATATTGCCTGATGAGTGTGGTCATCTTTTGGCCATACGAAACAGAGCTGTAGTAATAAAACGATGAACTACCTCTGAAGTCTTAAACCAGTTTATTATAATTGTCAATGCTCCTCTAAGAGTTGAGCGCTCTCTGAAATACATTCAAATCAAGTTCAAGAATTTATATATATATATATATATATATATATATATATATTGGAAAATAGAAAAAAAAAACTACTCTTTCGTCCCTACAAGCCTGTTTCGTGATTGCTCACTCTTCAGGGGATTTTAATGAATATTCATAACCGTCGTTCTTACACTATAAAATTTACATAATCAATGATGCGGTTAATTCAAATTTAAATTTAAATGAAATGTTACGTAGCAACGCTTTGTTCCTGTGGCGACAAGAAGATACAAGTTCATTACGCAAGTTCATTTTCATTAGGAAATTTGTCGCATCTTTCATCACAATGGACTACGCATCACAATTGAAGTCAACAAGCAGATCATTAACTTCCTAGATGTCACCTTTAACCTGAACAACAGCACTTACCAGCCGTTCACAAAGCCTAACATATCGCTGCAGTACGTCCATCGCGAGAGCAACCACCCACCAATCACCACAAAGAACATTCCTGCCGGCATCAACAAACGACTGTCATCCCTTTCATCGGACAAAGCTTCATTCGACCAAGCCGTCCCTCCATACCAAAAAGCACTTGACGAGAACGAATACCGCTACACTCTTCACTACGAACCAGCTTCGACTGCCAAACAGAAAAACAGACAACGAAACAACATACTCTGGTACAACCCCCCATTCAGTAAAAACGTCTGTACCAATATCGGACACAGATTCCTCACCCTAGTAGACAAACACTTCCCTAAAGACCACAAGCTAAGAAAAATCTTCAATCGCAATACCATCAAGATCAGCTACAGCTGCATGAATAACACTAAACAAATTATCGACAATCACAACAAGCGTATTTTGAATCCACCCGTACACACCGATGACACCGCAAACAACGCAATTGTCAACAAAACATGCAACTGCCTACAAAACAACACATGCCCACTTAACGGAAACTGCCTCCAATCATCAGTTATCTACCAAGCAACCGTCAAACGTAAGGACAATAACACTTCTGAAACGTACCAGTTGGACTGACAGAAAACGTCTTTAAGACAAGATACAGAAAACACGCTACATCTTTCCGTCACGCAAAACACAGAAACTCCACCGAACTCAGCAAACATACCTGGAATCTTAAAGATAAGAACATTGACCACTCTATTTCATGGCGTATCATTTCATCAAGTTCAACCTACAATAGCTCAAGTAAAAGATGCAATCTCTGCCTTAAAGAAACATTTTTAATAATCTGCCGACCTGAGTTGTCATCACTCAACAAGCGTAATGAACTTGTATCTTCTTGCTGCCACAGGAACAAAGCGTTGCTACGTAACATTTAATTTAAATTTAAATTTGAATTAACCGCATCATTGATTAGGTAAATTTTATAGTGTAAGAACGACGGTTATGAGTATTCATTAAAATCCCCTGAAGAGTGAGCAATCACGAAACAGGCTTGTAGGGACGAAAGAGTAGTTTTTTTTTTCTATTTTCCAATAAATTTCACTCTACTTTAACGTATCGAGCACTGTACTACGGAATAATTGAAACACAATCTTCATATGTATATATATATATATAGCTAAGTATGGCTGAAAATGTCACTACAACTGCGCCAAACAAGGGTTTTTATGACCCCGATCAGCCCGAGAATCACAGGGAGCGAGAGCGAGAGAAAAAAGGACTAGCAAAAGTCTTTTGTTTTCATATTGTAGACTTTAGACGTAGTTTTTCAATGACAACAAAACAAGGAGAAACACACTCCCAGAGGCTCACTCAGGGCGATATGGTTTTCAAAAATCCAGCTAGATATGTCCATAGTATGGCATACAATGACCGAGAAAAGGGTAAAAAGGCGATTTCCGGCAAAAGTCAGTGTGTTCTAGAACATTTCACAGCGTTTGCTTGAGATATATTGCTGAATTTTTGAAATCACGGTCGATTAAAATTACAGCAATTTCATTACAACTACGCGAAACAAGGGTTTTTATGACCCTGATCAGCCCGAAAATCACAAAAAGAGAGAGAAAAGGGAAAGGGACCGAGAGCGAGAGCGAGAGCGAGAGCGAGAGCGAGAGCGAGAGCGAGAGCGAGAGCGAGAGCGAGAGCGAGAGCGAGAGCAGGAAAAACACTTGAAACAGTCTTTTGTTTTTATTATGTGCACAAAATAAAAACTTATTTTGTGCAAAAAATAAAAAAAAATTGTCCACAAAATAAAAACAAAAGACTGTTTGGTTTTCAAAAATCCAGCTAGATATGTCGATAATATGTCGTTTAAAAACGCCCAGACGCTTACTTACTTACTTACTTACTTACTTACCAGCTAGTTATACTATAATTTTTTATTATTATTTTTTAAGAAAAACAAAAGAATACCTTCTCTCTAAATTAGAAATATTGTAATAATTATTGTTTTGAAAGGTTAAGAAAAGACGTAAAACAAATGTGATTGTCACTAATAAACGTACACTTAGAACATGGCGACGTTGTTAAAACATTGTAAAGTAACTTTTAATTATAAAGTTGTAACAGGGGCTCTCCGTGTGAGCCCAGTGGGGTTTGTTGAGAGCTCCTGCTCCAGTTCCATATGTCATATTTATGAACTACACTGTTGTTATACCTTTGGACTGTGGAGCCGCCACATTTCAACACTGCTATCATTGCATCAAATTAGCTTGCTGGCACAATTTATATAAATGTACAAGAGGGGGATCCAGGGCTCGAACGTAGGATTCTGATTTCTGGTGAAAACTGCCTGACAAACGTACCTTCTTCTGTTCGTAAATAATAGCCTGTTTCGTCATTTCACTGAACAAAGATCCGTAACGATCCGCGTCACCATCTTGAATGCTGGCTTCTTCTTTTGTGCGCACTTGATCCAACAACTGAACGGCAAAGTCTTCAACCTTGTCAGCAAGGTTTTGCAAGAGTTTAGTGTTTTCAGTGGTTATTTCACCCAGTTCCTTAAGTTTCTTGTGTATCTAGTTGTAAAATATTTGTACTTATTACAACAAGTCGACTTGACGGATATTTCAGTGTGCTTATGTTTGCGCTTGCATTGCTTGGAGGCAATAGGCTATAAAAGTAGTTCCCTCCTGAATAAAACTTCAAACTAACTTGTCATAAATGTTTATCAAGAGATCCCAGATGGTATTTTTAATGTCATAGTAGATTTCATAATTCTAACACTTAGCATTAGAACTCAGCATACCTTGAAAATCATTTCAATATGGTCTTCGTCATCTTTGGGTAAACAAAGTTCTTCAGCTGTGATGGTTGCCACTATCTTATCCACGTTCCAAGGCTCTTCTATATTCATCTTTAGGAAAGAATCTATAGAATATTCTTGGAAAAAGAAAGAGTAAAATATAAACGGTCAGTTGACCACTAGCTGTACCAAACAACACTACACTTTGGTACATAACTTGAACTTGGGCTAATTGACAACTTTGCGCTTAATACAAAGACAGTGCATCCTCATGGGACGTTTGCATTAGAAAACCTTTTCCTTGGAATATTAGAATGTGTTCTAATATCTAATGTCTTTATTAATACAATAGCAAAAAATGTGCATGTATATAACTATTTTCAAATTCGTTAAGAGAATAAAAGGATGATAAGAATAATAAATATAAAAATATTTACAGAGCTAATTTTATTGATATTTAAAATGTAATCTATTGATAAAACTAGATTTAAATCTTTCCGTATTTACTCGAGGAAGCATACTTCTGGGATTCCTAAGATGAAGCGAGCTCTGTTTTACACGAGGTAATAAAGGAAAAAGAGGATGAGATTGATTTCTTAAAATTCTATTAAAAAGAGAATGGTCAGACTTTTCTAGTAGTTCTTCTATATAATAGGATAAGAAATATAGTTTCGTTTGTGGCATCGCGTGAGGAAATTCTGTACAGTAGTAAGCTCAGGAGGTGAAGCGGCGTAAACAGACAAACCATAAGTAATTTTAGGTAAAACTATAGATAAAAACATAAAATCAATATCTAGTTGGAGATAATCTTCCTTGCGTAACGATCGAAGTACATATAAACACCTGTTTGCCTCTATAAGTTTCCCTTTAACATGTTCATTAAATCTAATGTTGTCTTGAAAGGTAATTCCTAGTATTTTTAACTTCTCTACTTGCTTAAAGGGGAAGCATCACGGGAATTTTGATCTTTTTTGGTCAAAGCCATTTCACAATACCTTTACTTATTTACAAAGTAACACTAAAACACCAAGAGAGTGAAATCAACCAATTCTTTAAAGAGGAACAAATCATGCTCTGTTCTAACCCATTTTGGAGACGAAAATGTGGAAACTTGAAAAAAATTAGGCTAACTTTTTTCAAGCTGCAATTCATTGAGACCCAGTCCGTCAATGACTAGAGACACTCATCAGCAGTTTTGATATATTTTGTGATCATTTATCACACCACTGGAGCTTTATTTTTCGGTTTCTGATCATACAATATATTTTTTGCTTTTTAAAATGACACCAAATCCTCGTGATACTTCCCCTTTAATTCCATTTACTAAGTTTGTGTCCGCTTTGATTTTCTTGCACACTACTAACTTGTTGCATTTAGTTACATTACATGGCATGTGATTGTCTTTAGACCAATCAAAATATTGTCTAACGGCATTACAGGATTGATTGTTTTTTAACTTGAATGGTTGTATCGTCTGCATACTTGGCTATATGACTCTGTCCATCCTTATCAATTTCCAGGTCATTCATGAATAAATTAAAAAGATGTGGTCCACTGACACTACCTTATACCCTTATTAACACGATGCCACTGAAAAGTAGTACCTCTAAAAGCAAGCCTTTGCTTTCTATCTTTAAGAAAATTTAGATACCAATTAATAATATACGGTTCATGTTGAGCAGCTTAAGTTTTCCACCAACTAATGAGTGTTTTACATTATCAAATGCCTTTGAAAAGTCCATCGCAAAGAGTCTGACACAAGTACAATCTTTCTCATCTAAAGCCTTCAGGCATTTTCCCTTGTGATAGTGCTTCTCAAAAAATGTTGGATCCAACACAGGTAGGGAAGATAACCGTCGTTATAATTCAACACATTGATACACTGCCCAAATATGGTAAAAAAGTTATCGATATACGCTATGTCTACATGACGTATATCCAACGATGGAGGTAAATTTCGCATTTTGACAAGAGAATCGGCAAAAATGACGGACCGGCCTCGATATTTTTTCTTCAAACTGTGCTTTGTTATCAATGTGTTGAATTATAAAACTATTATAGCGCTCAAGCTTGCGTGATATCGCCCAATTCTTGGCCGACTCGGCCTACGGCCTCGTCGCCTAAGAATTAGGCGATATCACGCAAGCTTTCGCGCTTTTATAGTTAATTATCCTATAAAACGTCTATGCAAAGTTTTAAAAAGTGTGCTCTTGATAAACATCTAATCCTCGTAACATATTCGTCAATAAGAGTTAAACCCAAATTGACAAATGACGCATTGTCTCTACTAGGAAATATTTTAAGTTGGAGGTCCATATTATTAATGCAAATTACATTGATTTAGCACCAGGAACAACAATAGCATTTAGACTTAGCCTGTTGTTGCTTTTGTTGTTAACAAGCAAGAGCCTTTCGAATCATTAGCACACGCGCGGGCTTTTCCGTTAACATAATTGCAATCAGGGGCGGATTTAGGGGTGGGCCGAGGGGGTCGCGCGGCCCCTCCTTTTGCCTGGGATTATTATTATTTTTTTAATATTTTAGTTAGCAACGTCTGTCAGATGGTATTTTGCAGCTTTTGCTTTGTTTCCTGAGATATATTTCCTTTATTATCAATATGAACATTATCAAGCGTTGTTCGAATCAACCCGCCTTTATAAACAAGTTTCAAGAATGTTTACAGAAGCACCATGGGAGAAGACCGCCTCAACGCACTGTTGCTGCTCTTTGTTCACAAAGACGTAGCTTTAGATTATGGTGCAATTGTTGACGACTATGTCAAGCGTAACCAGAGAAGGATGACATTAATCAACCCCTGCAGTGACTCTTCTTAAAGTCATTTCCACGGGATATTTCGTTTGTTTAATTTGTTTTTGAAAATTTATCTTTAAATCTGTCATCCGAAGCCTTCATTTTTGGTCACAAATGTTCCCAGAATGCATGCAGTATAGCATCAATTTTCCGGGGGGAAATGTTGCTGCTTTGGCGCGAGGTTGCACTCTCGCCGCAATTGCTGCGGCTCATGTTTGATTTAATATTATTGTTAAGTTGGAAAAGGTCATGTCATTCATCAAAACACGCATCATTTTAAAAGTGTTTATTGTACTTCTTTGACAACCACACCTGTATTTTATTAAATATTTCAGCATTTCTTGTTCAATATGGATTCCAAGCAATTGATAAATTTAGGCGTCCAGAATGCACCAGATTGCATCTCGGAGTACTCCAATTATCAAAATTTTTCGAACCCCCCTAGATTGTCACGCCTTCGGCGCTCCTGATGGGCGCTGGCGCGCCCATATTGTCACTATAAAAATTGCTCCGGCCCCCTCTTTATAGATTTCTATGGGTACTATGGGTAGTAATTATTCAGGATTCTGAGTAAAACAAATAGTGACTGTAATATTTTTGTTCAGTGCTATTTACAATATTTAGCCTTTTGCCATTCTATTTCGAGCCTTCTCCATGCAACAAAATAAGCTACGAACAGTTCGGCAAGAAAGCCGTTATTTAAATGACACCAGCGCCCACATAAATTGGTAGGTAAGCGGGTGGTTCAGAGAGGCAAGCTGTTTGTTTCTATTCGTTCTCTGCCATTGAAAAAAAATTGTCAGCCGTACGTTTTATCCACCGTAGATTGCATTTTCCTCAGAACTTTAAAAACCCATAACATTCGACAGGAGCCGCCGGGAAAGCCATGTTCAATTCGTCGAAGCCAGTAGGTATATTATGTGGCACGCGTGTTGTATGCTAATCAATCTACTTATGTTTTATCAGGTTTAAAACCTGAAAACACTACTGCTCGTTTTTTATACAGTACATAAAATATGTAAGAAAAAAGTGTATAAAAGCTTCTTACCTTTTTTGCCTAAAACAGTTTGACCATTCGGTGGCTCTAGTAAACTAGTCCTTTCCTCACGAGGCGGCGTATCTTCAGAAAAAAAAGAGGGAAGAGGGCATTGTTAGGATAATCGTTTCTTGATAGCCCCACCACGTTTACATGCTTGATCTAAACAATAAAGTTCTCCTGTGTTTTTACTTTGAGTTTTCCTTATCTACTTCAGCTGATGTCCACACCAGCGCCCACATAAATTGGTAGGTAAGCGGGTGGTTCAGAGAGGCAAGCTGTTTGTTTCTATTCGTTCTCTGCCATTGAAAAAAAATTGTCAGCCGTACGTTTTATCCACCGTAGATTGCATTTTCCTCAGAACTTTAAAAACCCATAACATTCGACAGGAGCCGCCGGGAAAGCCATGTTCAATTCGTCGAAGCCAGTAGGTATATTATGTGGCACGCGTGTTGTATGCTAATCAATCTACTTATGTTTTATCAGGTTTAAAACCTGAAAACACTACTGCTCGTTTTTTATACAGTACATAAAATATGTAAGAAAAAAGTGTATAAAAGCTTCTTACCTTTTTTGCCTAAAACAGTTTGACCATTCGGTGGCTCTAGTAAACTAGTCCTTTCCTCACGAGGCGGCGTATCTTCAGAAAAAAAAGAGGGAAGAGGGCATTGTTAGGATAATCGTTTCTTGATAGCCCCACCACGTTTACATGCTTGATCTAAACAATAAAGTTCTCCTGTGTTTTTACTTTGAGTTTTCCTTATCTACTTCAGCTGATGTCCACACCAGCGCCCACATAAATTGGTAGGTAAGCGGGTGGTTCAGAGAGGCAAGCTGTTTGTTTCTATTCGTTCTCTGCCATTGAAAAGAAATTGTCAGCCGTACGTTTTATCCACCGTAGATTGTATTTTCCTCAGAACTTTAAAAACCCATAACATTCGACAGGAGCCGCCGGGAAAGCCATGTTCAATTCGTCGAAGCCAGTAGGTATATTATGTGGCACGCGTGTTGTATGCTTATCAATCTACTTATGTTTTATCAGGTTTAAAACCTGAAAACACTACTGCTCGTTTTTTATACAGTACATAAAATATGTAAGAAAAAAGTGTATAAAAGCTTCTTACCTTTTTTGCCTAAAACAGTTTGACCATTCGGTGGCTCTAGTAAACTAGTCCTTTCCTCACGAGACGGCGTATCTTCAGAAAAAAAAGAGGGAAGAGGGCAGTGTTAGGATAATCGTTTCTTGATAGCCCCACCACGTTTACATGCTTGATCTAAACAATAAAGTTCTCCTGTGTTTTTACTTTGAGTTTTCCTTATCTACTTCAGCTGATGTCCATACTCATGTTAGGTAGTCCCCTTACAAATTTCTCTTGTTCAATGTTGGTTACGGAATTCCTCTGTAAAGCTAATCCTTCCCTCTTGTATTTATTTATTTATATGTTTCTGTGTGATACAAATATGATTTCAATGATACAAAAGGAAACCAGGAAAGGTCCCGATGTTCTTCTCCAGTAAAACAGACAGTACATTTGCTGCAATTATCAGCTTGGCAGAGTCATTTTTGACTATCCCGAGCCGGCCCTTTAAACATGGTGACTTTGACATCTTTGTTTTGGGTAGATTATTACAATTTTCTTGGATTATTTTCGTGTGTGTGTGTATGTATGTCTTTCTTGTTTGCATCCCAAAGCTATTATAACAATATAAACAATACAAACAATGAAGAAAACTTCATGAATGTCACAATGAGAAGAGTAGGAATATGGATACGCATGTCAAAATGGCACGTCATTTGGATCGAGTAATCCAGTAAAGCTTACTGTATGACGATCGCAAAGCATGCTGGAAGTTTTTGACACCACGCTTCATTTGCTCGTGCAAGCCGAAAGAGCTCACGCGGAAGACGAATGAAGTTGAAAATGGTGCCGTTATCGTGGATCTTTCGATGAAAAATTTAAATTGTGTTAGTTTATGCTCTAAGAGCTCTCGATTATCAAGCAGTTTGAAGGCTCGAAGTTGAGAAAACGATTGGTTTTTGCCGTTGGAATGTAATGATCAATGATGACCCACGAAGGTTAGTATACGTCAGTTGTAAACATTGAATAAAAAGTCTATCCGTAATTTCCATCGTTATTTCTTTCATCGGCTGGGAGAGAAAGGACAGATAGCTTTTATAAATATACAATTTTAATTTGAGAAACTTGACTGTTTCGCTGCTTGTTACATTTTTCCATTCACATTCCTAATGCACTGAAGAACACATTTAAAGTACTGTCACAGGGTGACTCTTGCAGCATTTTTTAGGTTTTCTAGAAATTTCCATTAAGTGCCCTCATAAAAATTGCAAATGTTATAAGTTGCTTCAAGTTCGGGACATCTTGTCTCCACATCTAACACAAACCTCTTATCTTTGACGTTTCCTTCACAAATTTGATGAATCAGCTTTTAAAAATATTTTTAGCCGTTTCCACTAATTAAAGGCCTGTTTATACCGAGCGCGACCACGACTACGAACGCGACCATTGCGACTTTCCGCGCGACTTTCCGCTTGAAAGTTCGCACGAACCACCGTTCATACAGAACGCGGTAATTCGGGCTGTGACAGTCGTAATGTGTGCTGCCATGCACCATCTTATGAAAATGGCAGCAAACGCCTCAGACACAGATTCTAATGACATTTTTGCATTTTACCTCCTCACACAGCGGAGGAGAAGGAAGAGGAGATACAGGCGAATATCTGTACATCCAATTTTACAGAAGCGTCATATTTATGGCGAATACCACCACCTAGTAAAGGAGCTTCATTTCCACCCAGACAAGTTTGTCTGTCGTATAACGTTGGGTGTTTTTCAACTTCCACAATTAGCAGTTCAGTTTTGTCCGACATGTTGTCAACCGGTGCGCTACAAAGTCAATTTTTTTACGCGTCCCGCGTGTCACCTGGGCCGAATTACAAGAAAACAAAAGAACCGATTGGTTGACAAGAAATAGTTCGTGCGACCATAGCATAAAAAATCGCTCTGGAGGCAATCTCTACGAATTTCCGCACGAACCAATTTCCAGCCGCGTTCGTGGTCGCCTTTGGTATAAACGGATTCATACAAATTGCTTATACGCAATCCAATGCCAACGCCGCGTTCGCGTTCGCGTTCGCGTTCGCGTTCGCGTTCTTGGTCGTGCTCTGTATAAACAGGCCTTAAGTGCGGGAAACTTTATGAACAAGGGCAAAGAAGAAGGGCAAAGCCCGAAACGTTTGCTTTTTCACATAGATTTTGATAATTTATATTTATACCGTACTACGTTTGCATGCTTGGCCTCAAACGATGAAATTTCCGAGTGTTAGAACTTAAATTTTGGGTATTAGAATCGCGCATTTCGTAGTAGGAGGAACATTTTCTCTTTTTAAGTTAAAAGGAGAAAATGCCTCTCTTACTAACTAAATGGGGAAACAATAGGACACAGAATACAGTATTAGGAAAAATACTCAAGAGATCTGCAGCTTTCTTAAAACGTTCTGAATGAACCTCCCCCCTTTCCCGTGCATCCAATTCCCCTGTTCATAGCGGAGCACTCACCGGGCCGAAGGCCCGGCTGCGCAGCCCCATACTCATAGAACCTATGCCCGTCATTTTTCATGGTCATGGCTAGCGGAATGTTTCGCGGCGCGCGTGTGCCCACCCTCCGCCGCCGTCGCGCAGGACTACAATAGCTCGCGGGCGCGTATGACGTCGCAAAACATGCGCGTACGACGTCATGTTGAAACCAAGGCGAGGCTTTGTTTTTCGCGCGGTTACAAGGCCGAATGTCACGTCAGCTGGAAAAACATTTGATGTTTTGCTGTGAATTTACTAAGCGGAGAAAACCGTTTTAAAGGCGTTATTTCCCTGAATATTTCGCGGTTTGCTACTCAAGACAAGGATTCTAATTAAGGGATACTCTGAAGCCGCTTTAGTGGAAAAAGACGAGCTTTTAGGGATAAAATCTTGCTTCGAGAAACTTCATGTATTACGTTTTTATCAATGCGGGAGATGTTTGTTTTTCACGGATTTCAGAACCAGAAGCGGAGATTTGAATTTCAAAGCAAGCGAAGGACTTAAAGGTAAAACAGATTACATTTTTCGATTATGTATTGTTAGTTTTGGAGAATAGATTTTAAAACGTGCTTACATTCAGTTGTATCGATTTCTAGAATTTCATCGAAGAAAGCTTGAGGTACGCGTTTTGCTTTTAAACGTAAACTATTATAAATGGAGATTTGAATAAATTTTTTCGAAAGAAGATTGTGTTGTCCATTTCTATGTGTTTGTTAATTCAGTAGATAGATTGAAAAGCGATTTTATGTAAACAAAACAAGACTTTGATTTTATAGTACAGTTCTATTTTCACTCGCATCGCCTTATGCAAATATGTTTGTGTATTTTTGCAATTTTGATTTCAAATCAGTTTCTCGGGCAATTTGTGACAAGCAACAAGTGTATTTTATTCGGAAAGTAGTCGTACTAGTTATTCTAGACGGAGAAAAAGTTGTTTTTGTGAACTTTTGTACGGTCTATAAAAATGTACTGTGCAGACGGTCGCGTAATAAGCTTACTGTTTTTGAGAATTGCTAAAATTGAAAAATAGCCTTCGTCAATCTTAATTATTGTGCTTCCAACCTTTCACCTTAGTCAAGTTTCACCTCAGTTAAGCTTGTTCACAGAGCGACGCTGTTAGGCTCAGCCTATCTATATATATTATGTTGGTTAGAAATACTTGGTAAAATTAATCCTACTCTCGTGCATTTTTTTATATTAAGATATATGTGAAGCCAAAATTAAAAGCTTCTTACTGTTCTCCGCAAATTCTTGATAATTTAGTTGTGGATCCTCTGACCTGCTTGAGTAAGAGCGTATCTCTGGAACTTAGCATAAAGGAAAAAGAAGTGGACTAATTAGCATACAAAAATGTGCCACATGTACACTAGGGGGGTACCATATGTGCGCATGTGCGGCCCAAATAGGTAATGGTTTTTCAGTCATTATGATATGGGTGTTGAATTAAGGTCCAGGTCTGAATTTCTCAGGTCTGAATTTCTCAGGTCTGAAAACAGGTCGCTCAACCCAAAGATCGCGATGGCGCTGTGAAATTTTGCCCGTGCGGAACTCTTAAGTTAGTTCAAGGAGTTCCTCAAGAAGTTCTGCACGTGCAAAGTGTCACAGATTTAATATTTCAGTGAAGCGTGTAGAGCCGAGTCCAATGCACATTCAATGCGTTACAAAATACCCGAAAAAAGCCTTTTGATGGTCTTTGATTTAAGTGAAGTTGTAATTTGGATTTCTCCTGAAAACGATTAGCTTATATTTTTTGCCTGTGAATTAGCTACTAGCTAAGTGCTCGTCCACTATAAACAACATTTATTATTTATTTTTATTTATTCGCTCTCGATTCCTATGCATATTAACGGATTCAGCCTGCGGCCTCAGCAACTATCATGCAATAGAATTCTCGAGCTTAAAATGTAATTTTTAACAGGAATGTGCGTAGCGCAGCCAGTCAGACTGGAGCATTTGTGATAAAATACTTATATTAGTGTCTTATTATTACTGAAACACATTGTGTCCTTTGGCGAGAGAATTCTGTGATTCAAACACTATACCGTATAGTTTTTTTTATAGTGAAGTAAACGCCTTTTTATGAAAACATTCCGCTCTCTCACCACTATATCTCTCGTCCATCTCTATGTTCACTCCGCTTAGTATGTGTGGACTGTGGGATGATTGCTCCGCTTGGTTTACTGGCGATGCCCTGGTTATCTTCTTTTCAGACGTAGCGGCCATGGTCTTGTTCCTGAACAAGGAAGAAGTTCAAGAAAAGGAAGACAGCTCAAAGATCGCGAAAACATGAAATCAGTCTGAACTATAATAAGACTAATAAATAACTTATATAGCGCACTAACCATACAATGTTCCAATGCGCTTTACATTATAAGAATTAAGTTTAGTAAAAAGCTTTGCTAAACAAAAACGTCTTCACTTGAGTTTAAAAAGTAGACAAACTATTGGCAGATCGAATGTCCAAAGGAAGGGCATTCCATAACTTGGGGACTGCAAACATAAATGTTATTCAAAGGAAAGTGATATGACATACAGTAAGGGGCAACCACTGGGTGACGGCAATGCCTCTGGACGTGTGTTTTGCATTTCGCTACATTTCTTTGCCGTTCCCTGCAATACCGAACAACGTCGAATCATCAAATTATAGGTTATAACAAATCGGAGCAATTGCAAAGTAGTTTAAAACAGCGCGAATTATTTTTTCGAGTGACGTTTTTCTTGGCGTTGCCGCTGTGGTTGCTTTTAAACTTAAAAGCTCCCTTTCTTTTTTAGAACAAATAAGGTTCAAAAGACGAAATGGGAAAATAGCTAAGAAATTATTTGCTCGGTACCTCTAACGATACAAAATCTGTTGAACGTTAAATACGCTGTTAAATACGTTGTTGAACGCTGTTATGTTGTTGGACGCAGACGTCATCGTGAGACAACGTGTTCTAATGCGTTTGAATAAAGAATCAAGCTACAGTTTCGTAACAGGCGTGTAGTAAAAAATTATGAGTAGAGGAACAGTGACATGGAACGTTGATATCATTTCATTATGCCGGGTCATTTTCATGATTTATACTGAGAAAAGTTGGTGAAAAGTTTATTGCATACGACACCAAGACGATTGTCACGGAGCAACTTCGTACCACGGAGTGTACTCAGGAGGCGAACTAATTAGTTTATGAATGATATTGACCAAGTGTAAGTCGGAATATTAACGAACTCATTTTTTACTACTGAAGGGATAACCTAACACCCACAACATTTTCACTTATAACCGATCAGTTCTACTGAAATCTGTGAAATGTACTACTCGTCCCTTCTTTGTAACAAATTATTTACTACTTTTAAACGTTAAATGTACAAGGAACATTAACTTACCAAATTCAGCAAATCCGAGTAAACAAAGTAGCCTTTCTTCTGGTTTCAGCAGCACTAGAACAAATAACATTATCTGGTGTTAAATAAGGCCGCAAGGAATTAGGAAAAGTGTTCCTTCAAAAATTTATAATGGAGAACGTTAATTCTTCTATTTTTCAAGAGCGAACTGAAGCAACATTGTAATTTTCCCTCCCCGAGCCGCATAAGAACAAAGAAGGAAAGCTGGCTTCAACGAATGTTGAAATAAGCAAATAGTTTTGAAATTATTTGCTTGGTACCTCTTTCAATCCATCGTCCATTTACCCTCGAAAACTGACGCAGTTTGAAGCAAGGTGCACAAACGCTGAGTTATCAAGCAAATGCTGTCAAAAAAATATTAATAACAATTCCGGAAATGACGTGGTTTGAAAAAGTTGATAGAGCCATTAAAATAGAGGACGTCAAACCAAGATTGCCTTAAATATACATCAATATCATAGACCAATACACCATGCAAAAGTTTTTATTTAACTTAGCTAAGCATCAATAGGCTTTTGACTGTATAAATATAATAGTTCTGGTTACTACAATATTTCGGCCATCAGTGGAAATAGTGTATTCTCAGAATACTTCATGTCACAAGTCACAGAAGCTTGTCATTTAATTGAATGTAACTGGAAAATGTCACGAAAACTCTTGTGGTGAAAAACAATGTCTCCGGAAATGATGTGGTTTGAAATAGGAAAAAGAGCTAGAGAGGAAGTCGAACTAAGCTAGAGCCAAATACTATACACATCTACTAAAATAACAGGTTCAAGGTTGCTTTAAAACCACAGCTGTATTATAGGCCAAGAATATCTAATAAAACATTTTTGTTTTCCTTAGCAAAGCCTGTGAGTATAGTTTTTGACTATATACATGTAAATATAATTACTGCACTATTTCCAATTCTCAGAATACTTCATCACAAGTCAAAAACGCTTGCCCATTTAATTGAATAATGTAATTGGAAAATGACAAGAAAACACTTGTAGTGAAAAACAATATCTCCGGAAATGATGTGGTTTGAAATAGGAAAAAAAGCTGGAGAGAAAGTCGAACTAAGCTAGCGCCAACTACTAAACAAATCTACCAAAATAAAATATAGTTTTAAATGCAAACCTTACTGTCCACCCAAGGTTGCTTCAAAACTACAGCTGTAATATTTTTGGCCAAATAAATCTGATAAACATTTTTTGTTTTCCTTAGCAAAGCATGTATAGTTTTTGACTGCATACAAATATTAGTTTTGCATACTTGAAGTCACAAGTCTCTTCAGTAAGCACACACTCACTCATCTTAACAGCTCTGATCTTAAGGTGTACTGATGTTGTGAGAGCAAAAAACCTTGCTTTGTTGCAATAATTGAGTTAAGCAAAACGTAAAAGCTGTGAAAGCTTCTTTTATGCAAATTGAGTATCTAAACATATTTTAAAATATAAAAGGAGCAGACTTACAGTAAAAAAACGTCTTAGTACATTTCAAAGTAATGCCAGTAGACGTCGATGATAGTATTGCTTATAAAAATAACGGGAACACAAAAGAACATTCCCTCCCCATTAATCTGATCAACCCAAGTATAAAGACTGCAGTATTGTGGAAATAAACAACAGGAAGGCGAAGCAGTGTAGCATAAACAATGAACTGCATAAAACACTTGGTCATGGTCACGAAAGACTATGATGATATTTTCAAACGACATTCGTCGCCTGCCTTACCCATGGGAACGGCGTTAAAGGAAGGGGAGGTTGGGAGTTGGACCCAGGGGGTGGGGATCAGTGGGTTTCGTATTCACGAATGGAGTTGACTCACAGCAAACAAGACCACAGTCATACCAACAAAATGTAGATGAGGGTACGCTTCCTACTGAAAGTCTCACTTTACTTTTGTGACGCTATGACTGCGTACCATCTGTCTGTCGCTAAAGCTAGACAAATGTAAACTGAGAAGACTACAAGCTGGAACAGAAACACGCGGCTCCAAATCATTCGACAAAACACTTAGGAAAGGAGTCGCCTAGAACAAAAGCTGAGCTTGTCATCAAGCTTCATCAGGTTAATCAATATAGTGGTAAGAACATCAGCTACAGCCAAAAACAGAAGCAGCTTGTTGTAGGATTTCTTTAACTGCTTTTTCTTTCGAGCTATAACGACAATAACCAACATGTTTCCTGTAAAGGCTATGAACGCCAGAATAGAGCATGTTAAGGCCTGTTTACACAGGCGATGTTTTTGTGCAATGTTTGTCGCACTTGTCGATGCAATTTTTGTCACGCGCAAGTTGTATCTTCAAATCGCATGTATAAACGGGCGGCGATTTTAGTGCGATTTGGGCGCGATTTGTCGCGCGATGTCGCAGAGAAACATGATGCGACTTGGCGAAGATTTTTGGGAAATCACAGCAAATCAAAGCAAATGTCGCACCCGAATCGCACAGGAAATCGCCTCTAGTTTACACTTGCGACAAAAGTTGCATTGGAGAGCGCGACAAAAATCGCATCCAAAATCGCATGTGTAAACGGGCCTTTACGCGGGTAAAGGTGGTTGCGGAAGGCGACTCAGTTTTTCCTTAAGTCTACTTTTCTGTCTATTGACTGTAATATAGAATCTCACCGTTAAAAACGCGAGTGAGGTGAAACGTGTTTCCCCTAACAGTTCAAGTGATCGGGGTTCTGCTGTATATACTTTTTTTCTTATTCCCATTTAACTAATCCGTGCGCCTTATTGTTACGTGATTGGCGCGTGGTCACGTAGGTGTCAAATCACAGCTATCCAATTACAACTGTTTGAAATTGGATAGCTGTAGTGTAATATATGAAACATTAACTTACCAAACTCAGCAAAGTAGCTTTCTTCTGGTTTCAGCAGCACTAGAACAAATACGATTACCTTGTTTTAAATATTAGACCGCAAGGAATTAGGGAAAGTGTTCTTGCAAAAAAAAAAATCAAGTGGAACGTGGACTCTTCAATTGTAGCAAGACAAAGCAACACGGTTTCAGTTTCCTTGTCGTAGCCGTAAAAGAGCAAACAAAGAGAGCTAGCTTTAAACGATTGAAACGAACGCTGAAGTAGGCAAATACCCCGGGGCAAACAATTGATAAACGATTTGCTTTGTACCTCTTTCAATTCATCGATGCATCAGTTTACCCTTGAAAACCGACGTGGTTTTAAGCACGCCCAAACGCTTGCCCATTTAAATGTAACCGGAAAAATCGCAAGGAAACGCTATCCATAAAAAACAATTACTTCGTAGTCACAAGCTTCGTCAGTAAGCCCCAAACTCACTACAAACTTAAGGAGTTCTGATCTAAAGGTGTGCTGATGTTCTGGAAGCAAAACTGAAAAGCTTAGTTTGTGCAATAATGTATATAGTTAGGCAAAACGCCGAAGTCCACCTGTCACATGGTATTGCGAATATAAATAACAGGAAGACAAATAACAATTATACAGCTGGGAGGCAAAAAATTCCGTTAGCAGTTAGATTATTTAAAATAAAAATGTGAGTCACATTGAGTTACATTTGGGAGACAAGATATCTTAATAAGGGAAGCGAGACAAAGTCTTTTGTTGTATTCGTGATTACGATACAAACTATTCAAACTATCCTGGGCATTAATCTCGGCAATAACTTTGGCATATCCTTGCCTCTTCACCTGACATGCATCATGTACGTTTGAGTCTCAAATGAATACTCAACTGAGAATTTTGTTCTAATTGGGATAGCATTTCAAACAGAAGGAGATGGCGACTGGCTAAATGTTCTTACTTCATCAAAAAATATGAGCACACCTTACACCTACAACGAAGAAATTGTTAGCCAATACACCTTATTCCAAAATGGCGGGCAATTTATTATTCTTTTGTATGCAATTCAATCAGCCCTCTTTGCCTCATTTTCGCGTGAAAATTCTGTTGTATTTTGCACATGGTGACGAGGCAACAAGGACTAATTAACATACATGTACATATATAAAAAGAATAATAAATTGGCCACCATTTTGGAATAAGGTGTATGATTAAGTATTGTTTCCATTGATATTTGAATAAAGACTATACTTGCGTGCTTACTTTTGGACTTCGTTTAAGTGTGTGGTGCAAAGTTATAAAGAACAGTGTAATGGTGCGCGTCGATATCTTTCCATTAGTTTTAAACTAGATAATTCGTTTACCTAAGAAACATTTAGTGAAAAGTTTATGGTGTAAGACATGGACAACGAGCGGCGTAAGCCGCGAGAAGTACTTCTAGCAGCTTACGCCGCTAATTAATGGCGGATCCGCCTCAAAATTGTGCCATCGCTCTTGGACTATACCGCCAGCTACGCAGGCTATCATGAAGCGCGACTGATAAGTTGACGAATTAAACAAGAATATTAAGAAAAACTCATTTTTGACAACACTAGAAATGACTCAACACCAACGTAATTGTCGTTTTTTGCAAATTAATTTTACATTATTACTAAAATATATTATATGTGGTACATTAAAACAGCGAGCAACATCTAGATCTCTCGCCTCTCTTTAACCGTTAAGCTAACTTTACTTAGTACTCTTTAGCTTTAAACGCATGGTAATATGGAACATTCTACATCTAAATTTTATTAAAAATTGGAACATCAGCTTACCAAACTCAGCAATCCGACTAAACAAAGTAGTTTTTTTCTCGTTACAGCAGGTTCTAGAACAAATAAGATGTATTTCTAAATAAGACCACGAGAAATATGGCAACGTGTTCCGTTATTAAAGTTAAGTCATGTTAAGTGGAACGTAGCAAACGTCGTG